>JAWLRI010000833.1:1726875-1872049 GCA_034781795.1 Crypturellus tataupa
TTTGTTTCTCCTTTGCTTCACACCTAATGTGGTAGATCAAGATCAGACCTGGGCTCTCTTGCTGTGCAATTATCTTAGCTGTAGTTAGTGTCTTATGCCATATGGACATAGAAGGGTCTTGTGATGAGATTAAGAGTGAAAAAACAGTGGATCCCTTATGTGGGAATAACCTATTTGCTTCTTCCCCTCAGGATTCCTACACAATGCCCCTGACTTCCATTCAGTGCTGGCACGTGCACTGTGAAGAATGCTGGCTGCGGACTCTGGTGAGGCACTTGGCTACTTTCTTGTTGACTTGTAGATTTTTCCCTCTCTCCAGGGTACATTATTTGAAAACATCATGGGGATAGATGTTTTTTATTTTATTTTAATAACCTGAGTGCTGTACATACAGGCTTCCAACCTTCACTTTCTAATGCACCGCTCTGGCTTTAACTTCACTGAGCTGTGGTTGAGTTGTTGTAACTAAAGTGAGTGCTGCTCAGTGCAGCACTGTGGGGACAGCCACTGCTCCTGCCGGAGCTCTGTGCTGGGACAGCCTTGCGTTACAGTAATTTCCTGTGGTGCATCCGTGCAGGGGTAAAGCTATAGGGATGGAGGCCAAATCACTGAGATCTCCTGGTCGATGTATCTTTGAGGAAAGCTAATATTCACCTGAAGCAAAGGGAATCGTGTTCAGGGTAAATAATATGGAGGAGATATTTTATGCATATCAATTTATATTTTTGAGATTATTTGAAATAGCATTGTGCAGCTTTCAAGTGTATTCCTTGCTGTTCATAAAGTTGGGGATTACCTTGAATATTAAATTGGTGACCCAATGCAAGAGGAATTTGTACATTAGGAACGTCACGTTAAAATTTAAGATGTTATTAAGCAAAGTGTTTTCCTTTCCTTTGTTCAAACTGTGGGCCTTTAAATTAAACTTTCATTTCAGTTAGGTTGGGGAGTGGAAAATACCCAGCTGTGCTTTCTACTTCTCTTCTTCGCAAGATGATACAGTGTTGAGTTGCAAAAAATGTAAGAGAATGCCACTCCTAAAAAACTATTCCTGTAAGGCATTACAAAATCCACTTTATAGAACACATTGTGCACTTGGAATTACGATTAAGCTGTTCGTGCTCCTTTAAATCCTGCCTTTTAAAAGTCTTGTCCAAGAAAAGTTACCAGGACGATGAAGTGCCTGTGGGCTTGAGTACTAATAGCAACTCAATAACTTGGCTTTCCCTTGGGCTACGTTTTATAGCCCTTCAGCTACACCCCGTCACTATTTAGATTATACAAGCTTTTGTAAACATTTTAGCAGCATGTTATAAAAGACACATATGTGGCTATGTGCGCTCTGCCACCTTTGCTAGGTGGAGAGAAGTCAGCACTGCAGGCAGGATGAAGCATGGACTTTCTTCATTCTCTTTATTCTGAAGTCTTTGTCCCTCTCTTGTCCCAGCAGCCTTAAGTGATCTTTTAAGTCTGTCAAACTGTTATCAAACTGTTCTTAGGCTCAGCAGCAGCAACTTAGCTCCTTGTAGCAACTTAGGACCATCGGAAAGCCTCGCTGCGGGCACTAGGGGTTTAGCGTGTGCAGCCGTCGGCCAGGGAGGTGGGGACAGAGCTGGCTCTGCGCTCTCCACACGTGGCTCTTCTGCCCACCGGGCAGGCGGGATGGGAACGGTCCGGCAGGCATCCTAGTCGGACTTGGCACTTGCATAGGGGAAGCAATTAATAAGTGGCTACTCATGTGTTCCCCAGTCCTACCCTCTCCCTGCAGCCCCCAATTTATTAAGCCAGGCCGTTTCACAAGGCCTGCTTGCACTCTCGTTCCCGTCTCAAAAAAAAAAAAAAAAAAAAAATCTCCCAGCCTGTGTTCGCATGTTTCTAATGTAACCATTAAAATGTAGCCCGAAGACAGCAATAAAAACCCTGGAACGCCTTGGTGCTTTTGTGTCTTGATCAAAGTCAATGTGTGTAATCTCGTTAAGACTGCCCTCTTTCCCCCCTCCTTTTTTTTTTTTATGAATTTAATGGCATACAGCAGCTGGGCTCAGTGTTTAATGCTCACCAACCTGCATTGTTCTAATTAAGGTATCTCCTTTTATTTCGGGCACAAAAGAGACTCTTGTTTTCCTTTAACAAGCGAGGAGCTGTGGGATAGTGTGTGCAATAATCGCCGCTCTTACCTTTCCCGGGGTATAAAGCCGGCTCCCCGTCGGGGGCGAGAGGGGGAGCGGAGGGAGCCCGCGCGTGCAGCACACATGGAAAGGCTTGGTCGGGGGAGAGGGGCGACACATTTCTTCTGTTGTGCAATAAACAATTTGTTGGAGTTAATAGGAGTTGGGGCGGGTGGCTTGTGTTGGGCTTCCGGCCGCTTTTGAACGTTCTGGAGATCCCTGCTTGGGAGAAGCCAGTTTCTCCCGTGTTGTGGAAGCACAGCCAAGCTGGGGTGTTGGACTGGGGTGTGAGAGGGGGATGTCTGCGTGTCAGCAAGGCCGTGGGACTGGAGGCTACTTCTAAACCTATGTGCAGTCTTGAGGACAAGGTGACATTCGATGCTGTTGTCTGTCGCAGAGCAGAGGAAGTGAAATGGTTTTGAAGAGGCTTAAGGTTTGAACATTTTCTAGGAAATAGTACTAGAGTGACCTGAGTATCCCTAATATCCTGTGGTGTGTAGGCCATTGACAAGGACAGTTTTCTGACTTTTGGCTCTCAGGTCCGAGTAATAACTATTCTGTTTTCAAAGGAAAAAAAGGAAATATTTTCAAATCCTACAAATGGCTGTTGGTCTCTCTATGTTGGGTAACTGTTACCCTAAAGCTCAATGGCATCTTGTTGACTTCTGCTACTGGGGGTGAAACATCCACCAGAGCAAACTTCTCTCTCTCCTCTTGCTATGTGGGATTAACGTGAAGGCAAAGCTCGGTCACAGCAGAGAGCGGCTCTGCACAGCAAAAGGAGCCCCTAGGGATGGGTTAAGAGAACAGAGATTGTGCTGCTTGTTGAGTTAGCCAGCACTTCAGCACCAGCAGAAGCTGCTCTGTTGGATGGTCCTCTTCAGCTTGGCCTTGGATAGGAGGAAACAGCCCTTCATCCAGCATGGAGACACTGCACGTAGGATGGCCGCAGTGTAGGACGCGCCACGTGTGCTCCGTGCGCGGGGAGCAGCTCCAGGCAGAGGGAGGCAACAAGTTACTTAGCGCCAGTTCTTGCCTGGGTTCCTAGCAAATGGTACTGGCCATTTTCAACTGGGTTTGGCTGCTGTTTTTGCATTGCTGTTTCAAACCAGACTGATGAGTTGGCTCCTGTTTGCTGGTTGTCTCTGGCACACAGTACTGACGCGTTTCAGTCATCCATACCTTGCCAAGTGGAGGCAGAGCTAGCTATAGCTTCAAGTTAAACAGCAACTGGGACACAAGCCTGGAGGGCTTTCCTGTGGTTCCTTTTGGAAGCCTCTGAAAACATATTCAGGTTCTTCAAAGACAGGAGAGGAAATGGGAGAGGAAGGGAGACATAGGTGGGAGGGCTCGTTTCCCCGCGCAGTGACTGTCCTCAGGGCCGGCGTCTGTGCTGAGCCGGTTGCTGGACTGTAGCCCCATGCTGCTGAGGCCTGTGGGATGAATCACCCTCTGGAAGAGGTTTGTTTCTCTCCCTCTCTGTTAACTGAGAGAGACCGTGCAGTTCCTTGTGGATGGGATGGCTATTGCCCTCCTCCCAGGGGGAATGCTCTCGCAGTAAATACCGGGGACCTGCTGTAGTGCTTCACTGGGAGAATCGTGGAGCTTCTGTCCCTGGAGGTTTGTGAGGACATGATGGATGTGTGTCTGCTGGGGTAATTCAGGCTGAGATAGCCTTGCCAGGGGAGTGGATTTGGTGGCTTCTTGAAGTCCCTCTGGGCAGTGATTCTGTGATCTCCTGAATCCTGATGCCCTTCCTTTCTAAGTAGGTGGAATTAGAAGTGAAGTCCCACCGTTGTTGGCCAGCGGATGGAGCTGTGCCGAGCTGAGTTCACCCTGTGCCGGATCCAGCATTTCCTGCATGCATTTGCTGACCTGAGGCTTGTGCTTGTCTTGGGTTTGTTTGAAAATGACAACCGCAAACCCAGAGGAAAATGACTTTTAAAAAGCATCATGGAACATGCTTTCAGGGGATCCATCCATATGTACATATTCTCTGCAGCTGACACATTTATACCTTTGGTAGATTATGCTGCTGTGTTCAGAGCCCTGTAGCTTTTTCTAGGCTGTAATATCTTGTATTCCATGTGGACTCCAGGGGTGTTTTTGTAAGAAGCAGTGCAGACGCAGAGCAATCCTTGGGTTAATCCTCGGTGCTTCCAGCAGCGAAGGGTCTTCCTGAGTCCACAGCCACATAGAGACCCCTGTTCTTGATCCATCACAGTGTTCCCGTCTGCTCCGCGGTTGTCCAGGGTTGTTAACATACTGCAGTTTGGGCCTCCGGCAACCAGTGGCAGTGAGGATGCAGTAAGGAGGCCTTGTGGAAAAGGCTGCTCTCCCGAATGCTTTAACTCTGCTAGCTGAAGCTAGAGGTGATGGTTGGCGGTGACAAAGAGCTGCTGCCCTGGGAATTACCATTTACTGCCGCTTTGTGTGCAGGAATGGGGCTGTCTTTGTGTCTGAGAACCGGATCTTGGAGTCCAGAAACTCATCTGGCAGAAACCGGCTGTTGGCTTGGGCCCCTCCTGTCATCCCTCTGCCTTGGTTCTTCTTCCTGTAAAACAGGCAAGCTATGAGCCGCATTTGGCAGTGGTACTTTGTAGGTAAAGTTGTTCTGTGTGTATTTCTTTTCTCTTTTCTTTGCTTGGTAGCATATTCTGTTCGGAAATTGCCCATTGGGAAGGCCATGGGACAGCAAGAAGTGCCTAAGCCCTTCCTTTGGAGTTTTCTTGCTTTAACCAATTTATAGCAGACATCACACAATTTTTCTTTTAAAAGGCAGATTTAAGACAAAATACTCCAACCCTTCCTGGCACCATGTGAGCCCTAACGACTTCTCAACATCTCAGCTCTCGTTAATGTCTTTTTCAAACTACTACCCCAAGTGATTAGCCTGTATTGTGGATCAATCACTTGCCAAATGTTAATTAAGAAAAGAGGAGAAAAAATAAACTTCATCCTGGTTCCAGTCCCTTTTCTGTGCTTTGTAACAGCCCCGGAGCTAACTTCTTGCAGCAGAGTTTTATAAACCCCTCAAAACTGGGGTTTATAATGGAAAAGCTGAGGTGGCCTTTACTCTAGCACACGCAGCTATAACACATCAAGGCTTTTCCGTGAAGCTATGATGAAAGGAGCAGAAGGACCTGGAAAAAAAGAAAGAAAGAAATGGCCGACAGGTGGGACTTATTATTCCACAGCATTTTTATTTCAAGGGAAAAGTTTAGTAACCCCAGCTGGCAGGTGAGCAGTGGGGGAGCAAACGCTTTTTCATTGTGCCTGTGCCAGCACGTGTGTGTGTACACGCTCATGTGCCTCGCTACGAGGGAGGAGAGCTTAAAGGCTGGTGCCAGTAAATGTTGAACACCTAGCAGAAAAGTCAGATGTGAGCAGCCAGGTTCCGAGCAATTTTAATCTAAAGAGGAAAAATCAGGAGTTAGTTCCGAATTTGGCACACATGCTGATGTTTGCTTACGATGACAGATTTGTTTTTTAAAGAAGAAAAGGCTTCCCCAAGGATCCAAAGTCATTATTTTGGCTTGAACTATTCAATACGAAAGGTGAATACCGGGGAGATGCAGTGCTCTATGGGCAGTCATCCTATCTGGGTTCAGGCTGGGCTCCCCGGGCAGGGTGGCCTTGCAGAAACCGCCTCTCTCCAAGGTTCCCCTCTGAGCTATCTGCTCATGAGGTTACCGTGGAGGAGAGGAGCGCACACGTTTGCTCACAGCTATTTCAGGCCATCTCCAAATCCCAGAACAGGCTTCGAGCTGCAGGCGAGTGCCGTGGCAGCAGCTGAGCTTTGCTTTTGGCAGAGCTGAGCAAAGTTCAGTGCTGCTCTGCAGCCATCTCCTGCCAGACATCTCCACTAGCTTCAGCAGAGCTAAAGGAAGGTGACTTCTCAGCAGGGCAGAGCAGCCCTGAGGGATGGGGAAGGGCCTGGTTTTAGGTGGCAGCAAACGCTTTCTTTCATACTTCCCGCTAGACTGAGGCCGGCTGAGGCATCTGGTGTGTTAGGAGCCTGGTTCTGCAGAGGGTGCCTCTCCACAGTACGTTGTACAGGGACACAAGAGCTCCAAGTACTCAGGTGAACCCCCTGCTGCCCCTGGCCACCAGGCTGTACCTGTTGAGGAAGGGAAACTGGACACGGCTGCATGGAGCCAGCCACATCTGGAACACCTTAAAGTCCCTGTACACATTTCCTTCTGCCTCCTTCTGACACGCACGGCAGAAAGCCTGAGCAGCTGCCCCCCGAGCAGCTTGCTGGGATTGAGGGGATTTCTCAGCACCCTCCTGCTGCTTCCCTGGAGACCTTCTAGTTCCAAAGATGATGCCAGGAGGCCAGAGAGATGTAACAGGCACCTCTGAGGACCAGAAAATTGCAAGGTGGTAGAGACCTGAGCAGGAACTCAATTGAAACCACATTTGCGTCCAAATAAGTGAGTCTCCTTGGCAGTGCTGCCGAATAGTCCAACTTACAGTGTCTCTAAATGTGGCAGAAGGGGCAGATCTTTATATTTTTCACTCCTACCTTGTAGGAGTTACTGCAGGTACCTTCGTTTTTAGGAAGACATGCAGAGTGAGAGCTTGCTCTTTCCAGAGGCTGGAGATCCAGAGTTCTGGTCGTGGACGTAGATGGAAAGGTCTGTTATAGGTGGGCTCTTCGGAGTGTGGCACAGTCATCCTTTGGTTTCATCAGGGTTCTGAGCTGCTGCCCGTAGTTCTGGCTGGTGCCCGAGTGCTGTGAAGTCGAGTGCATGGGGCTCTTCAGTGCATCGCACAGGCCAGATGAGAGAGTCCCCGTCCCAAAATGCTTAAAGACTGGTCACAACTGTTGGAGTGGGGATAAGGCGCATCCAAGGGAGGCAGGATGACGATTCCCACAGTGACCAATGCCAGAGCTGGACACAACATCCAGATCACCGGCGGTCTGTGCCATGGCTGGTCTGCAATTCATACCACAGGATTCATGCACCCAGGATGTCTTGGGGATCCCTTCATGCGCTTCCCTCCGCTCTAGGCCAGCAGAGGCCTTTGTGCGTGGCTGCTGTACACCTCAAATGCAAGTACCTGCAGTTCCCGAGTGCTCTTCCCGCCCCGCACTACGGGGCAGCCACAGCAGCAGCAGCACTGAGCGCATCTGCAAGCGCCGCAAGGCCTGGGGGGCTCTCCCAGGGCACCTCTGCTCCAGCCAGGCTGAGCCCGGGCACGGGCTGCTGTGCGGAGGGCCCCTGCACACAGCTCTGTGTGGGAACAGCTCTGGGGGCATCCCGGTGGCTGCGGGGCTGCGCAGGGGGCTGCACACAGCAGAACCACCTCTCTGCCATCTCTCCCGTCAGCCGTCTGTCACAGCTGCCAGGCTGATGGTGACCGGCATCGTTGAGGCTTATTAACACCCCCTCGCCATCAGCCTCGGTGACAGACGGCGCGTCAGCCGCTGCTCGACTTCCTGCCGTGTTCATGTCGGCCGCCTGTTTCCTTGCCCAGGCTCGGGCTCTGCTGCTTTCAGTTCAGCTGGGCAGAACAGGCAGCCCTGCCTCCACAGGGCAGGCTGGGGTGGGACAGGACACGGATTTCCTTCCAGCCAGGAGCTCCAGGGCTTTCCTGGGATGACCGCAGTGGTCCCTGGATAGGCTGCCCTGAACGTGTCCCGCAGCCCCTCGCTGCTCCTGTGCCAGCTCCTGGCATCCATCCAAGCACGTGGTGAGCCAGGTCACCCAGCTGGCAACGCTGCCGGCTTCGTTTTCTGGACTGGTTCCTGCAGAGGTGCCTGTGAGCAAGGGGAGCGGAAAGGGGCCGACCTGCTGGGCCCTGCCTGGAGGGGACGGGGTTGCCTTGCCCGTGTGCTGCCCTCGCGGGGATCCCAGGCCGAGGGGGGTCCGGGTGAGTCGCCCTCCTTCCTGGTGCTCGTTCTCACACTGTTGGTCTCCTCACAGGGTGCCAAGAAGCTCTGTCCCCAGTGCAACACCATCACGTCCCCCGGAGACCTGCGGCGCATCTACTTATGAAGGACCCAGCGGGACCGGGACCCGGCTACTCGGCTCAACTCGTCACACCAGGGGGAAAAGAGCGACAGCAGCAGCAAAAAGAGACGTTTTAAAATTAACAAAAAAAAAAAAAAAAAAAAAGACCCAGAGAATCCAGACGTGGACTTGAGGATACAGGAGCAGTGGGGAGCCCCGGCTCCCAGGTCCCGCGTGTTGAGACCTCCGTCAGCATCCGCAGCGGGCAAAACCAAACCCTTCATTGTGAAGCCCCCTTTTTTAAACCCAGTGTTCCCCATCGCCCCGTTCCCGGCGCTGGCTTTGCATCGCGGACGGCTCACGAGCCCTCCATTGGACTGTGTTGGTGACCACTCTGTCCCCAGGAGGCTGGGGAAGGGACCCTTGACAGAAAAGATGTTAAATAACCTGTAACTTGTGTTCCTTGTTCAGTTTTCTGTTTGTTTTTTGTTTTATTTTGGTTTGGTTTTGTTTTGTTTTGTGGTGTTCTAGTGATAAAAAAAAAAGGTTTAAAGAAAAAAAAACACACCCAGGCAGAAATGAAGCACATGTAATATAGATTATATATGTTTACAATGTTGTGTATAAATGGGATAGACTCAAACATTACATACTAATAAGTTTCCCTTTCTTTTTTTTGGGTTGTATTTTTTTTAAAGAAGAAAAAAATGAGCAGAGAACATTAAACCCATATTTTTCTTGGTTCAGCAAAGTTTTGGCATTAAAGTCATTAGTTTAAAAAAGTATATATATACATATATATAATATAAATGGTTTAATGTTCTGTGGTGTATATTTCCTCATTCAGATATGAAGTTAACAGCTTTTAGTAATGGCTGTAGCATTGCCCATAACTTACAGAACTTATGGGGAGTAGAGGAGGTGGATTTTTGTCATTAGTTGTAGCTAATGGGGCTATTTATAATGGAGTCGTTATCCCCGGGAAGACACGGCTTTTAGCTCCTCGCCGGGGCCGGGGGGAGCTCTGGCTCAGCCGCTTTCGCCTTTTCCAGGTGGGAAGGGGCAAACGGGAAGGAGGAAGAAGGAAGCGGCTTGGCCGAGCGCTGCCCGCAGCCCTGGCGGGGACTCCCTGCTCCGAGGTGCCACTCAGCCCCGCTGTGTCCCCGGCTCGAGACGGCTCCTGCTTCGCTCCGCGCTGCAGCCGGCTCCGATGCGCCGCCCGGGCAGGAGCCAGAGCCGGAGCCCTTCCCGTGGGAAGCTGCGGGATGCTCCCCGCCTCGTGGCGCCGGCTGGAGATGTTCCGGTGTCTCCTGAGGCCGGCAGGCCCCTTCCCGCAGCTCCCGCTCTCCTGGCTCCTGCCTGGCAGCAGCAGAGCAGGACAGCGGGTCTGGCGCTGGGGCAAGGAGAGAGCCCCTCTCTGTGCCCCGGCATCCCCGCTGGAGCAGGGAGCCTCTGGCCGCAGCAGGGCCATGTCCTCGCTTCGTCCCTGGCAGCGCCGCTCCGTGTCCCCCGCATCCTCAGCCTTAACCAAAGCTGCCGTCTGGCCTTTTGTTTCCTTTTCTTTCAGTTCCAGGACCTAAGACACAGAGATGCTGGTGGCTCCCCGAGGTGAACGCGCAGACCATGCTCATGTCGGGCGCCTGCCAGGCAGCCTCCCCGCAGCAGGAAGATGGGAATGGGGAATTGCATCTCCCCTTGCTCATGGGGTCGTTGGGAGCAGATCCCGCGCCAGGAGCCCGGTGTGACAGGTCGAGGGAAGCTGATGGACAGTTCGGGCGTGCAGGGCGGGATTTGCTTGGGCAAAGACCAGCCAGCTCAGGGCGAGCTGGGAGCGGAGCCACCGGCTCCCCAGGAGGTGGAGGAGGCGGCTCGGGAGGCAGCGTGTTCCTTGCTCCTCTGCCGCCTGCCTGGTGCTCTCCCCGGAGAACGGCCCTCTCTCCCTTATCTCAGAGGGATCCCAACTGCACCCTGGGAAAAAATACACCACGAGGAGGGAGCTGTTTTGTCACAATCTTGTCAGGAGTCTGGAATGTTCAAGCATGTCCCGGGCCTCCAAGCACGTGGTGGCTGCAGCCCCACGAGCCGGGAGCTCCCCGCGACGCTCCCGAGGACCAGAGGCTGCCAAGCCCTGGCGGGAGGGTCCGGCTCGTCCCAGCGAGTCCACGAGCAGGGCAGAAGGCTGCACCCGCCGAGCGCTCCCGGCCGGATGATCCCAGATCCAGCGGGGAGGCAGGAGCAGCAGGGCCCGGGTTTCTGTAGGGGTCTCAGCCTGCAGTGAGGCGCCGTGGTGCTCCCAGAACCAGACCTGGGTTTGAGAGGGCGCCAGGGGCCCTTCCGAGAGGCAGCCGGGAAGGAGGAGATTGCAGCTCCCCCATCCGGCCCTTCCTTGGGGAATAGGCCTCCCCGGAGCCAGGATTTCTGCGTGTGTTGTGGGCCAGCCGTGGGCTCTATGTACGTATGTGTAAAACCACATGTGACTAGTCACTGTTCTGTTTTCTGGTTTGGTTTGAAGTGTAAAGCCGGCCCCTGTTTTGGAGGGGAGGATGCGAGAGCTGCACCTCGGAGCGGGCACCGGCCCCGGACCCTCTTCTGTAACAAGTTGGAAACATTGGGAGAAAAAAAAAAAAATAAGGAATCCAAGTTACCTACCTTTGCCCAAAGAATCCCAGTGGCACAAAGCGATATTCCGGTGTGTCAATGATTGTGTGTCAGTGTATATTATACAAAGAGGTACTTGTCACTCCCGTTTGTAAACTACATTTGACATTAATTAAACAAGTATAAATCTTCTCGGGCCCTGCCGCCGTCTCCGTGTTTCCTTCTGCGGGCACAGGGTGCCGAGTGGCTCCGCTCCCTCCTGCCGCCCGGGGCCGGGAGGTGCCGGGATTGCTCCGTGCAGCGGGACGGGACACACGGGCACCCACATGGGCTCCCGCTGCAGCCGCGGCAGGGCCAGGGGACACAGGGCAGCGCGAGGGGTCCCCGAGGCCAGCGGGGCCCCGGCCACTCGCAGGGACTGCCCGGATCCGGACAAGCCGCTACCCTGAGCCCAGGCTGCTGCCAGACAGGGAAATGCATCCTTAGGGGCTGCATCCCTGCGTTGAAAACTGTGAGCAGGGGAAGGGAAAGGGGAAGAAAAAAGGGAGGAAAGGGGGACAGGAGAGAAGAAAAAGGGGAAAAAAGGAGGGAAAATAGGGGAAGGGGAAGAGAAAAAGAAAGAGAAATGGAAAAAAAAAAAGGAAAAAGGAAAGAGAAAAGGGAAAAGGGAAAATGGGAAAGGAAAGAGGAAAAGGACCATGGCCTGACCCTCTTCCCGTGCCCGCTGCTACTCCCTGGCCTGAGGCTGAGGCAGTGGGGCTGGGGGAGCTGGGCCAGGAGGGCCCCGGCCGGGAGGGCAGCGGGGATGCCCCGAGCGCGGCCGTGAGGAGAGGCGGCAGGATGGAAACGAGGGGAATGGGCGCCCTGGGGAGGCGTCGTGGCGAGCACCCTCCGGGGGTGCAGCAGGGCTCCGCTTAAGAGCAGGGGCTGCCGTTCCCTCCCGCAGCGGAGGGCTGCGATCAAAGGGCTCCTCGCGCTTACAGCTCCGAAGCGGTTACTTCTGTCAGCGTTCTTTGGGTTTTGATGTTTCTCTTCTTTCTTACAATTCGAGTATGTTTTGTACAACACAGGGTTTTGCCTTTTTGTGGTTGCTGTCTTCCACCGAAAACAATGACTGGTGCCAATCAAAATTGATAATATTATCTTAAATATACGAGAGCTTTTACCCATTAATGCCTTTAGGCAACTTGGTCAGCACACATCAGCATTTTTTGATTGCTACTCTGGTTGGTCACTTGGGTTTTTCATCTTTAGGCTGTATGAGGGGCTCCACAAGTGCCTGTTCCTGCAAAGCCCGCTCCAAGATCAGGATTTGAACTTGTCCGTTCAGAGTTATCTGCAGCCTGAAAGTTAAGAACTTAAGGTTCTTGGTTCCAACAGTGACAGAGAGATGACTTTGGCCAGGACAGATCCTGCAGTTATAATCTGAGAGGGCTTTTAGTTTGTTCTGAGGAAAAGGAGAGGGGGCTCTCCCCAGGGAAGCAGCAGGGCACTATGAAGTTGGATTGCACTGCAAGCCTACTCCACATTACATCCTCCATGGGATCTAGGCAAGCCATCTACACCAGTACAGCAATGCCTGGAGATCTTTAGAGTAAACTACGAAAGTATAGAGAGGACTTCTGAGGTGCAGGTTGAGGGAGAGGACAACCCAGGCTGAGGTATTTAAAACAGCGGTTTTAAGGAGAGAGGGCCTGAATCAGGTGGTTGGAGCTATGCAGCTGGAGGCTGTTTTTGCTATAAGCGATGCAAAGGGACAGAGGGAGGAAACTGGGGGGGAAAAAGGCATTGAGATTAAGGACAGAGGAGATGGATAGGGGTATGCAAGTTTTATTATTATATGGATTCTTCCTTTTCTTTTTTTTCCTTCTAGACAGAGATTATTTTTACATCCTTGTTATAAAAGTCATTCTGTTTTAAAACTGAAACTGTAAGAAGTGACACCGCTACAGTCCCTGCTGACTGGAACCAAAGATGAGGAAAGAATAATTACATTACATAAAAGTTCAATTATACAGAAGTTCCAGGTGCTCCCAGAGGCACCCAAGTTGATGCCTACTGCTTGCAGAAGGCATTTAACTCCTGCCAGAGTGCTCTGTGGCTGGCAGCCCCTTGCAGGGTGTGCAGTGCTGCAGCGCCTGCAGCTGTGGGTGTAGTGGGTGCTCAGTAGCTCCTTTTCTCCTGGCCGTGTGGGGAGGATCCTGGAAATTGTTAGCACCAGGAAGGTTAATCCATGACCCTCCACACCCTTCCTCTTACCCACCCTAGTATACCTACAAAAGACTGTTTTGTTTTGAGAGAAATCAGGAGTTGGAATGAAAAACAAATAGTATTTGTTTTCTTTGGGCTGTTACAGCAGGACTGGGGTGACCGCGTGGGGCGGCTGCATCCATGGCTCTGCATCCTGGCTCTTTCCAGAGGTGGCAGTGGGCCGAATAACAGGGGTCGGTCCTCAGGACAATTAATGCTGCTTTCCCTTTTCTTTCTGCGTTATTTTCCTTCATGGTGTCCCGGAGGGAACCCTACGGTAACTCACCTGGGGACCAACCCTCTTGGCTTGGCTGATGCAAGAGCCTCCCCAGCTGGTGTTCATGAAATGAGAAGGCCATTTACTCAGTAACTTTTCCAGGCAAAACCTGAGAGAGACTCTCTGTTGGGGATAGAAAACTGTGGAGCTGTTAGAAGGAGCCCTACAGGAGATGGCTGTTTGCATCTTCTATGTCTGTATCGGATATCTGTCCTTTTGACGCTAGAAGGTATTGCCAGGTAGCCCATGTAAGTACCTTTCCTCTTCCCAGAGTTGAGGCTCTGTGCCTCAGAGCAGTCACTGCTCTTCTTCTAGAGCTTTGTTCTCCTCTTTTCCCTGCCTGATCAGTGTGTGATGGAGGAAACGTTTGTCAGATGGCCTAAGTGTGGGCATTAAAGTAAGGGGTGTTTAAAAACTGAGGCCCTGACTGCCCTCGCCTTTACGCATGTGCGGATCTACCATGCAAGAAGCCTATAAAGAGATTGGCTTGGCTGAAGAGGATAAATTCTGAACAGAAAATATTGTAATAAGTTGGAATACAGGCATTACAAATCAATACCCAGTAGCTTCTACAGGGCTTCACCAGCTCATGGGGGAAAGAGGACATGTTATATTATAACCTTACATGGAAGAAGGATTGCTCATTTTAATGTAACCTTAAAGTCAGATATGGAGATGCTAATTTGAGGTGTGGAATTTGTACTCGGAGTTAATGGGTTTTTTGTTTTGTTTTTCCTCCTCCCCTTTCAAATGTGTGTATTTTGCTGGTCTGCTGCCAAAAGGCATTTATAGGCATCTTAAACATATTTACGGCTGAGCAGGGAAAAACAGGCGGGCTGATGTGAGCCAAAGATGTCCACAGCCATCATGAGATGTGGCTTGTTGTCATCCAAAACACGTTGTAACAGGCAGGACGCTGCCTCCCTGCCAAGAAACCTGAGGAGTCGGAGGCCGTCTGTTTACTCCCTGCTCGCTGTCAGGAGCCGGCCAGTTTGGAGTGGGCTAGAAATACTTTCCTCGTCTTACCAGCTGCCACATGGCATAGGGCACTCACGTGTGAGCGAGTGCTGTAGATGGAAAGATTTTTATTTTTTTTTTGTCTTCTCTCAAGGGTGAATGAGGTGACCAAAGGCTCACAGAGCGGGCTGGGGGATGCAGCGTGGAGGAGCAAGGGGTGCGGGGGCCCTGCTGCAACCTGCCCCTCATGGCTGCCGCAGCTGCCCCTGTTCCTCCACATCTCTGTTGTGTGTAAACAGCACGGGCACTGTGTTGCCTCCCAGTGTGGGTTTGTGGTGAGGTAAACAGCAATGTTTTTTTTTTGTCTCGTTGTTAGTGTTTTGGAGTGCTGCTTTTCCATCTAAGCAGAACTGAGATTTGCCCAAAGAAGGGCCCAGAAGAAACAGTGGAGGCTTGCTAATAAAATTCCTTCTGAAAGGCCACAGTTTCTATACAGCAAGTCTGCTATCTACCCACATATGAACCTCAGGATGTCCCTCTTTTTTTTTTTTTTTCCCCCTTCCTCCACCCCTGTGCACCTCTTCCATGGTGGGATCTCAGATCTTCAGCTCTCTAGACTGCTATGAAATAGAATGGGTTGCTTAAATCTGGACCTGAATCTTGGTAACCATGGACAGGTGCACATGTTTGCATGAGGAGAAATGGCTGGCAGAGAGCTCAAGTTGCTCATTTAAAGCAGTGCATCATCCTTCTTCTCTAGCTGCTGTGCCCGGGCACCTTCAAATCACCTGTACCAAATGGAGCACACTTGCTACACAGGTTCATTCACATGAACACAATCTTGACTTTTGCAATCACTCACATGCAAGGTTACTTGCCTGTGCTTGCATAGTATCACTGTTTTGCATAGATAACTGTGCAGAAGGTTATTGTGTGCCCATAGAGGAGAGGCTCAACCGTATGGGTGAAGTATTTCTGCTTCCAGAAGGTTACTGTGCACCCATGAGGAGGTTCAACCATGTGACTAAAGTATCTCTGCTTCCACTTTGTGGAAACCATTGGCCCAGAGGACAAGCTAAAATAAATAATGCCCCAAAAGCACCTCACCTTGACTGAAAAGTCTTGGCAGCAAAGGAACATCCATACTGTGAAGGCTGCGTTTGGTTTTTCTTTGCTTTTGAAGACATTAATGATGTTCATTCATAGGGACCTGTGCTGAGCAGCCCTATCTGCTCCAAGCACACAATGAGCCGCTGTTGAACAAGCTGTATGAAGGAGGGTGAGCAGTAGATGTCTTTAGTCACTTCAAAGGGGACAGGTTTTCCTCTTCAAGGTCATCCCTGGGAAAATGACCAGAAGTACCCTCACATCCTTCTTGCAGTGTTGTAGAAAGACGGGTTGGTACTCCGAGTCTGTATCGAGAGCACATGAGCTACTAACAGAACCAGTGCCCTCGCTGGCATGGTTGGTGGAGAAGCCAGGGCCCCTGAAAGCAATTTAGATCCTTCAAATGATGGCTCTGGCTCAGCTGTGAGTTTGGCCAACGAGTAGTTGGGGGATGCCTGTTCTTCACCATGACTATGTTGTGCTTGTCCTATCACCTTGTCCTAATCACCACACTATCCTTTCATTGCTGCTGAGTTATGTACTGCGTGCTGTTTGTGAGACTAGCTTTTCCCCTTTTTGGACCTGAAGTCAGGTAAAGCTTTGACTCCAAAGTAGCTGTGGGCCCTCCTGGGAGAGGTGCTGAGTGTCTGAACCCTGTGCAGGGGCTAATGAGAGTTGTACAAGTTTGTTTTTTGTGAAATCTGCCCACACTGCGCAATCAATTTGGAGAGCTTCTGAGGCCAGACAAATATTGCATGTGATCCTTAGAAAGAGACTCTTGCTCAGTCGCTTTATGTGCATATGTTGCCCATGATGGACTCGCGTAGACATAGGCCAACACAGTGGTGTGTTTCCGCAACGCACCTTCCCGCCTTGCTGAGTCAGCTGGGATTGGGATGAGTCAGGTATAATGGAGCTGCACCCTCCTGCGCATCTCCTCCTTACTATCAGAGTAACGCAATAGTGGAGTAGCGCTGTCGTCTTCTGAAGGTTCATTAGCTCAATGCAAACAAACTATGTGCGCGATCTGAAATGATAATGTGAAGGCTCTGCCTTCCTTCCTCTACAAGTTCAAGCAAATGTAGAGTGTCTCTGAGAGGTGACTGACATCATCTTTCGTTGGCAATGGTTGCAATAAGGTACATGTCAGGAAGTTTTCCTAAAGGCAGAGGCCGCCGTGTAGGTTCTGCCAGTAAGGGGTGAAGTGATGATAATGTTCTTTATCCAGCTGCTGTAACAATTTCCTCAAGAATTGATGGGAGTTGTGTGTTTTACTGTGAGGTTCCCTCTTATGTTTGTTCCTGCTGTACGTTGATGTTTCCAACTATTTCCCAATTCTTTTTTCTTTTTCTTTTTTTTTTTTTTTTTTTGTAGACTTTCAGTGATAACTGATAATGGCTTTCTAGAATAGGAAAAAAGTTGCTTTGTTTACGTATGGTGCGTGATCTAGGAAAGAATCCATTCATCACCTTGGGTGGCAACAGGTGTGAATCATGTCTTGAGACAGTTCAACTTTCTGTGAGCTTAGAAATCCATAGACCTTGAGTTTAATCAGCCTCCAGGTTTGGATCTTTGTAGTTGAGCTCATCTCTTGCTTTCCTCCCAGACTTGTTTCTGAATAATTTCTGCTTCTTCTTTTTTAAAGGGATGGAGGAGGGAGGAAAGGAAGGAGCATGAGGACAACCAAACAAACTAGGTCTGCCTTTCTCAGCCATGGCCAGAATCTTGACTGGGGCTCCTCTGTATTTCTGTTCCCCTGAGAACTTTCCTGCACTCGTTTAGTACAACTCGTTTGGTGGTTTTAAGTTGTGCAGTGGGCAGCTGATGCTGCTCAGTAATTTAAAAACACTAAATATAGATGAGAGTCTTGAATATGAGGTCTAGTAACAGGCACGCTTTGTCTTTTTAACTTGTTTTTCTCCACTAACCCACTGGATTGAAGGTAATAGTAGAGATGCATGCAAATTTGTGTTTCACTGAAATTGTTGAAATCATGCCCATTAGATTCATTATCAGACACTATTATATTACATTTACCAGTAAATGTGTGATCTTTTAGGTTATATAATTGCCTGGTAGACCTCCCTAAAGTGAGAATAATCTACATTAATGTGTATATTTTCCTTGCTGTTCTAAACAAATCTTCTCCCGCATTTCTTCAAGAGGCCTGTTGTTTTCATGTCGTTAATGTGGACTGTTTGTTTGACTTGGCCTGTATGGTTGGTGTTGGCAACTCTTGACAGCTTCCTCAGTGCTGCTGTTCATTTGAGGCTAGTAAAGATATCTCCAGCTCTTCTCGTAAATATTTCACTTCCTAAATTAGCTTATTTTTATTTGCTTTTTAATATTATTTTCCATAAAATTGTGTAATTCATGTCTAGGTGCCATTCACCCAATCTAGGACATGGAGCAAAATCAGTAATGGACTGAGAATATCCTGTCTGGACCACCATGTACTAATTGACTTGATTATCTTCTACAGCAACTCACTCTGCACTAACATTGCCCATTATAATTCGTATTTTGTCCTAAGCAGGACAGTTTTTAAATTCATTTTCAGTCACACAAGCAATTACATAATCTGCTGCTGGACTTTGTTCCCCTGTCGTGTATGCTGGAAAGTGTCTGCAGTCACCATCTCTGCCTTTTTGGTTTACACTCAGTTTGTAAAGTAGACCAGTGCGTTAAAAACTATAGCAAAAGGAAACCTATCTGTGGATCACTTCATTTGGACTCATAAGCCAGTGTTCATTTCTTCTTCAATTTCTTAGTCAAAAAACAAACTTTATGCCTACTGGATGCTTTTCATAGGTCATTTTTTCACACACTAGTAAATTTTCTTAAAATTCCCTCTTTCAGGAATCTTTTTGCCCTTCCTTCTGCTTTTGAGGCTCTGGCAGGAGCCTCAACATTGCTCTTTCCAACCTGCTCGCCTTATTAACTTTTTGTTTCACTTCCAGATCCTCAGGTAATGATTTGCTAGGACTTCCCCCAGAGTATCTAAGTGGACCCAAGCTCACATGGGCCAAGAAGCATCTTCAGTGCCATCATCTTTCCCACAGCAGGTGGGAAAATGGTATCTGTCAAATCCAAGTTATATTATTTGCGGTGTGTTGGCCAGGCTGCATTGCAAGCGCCTTAAGCACCAAAAATAATATGGTATCAGCCGTTGTTCTTGCCTCTCCTTGCAGGCAGAGGTGACATTCCCTTTATAAAGATGTTTGTTTTTTTCAGTGCCTACCACAGCAAACAGCCCGTGGGAGCAGGGTGCACGGAGCAGAGTTTGCTTTGTTGCCTCCTTCTCCTCCTCTGCACCACAGGGCACCGGGTGCCTGCCCGCCTTGGGCTGCTCTGCCTGCGTCACTGGTTCCCAGGGCAGTTACCTGGTCCAGCTCTTCTGTGGCCACTGCTCGGAGGAGGAAGGAGCTTGCTGAGGAGCAGGTTGAGCGACTGAGATGTACTTCATTCTGCTGGGAGTTTCCTTATCTTCCCATGGAAGTATCATACCTCTGCCTCTGTTTTGGTCTCCTGTATCTTCAGGGAGTGGGACTTGCTTTGTGAGACCAGAGTCTGAGAAGTTTGTAGCCTCAGTAATGGGTATTTTCTCTCTCCCTTACATGTATATGCACCTGTCTCTGTGGTTCACCTGCTGCAGTAGTGAAGCTATGATCGTCTTCATACTAGAGGAGAGTTTCCTTGCTTTTTCTCCCACTGGCGATTTCTCTGTTGCTGACATTGCATATCTGTGTCTAGCAAATGGTTAATAAATGCTTTGGCATTTAAGGAGAATGTCCTAAGGATGCTGCAGTTTACTCTGCTTGTTACATTGTGCCCCCTCCCCAACACATGCAAGTGCTCCTGACGTGATCGAGTTCCTTGCCTTTCTTGCAATATTTTTCCAAACGCCTCTCCATGGAGTGTGTTTTTGTGGTGCCGGGGAGGATGTTCTCCAGCTTGGAACTCCAGCTGCCTCCCTGTCTCAGGTCTCAGTATTAGTTTGCTTTGTCTGATCACTGTCTGCATTCCACAAGATTCAGCCTTGCTGGATGATTTCCTTTGCTTGGCGAATTGTAATTGTTTTGCTGGTTAATTCTGGGTCTTCCAGTACTATCTCTAAACAGTCTGTCCCAAAACCCCTTGGTTACCAAATGGCATGGTGGTGATGATTTTGTTTTTTTAACTTTAGTCCTTTTATAAACTCTTTTCAGCTTTTCCTTTTAACCCTGTGTTTTACTTAGACATCATCTGTAGTTACATTGAGGGGAAAGAAATATTTTGGTACATCTTGTGACTCATGCAGAATTAATGGGAGGTAAGAAACGTAAAGTGAGTGACAAACAAAGCAGGTGAGAAGAGGCAGAACTTGAGGAAACTGGAGATCAGAGATTATTTCACAAAATGTGAAGAAGCCAAAAATGGGACATGGCAAAGATAAGCGTCAGAATGGAATAACTAGAATGGCTAAGGACCACCAGAAACTGTAGGAGGGAAGGAACTGAAGACTACATTAGAAGCAAATACTTGGGATTTCAAGGAAGCTGGAATCAACAGTATTGGCCACAGAGATCAAAAAGAGAGAAGACAGAAAGGACTGCAGGGCACAGAGTAAACCACTGACTTGCAGTTTTGAAGGGCAGAGGTGGGAAGGAAAATGCAGGAACAACAATTGCGAAAGATGGCAGGGTCCATAAACAGCTTCTGTCTGTGCTGAGGTGGAGAACAAGGTATTTGGTGTCATAAGGATGTTTAGTGCCTTGAAAATTGGTACCACAGTGTGTGTCTGCCAAGACATCTGGTTTCTCTCATTGCAGCTCCTCTGCTCGTCTCAGAGTGTGGTTACCTGTGTTGTCCTGGGTGTCTAGCAAATGTTCAGCACTTTGCCATTTTTTCCATAGGGGGAAAAAATAGACTCTCTTATGTAGGGATCAGTTTCACGTACATGTCTCCCATTACTTACAACATCTGTAAACTCCTTTTTCCTTGAGTACAGCAAAAACCGAGCAGGAGATGGTTTATCTGTGCATCATCCTAAACCTCTCTGCAGGTGGAGTTTAACCCAGAAACTCTGCCCACTTTCGCTGAGGTTCAGGCTACCTGTGCTTCTGTCATAAATGTTAGGCCTCTCTTTTGGCCTTTATGCCCATGCTTTGGGGGGTTGTTTAGGCCTGTTGTATGGAGGGACAGGTATTGTTTGCTGGAGCCTGTGTGAGAAGAGGCTGCTGGCCCTGCCCTGCCGCATGTCCCGGACTTCTTACTGCCTCCAAGGATGCTGTGCACCACATGCCTTGGCTTCCTGTCCACACCTGGCACAGAAGGGACAGGTATGGGACAGACCTGTGCCAGCCACTCGCCCACACTGTGCGAGCTGCGCTTGCAAGTGGTGCTTGTCTTGACTGGCACGCCAGGGTCCAAGCTGGGGCACGAGCTTCTGCTCTGCCCATAAATATGTAAACCTTGTGCAACTGTCAAGAGCTCAAGAGTTCCCAACCCAAATTACTGGTGATATCCCCCTGGGCAGGCTGCAAGCACTGCCCAGACCCCCAGAGCGAATTCCCCACAGGAGCTCTGATCTCGCCTTTCCCTATCTCCGTGTCGCGCAGGGAGGGCTCTGCTGCAGCCAGAGCCCGTGCGGGCTCCCCGCTGCTTCCGCGGGGTTATATTTAGCTGGCGGCGTGCAGCCGTGCGGGCTGTTCGAAGACAGACTCTCCCAGTCATTCATTACCTCGGAGCTGCCCAGCTTTCCGTAGCTTTCGAGCTGCCTGGGTGGAGAGCTGGATGCTAAAATTAGCGGAGTTTGCTTCTCCTGCCAAACGCAGTGCCTGGGCCGGCCGAGCCTGGCAGGGCAGCAAGGAAAGCGGCTGGGATTGCTGTGCGGAGCGCCCTGCTCCGACATCCCACCCAGAGGGGATGCCGGAGCAGCGGGGGAATGGGACATGGCTGGGGCAGTCTGGGGACACGGAGGAAATCCTGACTCTCCAAACCCTGCTTCCTCCTCCGTCCCCCTCTGAGCATCGTACAAAACGGTGAGGAGGTCAAGTGCTGCCCCTGGACGTCCTCGGAGCGGCGGGCGTAGGGAGCGGTTCTCCGGACGTACGTGGGATTTGGCTGCACTTGTGCGTGCTTGCTGCTGCCGTCCCTGTAATAACAGGCTGCTGAGGGTTTCACTGCTCGCCCTAAATGAGCACTTGCGTCATGCTTTGCCTCCAGCACCGTCCCTCTGTGGTGTGGACTGGGGCAGTGCCCCAGCCCTGGTACCCATCCCACAGAGGACGGCAGCAAGTTGTGCTGCGTTGCGGGTGCCGTGAGCCCCAGGAGGAGGCGGTGCGAGGGCAGCGGGGCTCTGCTGCAGCAAGACAACTGCCTTGGGTGCAGGCTCACTCCAGCAATTGTCCGAAACACTGCAGGGCTATGCCCGGAGGGTGCCGGGATGCCGGAGCCGCGGGAGAGCAGAGCCAGGTTTTAGGGTTGGGGGTGTTGGGAAATGTGCAGTGCGCTCTGTGAGGTTCCTTGACTGGAGGGAACTCTTGTTTCCTGCGTGTCTGGAGCCTGGAGAGGCAGGGAGCTTAGAAGGGATGCTTGCAGGTGCTTCTCATGGGGAAAGGCAGGCCAAGGGCAGGAAGGAAGATGAAAGAGGGGAAAAAATAGACAAAAACCCTCAATTCCTCCCTTCTCACACAGGAAAGCTGCCTGAGCTGTGTCTTAGGCTTTTAACCAGCTCAGCTGCAATGTGTCCTCTCCAACTATGTTAGGTGTGCAGGAGGGAGAGAGCTCCAGGAACTAGACAGGGTGCAGGATCCATCCTTGCTGCTCTGCCAGCTCCAGCTGCAGATGCCTCCCTCTTCTTAGCACCACTCTGTAATTTTCATTCCAGTGAAATAAGGGAAAGAAATCTTTTCAAGTGGGTCCCTGGCTTCCCTTTTCTTTTCCCTGCTGGCATCAGAATGAGGAATGTCTACATGAGGGCAATCAATGTATTTCTAGCATGGATAAATAAAGGCAAAATACATATGTAGGGGCAGCTGTGAGTGGACTTGCACTCACTGACAAATCATCTCAGGGCTACCAGTTTTGCTAAAAAAAAAAAAAACAAAAAAAAAACAAAAAAAAAAAAAAAACAGAACCACGCAATTTCTGAGACTTACTGCAAAATTGAGGGAGCAAAAGACTTCTGTCCTGCTCTTTCCCATTAGCAGAAATCTGGCAAGTTCTCTGGTACAAGGGAGGCATGGGGGACACCCCTCACGCCAACACCCTGTGCTTCAGGCTCTCACACCCTTGCAATGTGGGGTCCTTGCTGCAACTTTATGGCGGCACCTCTGGTTTGGAGGGATTAAGGACAGGAGGGAGGGTGCAACTCCGAGCTAGCACTAGGAACACGCAGACCCTGCGGCACTGCTGGGCATGGAGGTTTAGGCCAGTTGCATCACCTCAGCTTGTAAACCTGAGGATGAACACTGTTTTTTCGGAGTGGAATGCTGTTCTGCAATGGAGAAGTGTGTGTTTGGTTTGCTTTTTTTTTGTGTGTGTGTGTGTTGTTTGTTTGTTTGTTTTTTCCTCCCTGTGCCTGCTGGTAGCAATGGCAGGCCTCCTTGCTCTGAGAACAGGGCCTGTTGCTTCCCTGAGGGACAACAGGAATTGCTAGTGCTTTGGCAGGGAAACTGAGGGCTGGAGCAAGAGGGGAAGGTGGCCCCCAATATCCCTGTGGTAAACATATTTCTGAAAACAGTCTGATTAAAACCCACCATCACGATGCTCTGCTGCCTGCGCTGAGTGGTGTTGGGCACTCGCACGCTCTGCCAAGGTCTTGTCTCCTGGGCAAGCTGCTA
The DNA here is from genome assembly GCA_034781795.1 of Crypturellus tataupa. NCBI lineage: Eukaryota > Metazoa > Chordata > Aves > Tinamiformes > Tinamidae > Crypturellus > Crypturellus tataupa. The sequence goes on from JAWLRI010000833.1 coordinate 1,750,019, forward strand.
AAATCCCCAGAGGCTCCTTTCCTGGGCTCTGCACATCTGAAGACTGCCTGTAACTCTTGGCTTAGCGCCCCAAACTAGAGCAGATCAAGTTGGATGACTGTTGTGGTTAAACCAGTCTTGACTGAGGGAACTTAATTTATTGCCAGCTAACAAACTTTTAATTACTGTTTCAGCTAAGCAAAGAAGACAGTTAAAGATACACAGGGGTAACCACCTTTTCTTCCGCTTTCCAAGGCTCAGTTCCAGGGCTGTCCCATGTCTTTCGCTAGCAGGGGTGCTGGGTGGCACAGAAGACCAGGGTGTGTGCCCAGTGGTCTCCTCCTGCCCCTTCTTGATCTTTTCTTCCCCTGTTCTGTGTTTCTTTCTGCTACAGAAGCTCCCATGTCCTGTGGTGACAGGTCTAAGGTCTCGGTGCAAGAGCAGATTAATGCTTTAGTTCCCTGAAGCGTTTTATAGGAGGCAGGTGGCTTCTTTGGTGCCTTGACTGGGGAGAGGTTGATGGCAGGCATGTTCAAGGGAAAAATGGATGAGTGAGATAGTGACGAGAATAGCAGAAGAAAAAACACCTCTTGGTGGTGATACATCTCTGTGCCACTGCTCGGGAGGTGACAAACACTAAGGAAAGAGCTGGTCTGGTGCTGGCCGCTTCAGTAATTCCAAGCTGATTTACTGCAAGGGCAAGGCAGGGGTGCTTGGCCTGCTGCACTCTAGGCTGTATGGGTTTGGGGTCCAGGGTGCTTTTTAGCAAGTGTGTGCTGGGTATATGTGTGCAGCTGCCCATGCGTGGACCTTGTTTCTCTCTCTCTCTCTGGGTTTTTTTTTTTTTTTTTAAACTAGACTTTCCCAGCTATGACTGTTGGCATTTAGGTCTTGTCACTTTTCAGCTTAATTTAAAACACGTGTGTTTCTGTACATACGTTTGTCCATAAGACATTTTTTTCTTATATGTGACCATTATGTCTGATTTGTAGTTTTGCAAAGCGGTTGTAACTTTAGTCACTGTGGATATGTATATATCTGTTTCTAAAGGCATTTGCCACCTCAAGATGGTCTTTGTGTGCTCTAAGCAGCACTGAATCAGCCAAAACTCATGGAAGTTGAAATTGAAGCTCTCGAGAAAAGCACTGTCTAACTTAGCCTGGAGTGGCTACAGTGTGAAGTAGAATGGTGTCCCCTCATGAAGCCTGGGCACAAGTCACCATTTATTATATTCTGTCCACTTTCTTAGGATTAACATTAAAAACCAGCTTGGGATTTATGAGACCACAGGCATATATGCAAAATTGCTCAAGTTATCTCAGCTGTGGTCTGCACTTGCAGTCAACTGGAGGAACAAGTGGTTTCAATCACCGCTGAATAGGTTACCTCTAATGTTGGTTCCCTACCAGCATAGGGCCTCTCCTGTTGTTTTTCCTCGTACATAGGGATAAGTCAAGGATTCTCCCACTGTGGGGTGTTGATGCAGTGAAAGCACCAAAGGTGAGAGACTTCAGAAAACAATTGTGATCAAATATGTGTTGAAGTCTCCTCTGTAAGTGCTCTAAGGCACATCGCAGTTGTGTGATGCAATTTCTGTACCTGCTTGCCACCCGTGGGAAGCCAGCAGCACCCAGAGCAGGTTTCCTCAGCCAAAGGCAGGCATCAATCTGCTTTTCCTTCTCCTATGCATCACTCTGCTTTTCCTTCTCCTCATGCTGGCAGCCTCCACCTCTTCATCTTCTGGGCTGTCCATCCTCCTCCTCTCACTGCTGCAAGCAACTCCACATACCCTCTGAGTGTGAAGAAGTGTTCCCATATGTACTTGCTGCCCCTCTTGAAAATACCTGTCCACCCCAGCAGGCATGTATTTGTAGGCTGCTACTTTCTGCACTTAAATATTGTTATCTTGCCTGTTTATATGACCTTGAAAGCCTTTTTGTCCTGCCAAACTCCAGGGACAGCACAGCTTGATATGTATTACAGTGTTTTTCCCTTCCTTGTTCCTTTAAGGCGGAGAGTGGTTGTGAATGTGGTAGGTCAGATCCTGAAATAAATAAGACATGACATGGCCATGGCACTTGCAAGTTTCCTTTCTAGGGTTGCAACTGTGCAGCTCCGTTTCAAATTCTTGCCCTGTCCCACACCAATTCCATACCAGTCACGACAACTTTGTCACTGCCCTGCGTGGCAATTGCAGCTTACACCAACGCTGCTCTTGCCGGTGCATCTGAATGCAGACCAGCAACACACTGTGCTGTTTCAGGCCTGCCTACCTTCCCTCTCTGCTCCTCTGCACAGTCTTCTCTTTCCTACTACATACAACGCAGCCAAATAGTGTGGCTACACACACACCTGTTTGTACCACAGTACGTGTCTCAGTTATGATAAGCTAACGCATCTGGCATAGCAGAGCTGGAAAAGGCAGCCCCTTCACCCATAAGGAGAGCACAGCAGACTGCAGATGGTGTATTTGCCGTCTACAAAATCGCTTGCTGTTCTCTTTCTCAGCTTACTTGGTGCAACTCATCCAGGATTTTTGTAGAGCTTTTCCTAGCCCTGATGGGCAGCATTCTTGGCTGTTCCAGTCTTGGAGCTTTCTACTCTGAATTATCAACCAGCTCCTAATAAGGAAGTGTCTGACCGTAATGTATACACCTCATCAAGCCTGGAATTGTACCCGGAGACACATGTATATTTAGAGTTTGTAATTAATTAGGGGAGTGTACCCATTTTCTCCTTAGCATCCTGTTCCTCGGTTGTTTAACAAAAGCTTTCTTAATCTCATTTTATTAATTAAAGTTACAAGATCTTCCTGTTTCTCTCCCCAGATGTTTCTGTAGCTTTCAAATGCTGGCAAGTGTGCAAGTACCCAGAGGTGTGAGGCATGTCTATAAAGAAACTCTCATATCTCAAAATGCAGAAATATTTGAGAAGAGATTGAAGGGTTGTAGCTCACTAAGGTGAAAAGAATGTCTCTGTTTATGAAAAGAGCCCCAAATCCTGGGAAACAATCATTAATTTCTGGCAGTCCTGTTTGTGTTCCCAGCACAAGTGTGGACAAAAATCTCGAGCACTTTGCCTGGGCACCTGGCAATGGCGCAGTCCAAGAAAACGAACAATCAAGAGATACTCAGGAAAGAGACAGAATAAATTGTTTAGCACTGAGACAGCAGAAGATGTGGCGTGAGGAGGGATTATATCTGGAGAAGAAGGCAATTCACAATGTTTGTGCATTTCCAAGCACCTCTGAATATATTTCAGCAAAACAGTGCTTATCTGATAGTTTTCCCTGGAGGTCAATGGCAAAAATCCTACTGATCTGAAGTGGAGCAAAGCAGAGCTCGCTGTAGCTGATTCTTTAATACTTTGAGAGAAGTGAATGCAAAATGCCAATAAAGCAAAATGGAGCTCGCTCTTTCCTCCGCAGGTACACTAGACAGGTGCTAATATGGACTGAGAGATGTGGGAAGATCATGCACGATTTCCCACTGTGCAAACCCCAGTAGGAGCATTACCGTACCTGGTTAATTTGAACGAGACCTTTATTAATTCATATGCATCAGCCTGATGCTATTTAAAGAATGTGGCTTGGGAAAAAAAGGCTAGAGGAGATGGAGATTTCAAATAAATGAATTTGCCAGCAGCTTGTTAGGGAGGGGGCTGAGGAAGAGGCTGCCAGACCTGGATTTTGCCCCCTGGATAGGGTGCAAAGGGAACAGGATACAGGGAGGCCTGGAGCCAAGTGGAAACGGCAAGAGGTTTAGCTAGGATTAAGGGTACAGATGAGCATCCAAAGAAACACTCACAAAGCAGTCTGGATTAGTGCATAATGGAAAAGACTAGGATAGGGCCATCAGAGGGGGAATAGCCAGGGGCAGCAGGTCAGCAGCGTCCCCAAGGTGGATGAACTAACCCCTGGCACTCTGGGATAGGGAGCTGATGAGGAACTGTCTGCGCTCATGTTTGCACAAGTGTATTTCCTACGGGAGAGGCCAAACACTATCAGCTGCTTCCAGGAACCTCCTCCAGTTTCCAGACCCTGAGCCAGGCTGCCCGTGGTGCCGAGGGCTGCGGCGGCCGCTGCGGCGTTGGGCTGCCCATATCGCAGCAGCACGAGGATCCCTGGCGCAGGGAGGTGTCGGCATCGCGGCAGCTCGCATCGGACACCGCTGTGGGCTGGGAGGACGAGAGGGCGCAGGGACTTGTCCCGGGGACGCCTGCTGCTGCCACCTCACCCCCAGGCGGGACACCACCTCGAGTCCCCTGCGCCCACCAGAAGCCAGGTCCAGGAATCTCCATTTCCTCGGGTGTTTGACTCGGGCTCTGGACCCGACTGCCTCGTTCCCAAGAGTCAGTATGGGAGGCGAAAGCAGCGTGCTGCGGCAAGGTAGTGTCCCTTTGGACAGGAACCTGAGGGTTTACGGCACCTGGATCTAAAAGCCGAGCCCTGTAGCCTGAGTTTAGTGTGAGCCGTTCCGATGGCTTCCTGCTGGTCGACTCCTAACGAAGCATAAGAAAAAGGTCAGAATTTACTGCGGGGTGCAGTTCTGTTCTCGGCACTCTGCAGTGACCGCAGATTTACCACAGGGCCTCTGAGATCAAAATCAGGGCGCAAGAACCTTATTAAAGTTAGGCTAGTGTGATATTTGATACGGTCAGACCGATACATCCTTCATCGGGTAATTGAGTCCCTCCAACTTACTGGAGTTCTCGGGAAAGTTCACTAGGAAGCTGGACTCTGTTTACCTGGATCTGAAAAATCCAAGCAATCCTCTTCTGAAAATTGTCCTGGAGGGAGCTGCCCTGCATGGTGAGGGACCCTGAAATTATTCATTAGGCTTCATGGTAAAAAAGTGACTAAGCAATGCAGCTGCCTGCCTTGGTTGCTGCAGCAGATTAAAAGCAGGTTGCTGCAGACCTGCAGCTGAGGTCAATGTGATCAAGAGCAATTTTGTTTTAAAAATGGAAGAGTACTAAGGAAACTCAGAGTTTAGTAGTTCTCTTGAACGTAGCCTCATCTCCATCTCAAACAGCCCAGTCAACTTTGTATGCTTCAGCGTTCATAAAATATCCTGCGGTGTGAAAGGGAACAAGGGGAAGAAACCACAGTTATGGCTGAGGACAAAATAGATTGACTTGTGGTAAGAGAATGTAAGGTTTTTATTTTGCCGTGAAAAGGGTAGAGTTAAAAGTTGGTGCTCCAGCAGGATTCAAAATGGCTCCAAAACCTGATCAGACTCTTGTTTTCCTTCTGCCCTGTATTGTAAAGGAGTCACTCCATTAAATTTAAAAAGTTTTCTTTATGAAGTAATATCTATCGTGTATGTGCAGGGTAATTTCAACATCATTAATTCAATGCTAAAGGAGTCGATGATGCAAATGATGTGGCTGGATTTTTTTTCTTTTTTTTTCACAAGCAAGGTAGTTTTATGATTAATAATAACACTAGCAACTATGCATGGTAAGGGAATAGTAATTAGATTTTGTGCTGCAGGGTATGAGCTGACTGTTTGCATAGGTCACGAGGACATTTTTTTTTCTCTTTTGTAAAGTAATACAGCTGAAGGTGCTTTTGAAGGTTGTTTTTTCTGTCTCTTAAGAATTAGATGTTGGCCACTGGTCAAAGATAGATTATCTGATGGGATGAACTGATGCTCTGATCTGATCTCTTAATTACTAAATTCCTGTGTAAGGCTTTAATTTCATGCTAAGGGAGGTACTGTGCATGTGCCGTGACTTTCCGGAGAGAACTTTTCATGCTGGAGTTAAAGCACCAGCTCTCGTCCCTAATTGAAACCAGCAAAATACAGTAAATTTGGACCACAATTGCCTGCTGAGTAGCCCTGGGCGGGCCTATGTGGGCTTTTTTTTTTCCATGCACAGTAACTGTATTTTTGGCAGAATCTCTTAGAGTTGAGTGAAGAAATTGTATTAAATAATGAAATCTTTTTAATTCACTTGTGTGTTTTGTTCATTGAACTCGCAGGATCAGAATCTCCTCAGATGAGTTTGGTGGTGTTTAGCAGCAGCCGCATTACACAGGCTTTGCTTCCTTTCTCCTGGTTTGGCTAAGAGGAGCTTCTTGGCAGCGTAGCTCCATTGGGAATGCTTGTAGAATGTGAATTAAAAACTGGCCATCTCTGAGTAAACAAAATCATGAAGTTAAAACATGGGGTTAAGATATGTTTTCTTTGTTCCTTGCACCATTCCTAGGTTAGTTCAATCCTCTAGAAAATGGAAAGAAATCTACGTTAATCCCTGGGAGGATGATTAAGAAAAAAATAATGTTACTCTTTGTGGCCACTCAGTTATTTTTTCTGTTCTTCAGCTCCTATAACTATGCAGCTCCCTACAAATTGTACACAGCTGCATCCACACGTAAGCAACTGGTCCATTTTTACCATTGGGTGAGACCTCTGTGTGACTGTGGGTTTCTTTTTTTATTATTTTTATTTTTTTCTCAGCAAAAAATAACCCTGCTTGTGTTCTCAGCTTGTGGCTTTCAGCACTACCAGTTAGAAAACTCCCTTTTGATTCAGAAATGAAGCAAACTGGAGCAAGCAACTAGAAGGGACAAAGTACGGGATGTTGAGATACTCTCCTGTATCACCTCTCCGACGGTAACTGTGTTTCGGTGTCCTGAGGGCTCTGATTAAAGCCTGCGCCAGAGGCAGCTGTCTTGCTCTCAGAGTTTTGCTAGGGATGCAGCCTCTGAGCTCAGGTTCACAAGCGCCTCTTCCTCCCTGAATCCTGCTCCCAGCTCATCTGTTCACGTTCAGGGCTACAGCGTGTCAGACCGGGCGGAGGCTGTTGCTTTTCCTGTTGTGATAAATCTAATCCCGCACCGTAAGCGGGCACATCAGCACTAAGGGTGTCTCCTGCCCTTGCACAGCTTGGAGATCTGCAGAGCTTTTCGATGTCTATCACACTCAGCCATTCCCGTGGCTCCAGGAGTCTGCTGGAACCATTTAACCCCGGGGACTTTTTTCCTCTCTGTTTTACCTGGGAAAGTCCTGGAAGGGAAGAATATCTTATAAATTTCTTCTTATATGACACTTTAATTATCCTTTGCTCTATCACCCGATGGTCTATTTCCTCTGCTTTCCCCAGAAAGGAGGTATGAGTCAGATATCTAATTGGCTTTTAGGAGAAAAAATAGGGCATCCATCAGGAAAGGACCAGGGAGCAGCTGCTGAGGGATGGATACCCCCCCATCTCCAGATAAAACATGTCAGGATCGCAGCCCCGGGGGAAAACAGCTGCCTGAGCCACTTCAAGCAGCATTTGATAGAAGTTTCCTTCAGCGGATTCTCCCTAGGAGGGCAGATCTGGATACCTGGTGCTGGATATCTGAGCCCAAGCTGGACCTCCTGGGTCATCTTCACCTGAGCTGCTGGCATGGAGCAGATGAGGTAAGCGAGGCCTTGGCTCACTTGTGAAGCTGTTTGGGTGTCAGCTGGGCTTCAAATCAGCAGTGCTGGCCGGGCTCTTGCTCACTTCCTCCGAAGCAGGCAGATCGCTTTCGCCCGGAGAAGGGGAGATGAAAAGGAAAGGAAGGGCCTGGCTATCACTTATTAATATCATCAGGTCGTGTTTCTTTCCAGCACGGTGAGACCGGGGCTGGACTTGCAGGCAGCTGGTGAAAGAGGAGATGGAGCTCACAGAGAAACATGAGAGCGCTTGAAGGAGAAGTTTTGGAAGGGGGCTAAGGGGATTTGGATGCTCCCTAAAAACTGGAAAAGGCTGGAAGAGCCCAAGAGAATGAGAAAGTGATAAGGGGAAAGGAAATGAAAGAAGTAGTGTGGAGAGGGCAACTGGGAGGGGATGATAGAAACTGAGCAGTGAGCTTGCAATAGCCAAATTGGTAGAAAATCCTCTTTCTTTTTTCCTTTTCTGGTATCTTCTCCCAGTTTGCTATTAATTTTATGATAGTGTTATGCCTAGGGTGTTCTTGCTGTTTGTGGTGGTATCTGATAACAGCTTACCTACAGAGTCCTTACCATATGCTTATGATAAGTGGGCTCTGCCTTTATGGAGAAAACAGGAAGCAATTTCAAGGGTTAACTGTGAGACTCAAGCTTAGAAGTGCTCTAAAAAATTCTGCAGAGTTCAATGGAAAATTGTTAATGTTTTAAAAGTTTATTGTAACTATTATTTAACAGTGTGTGGTATGGATGAAGTTACTAACTAAACTCTTCTTGCATACGTCATAGACCAAAACTATTAGAGGTGTTGTAAAGGGCATCCCTCTGCAAAGGTCACCTACAGCAACTGAAACCTCATTTTGCCAAGGTCCTGTGACAGCTGTGTGTCTGATCTGATGCTTCTAATCATGTGCAAATATGCATCGGAATATTATTCTGACATCTCCCAATTATGCAGTATTATAAACATTTAAAATTAAATTTGCTTGAGGCTGATTTTGCCAGCTTTGGAGCTGAAGAGATGCAGAGATTCCTAGATGGGGGATTTTTTTTATCTTACTAAAGTGTCTTTTATCTCTAATGCGGGTCAGAATGCCTAGGGGCCAAACTTTTCAGATATGACCAGCAACAGTTCTACATAAAGTCCTGAATGTGCAGACTCTGTGAACTGGACTTCAGGCGTTTTCATTTTCAATGTTTTAGCGAGTGAAACAATCAAGTCTTCCAGCACTCATGGGAAGCAGACCGTTTCTTAAATGCTGTTCTCACCACCATATGGTGACTGAAAAACAGCCAAGAAGAGTAAGCCAGCATCTCGGACATGCCAGATATCACCAGCTGCACTAATGCAGTCAGGTATGTGGACTAACGCATCTCTGCTGATGTTGGTATAGTAATGGTTCACACTCATTCTGGGTTTACTCTTCCCAGTGCTTGTCGTAATATTTCATCCGTGTTGCATTTAATATGAATGAATTTTCATGCATCAATATATCAGCTTTTCAGACAGGGCAGAAGCTCCATCTTAAGCGGTGATCTGGCGAAGAGAGTGCAGAACCAACACCTCTGAATGACTTCAGTCAGCACTGCAGAAAACATGAAAAAGTTCAGTCAAGCAGACCAGATCCTTAAGAGCAGTAAAAATCAGGTGTGGTCGCCACCACTCAGGGCATCGGCTGAACAGGTTAAGCCTTAGGAACGGCTTGTCAGTTCTGAAACTGCCAAATCTGTTTCTTGCAATAAGCCAGATCTCTGGCTTAAGTGTTACCAAGAGGAAGGGCACAACTGTAAAGAAATGAAGCAGATTTGGACCATTCTTTTTGAATTTTCCCTCTTACTTGCTGGCATATTGTGTCACACTGAACTTTTCTTTAGGATGGATGTATAAACTCACAGACTATCAGCTCTTCAAAATCCAGTTGCATCATTTGGACGTCATCTAAGTAGAGCGGTGTGTCTCAGAGTGGCAGTTACCAGCATTACACAATATAATAGGTGAGGTCCTACCCCGTGAAATGCTGATGCGGTAGTCTGGATATTACCCTGGGGGTGCTTTGCTTGAATGAAAAATGAGAATCTCCTGAGTATGCAAAGAACATGAATAATACAGTTAGTTAAGATACCTCTCACTATTCCTTCAATCATTGATCCTGCTCTTTTGTCCCCTCATTCTCATTTTTCAATGTCAAAAAGATTATTGTCTTGAGAACAAATTTTATTTAAAATTGCTGTGGAGAGGATGGATGTTGGAATGGAGGAGACAGAGTATTTGATCTCAGAAGGGTAGTAAAAAGTACAAAGTGATTTTGGAAACTCTGAAACTGTTGCCAGTATGGCCATTTTAGGATGGGCTTCCAAATGGCATGTATATTGGCACAAATCCTAGCATTTACATTTTCCAGTGAGACTTCTGCTTTGAGGGTGTGTAAGTTCTTTTGATAATTCTGCCTGTAAGCTGTAAACTGTTGGGGTTCAGAGTTATTGGCATACTCTATTGGCTTAAACCCCCTCTCACAAATGCTCTTTGCCTGGCATGGTGAACAGACCTGAGTTGACTTGGAAGAAGGCAAGTAGCAGGATCATAACCCTACGGTTCAGGAGAGCAGATTTTGGCCTGTTTGTGGATCTGCTTGGAAGAATCCCACAGGATACAATCCAGTAGGGAAGAGGGGTTCAGGAGAGCTGGCTGATTTTCTTTTCAAGCATCACCTTCTCCAAGCTCAAGAATAATCCATCGCCATGGGTGGGAAGTTGAGCAACATGTACAAGCAAGCAACTCCTGTCAAAACTTGAGAGTAAAAAGAAGCATCCAAGAGGTGGAGGGTCAGGTGAGCCAGAAGGAATATAGAGACAGCCTCTGAGCATGCAGGCATGAGGTTAGGAAAGCTAATGTCCACCTTGAGTTGAATCTGATGAGGAACATGAATGGCATTAGCAGTGGTGTACAAGCAGGAGAAGGAAGATGAGGGAAAATATGGACCTGCTGCAGCATACAGCAAGGGACCTGGTGACAGGAGGCACAGCAAAGGCAAGGTACTCTACTACCTTCATCCCAGCCTTTACTGGTAAAGCTGATCTTCAGGAATTGCAATTCCCTGAGACCAGTGGGAAAGTCTGGCACGAGGAAGACTTGTCCTTGGTGGAGGGGGTTCAGATTTGGGAACATTTAAACAATTTGGATATTCACGGGTTCATGAGACCTGATGGGATGCACTCTCAAATGTTGAGGAAGCTGGCCAAGGGACTGTCACCCCACTTCTGATTATCCTTAGATTGTGGCGATCAGGGAGGTTCCTGAGGACTGAAAGAAAGAAAATGTCAAATGGTGTGAGCTCCAAATGGAGGTCAGTGGGCTACCTCAGGGGGTGATACTGGCACCAATACTGTTTAGCATCTTCCTTGATGACCTAGCAGTCATTAATTGATAGAGGGCACCCTAGCAAATTTGCAAATAATACAAAATGGGGAGAATATCAGATATACTGGAGGTTGTGCTCCCATTCAGAGGGACCTCAACAGGCTGGAGAAATGAGCTAACAGAAGCCACCTGAAATGCAGCCAAGGAAAGTGCAAAGTTCCTTCCCTACTGGGAGGAATAGCTCATGCACTGACACAGGCTGGAGGCTGCCTCACTGATTGAAAAGCAACTTTGCAGAAAAGGACTTGGGAATCCTGGCAGACAACAAGTTCAACATGGGCTTGCAGCATGCCCTTGCAGGAAAGGCAGCCAACAGTCCCCTGGGCTGTTAGGAAGAGTTTGGACTCCCTCGTACAAGAGGCACGGACCTACTTATGCAAAGGCAGTGAAAGGCCGTAAAGATGACTAAGGAACAAAAGCATCTCTCATGAGGAAAGACTGAGAGAGCTGGGACTGTTTAGCCTGGAGAAGAGATGACTCAGGGTAGAGATTATCAATGTGTGTAAATACCTGTTGGGGGAGTAAAGAAGATGGAGCGATAGTCTTTTCAGTGGTCCCTAGTGACAAGGTAAGGGGCAACGTGCACAAACAGCAATACAGAAAAGGTCATTGAAAATGAGAAAACTCTTAGTTACTCTAAAAATAGTCAGACACTGTTACAGGTCGTCCAGATTGTGGAGTTCCGATCCCTTATGAGAGTCCAGAACCCGACAGGACGTGGTGCTAGGCAAACTTCGCAAGTTGAGGCTACTTTGAGCAGGCAAGTCGAGAGGTCCCTTCTAACCGCAACAGTTTTGTGCTTCTATATTAGCATGTTGAAAAAGTAGATTAAAAGAGTAATCAAGAGTGGACAACCACAGGCTGCTTGTGAAAACTGGAAAGTCAGAGGTACATGCAATCTTCATCTCTATTCCAGCAGACATAGCATTAAACATTTTTCTTGTGGAACAGTAGGTAGCATGTAAAGTGTATCCCACTGTTTCAGGCTGCCAGAGTGCTGTCTGACGCTGGTCTGATGCTCCAGTTGTATAACCTGGAGATTTGTGGGTTAAGTCAGAAGCGCATGGAAGAGAGATGATTAAAAACTGGGTCCTTTGACAAGATGTAGTGAAGAAGCCATCAGCCTTCACTCACTTTCAGTTGTGAGAGAACACACTGAAAAAAAGAGCATTTTAACGTAGATACTTAAGTTGTGTAAGATAGTATACTCAAACTGCCATGGAAAGGGAATGGAGTCAATGAGGATCAGCAGAGCTCAATAGGAATCACATCAATAAGCCATGGAAAAGATCAGTACAACTTGACAGAGAGGCTGAAAGCAGAATTTGGATGAAATCTCGAGTCAGGATGTAAACACTTAATGTCAAATGGCATTTTCATTGGATATTTATTCTGGAACTAGTACAGGAATTACTGTGCAAGTTTCCTGCACTGCATTATATAAGAGACAGACTGGGCATGGTTTCATTTGTCCTTAAGTTCATTTAGGCACTTGCTAGGCTAGTGTTGGGCAATAGGAATCCCTCCTCCTTGTCTTGTGGAAAATAACAACATGATCGAAAGAAAATGATAATTTTACGATCAGTCACTTTAAGGAGCTCGTGAGGCAGTTTTATTGCTCATGTAGAAAGCTGCAATATGGTTAAATGTTCCACTGACGTAGGATAGTCTTCTAATACACAGTGGCCCAGACCTGAGGTGACTAATTCGGCAGTGTCCTCGAGGTGAAGGATCACTCCTGGGAGCTATCAGGTGTGCCTGATTGCAGAGGGCATGGACACTCCAGCAGCATTTGGCTGGCCTCTGCAGTCTGGGCTCCTTGGAGTAGTCACATACCAACTTGTGAATCACTCTAGGTTTGTTCCTACCGTAATAAGAGTTGTTTTTGTGAACTCTTCTTGCTTTCCGTTTTCTTACTGATTTTTGTCAAGTGTGTTTTGCAGGCTGGGTTGAAACTCGGAGCAGAATATTTCATGGAATTCTGTCCAAGGCGAGGAGCAACAATATTTTAAAGCTGGTATTTTGGAATTCTTATGTCATTGAGTAAGAGAGTTTATTTTACACAAGCACGATTCTTCCCCATAGCAACCCATGCTGTGTAAATAAAGAAATATTTGAGGCCAAGAAATAAATGTCTTCTTTGTGGCCCTTCCCGTTAGACAGTTAATGTTCTCTCAGAGGCAGGATGCCTCAAGGGGGAGGACTGGCAGCTTGTTTTGGCTGTGTAAACTCTGATGATGTGTCCTGGATGAGCTTGAGGGTGTTCTTGTCCCTAAGTGTTGATTAGGTTTTAAGATACGGCGCATAGGTATAAAGGATTTGCCATAGCGCATTAATCCATTAGTCCACCTTGCAGATTTGCCTACTCTGACTAGTAGTCATTGTTTGATGATTCAGAGTAAATAGGAAGTGAACCAAATATGTTCTAAGTTCACTGACTGTGCTATGGAGCAGGGTTCAGCTCCTTTGCAAAGACTGATGAAGGCTGACATTTAGGGTTTGAGGCCAAACAATGCTTTGGGCTTGGATTTGGAGATATCAGCATCTGATGAGAGATTTTTTAAGCACATCCTGAAATTCCTGTTGCTTTTTTTACTGTCATTTTAGTCAATGTTTGATAAAATATAAGCCTAAATCAGAAGCTGCAGTTTTAAATCTGGGACTAGAATCAGGTGAGTGCACCTGCACACAGGGATTACTTCCAAGATCCTGAAATTTTTGGAGATGTTCTAGAGCTTCATCTAAAACCCATTAAAACTAAAATAAAAGGGCTTTAACTGGCTCAGAATTCAAGCATCAGACAATCTTTATAATACGATGTACATAGAAAACACTACAAAAGCCCTACCCTAACCACTCACTGTCATTTTTTGTTACTTAAAATGATCTATGTCCTGTTAGTATGAGGATAGAGTGATTATTTACTTCAGAAAGAGTCGCACTCTGTGCTACATTTTTTACCCTTCTAATTGTATTTTCATTTTTTCTCCTGTTCCATAACTTTTCTGTAAAATTGTTTCCATTTTGTGTAATGGGATGTTTTCTAATCTACTAGTGTCTGAGTACTCTTCTGCTCGGGATGGCTGCAAGAAGCATTCTTGAGCAGCAGTGACCCAGGTTTCATGCTATAATGTTTGTAGCAGATGTTTCTGAGGGCTCTTAGGAGCATTTTGCAGTTCATGTCAGCTCTGTCTCTGGGTCACTTTATTTTTACAGCACCAGGTTACAGAGGTGCAGTTCTCTCCCTTTCAGTCATGGAAACAATTCTGGCTTATATTTATTGAGCTATTTCTCTGATATTCATCAGTATACCTGCTTTTCTTTCTTCCTTAGCTTAGCACTCAGGTAAGTACTGTATTGTTTAGATATGTCCCTACCTTCTGAGCTTTATTCTGTGTCAGGGCAGGGTGTCCTGTGCAGAGCCTTGGCAATCTGATTTCTTTTATAACTGACAATTAATACAGGCAAATAAAAATAGTTTAATCGCATCCTAGGATATGTCTGGGATGACCTTCAAAAGCGTCATTTCAAAACATTTCTTTGCCTTGAGGCAGGGTCAGCTCTACCTGCACCATTTCTGACAGATGTTTGCCCAACCTATTCTTTATCTTAATCCTTCTCTTCCTTTAATTTTGTCCCTAGACCTCCCCTGGTCATTATTGAAACTGATTGTGTAGGGTAAAATTTATGCTGCAGTTCTCACAGAGACCATGAAACAATATCTCTGAGGAGCGAATTACTGCCCTTCGGGTGATTTCAAGAAAACAATAAGTACAGCAGTTTAGAGCAAAATGGCAAATACAAATGGCAAGTAGAGAAATGAGGAAAAAAAAGTTCTATTTCATGAAAGCAATGTATGTTTTCTTTTCCTGCAGCAAAACATTACATGGATCTGAAATGAAAGTAAAGATGCAGCAGGTATTTTGGGATAACTGCATCTACATAGAAGCTGCAAGCTTCATTAAAATGAGTCTATATTAAAATTCTTATTCAAAATACAAAAAAAAAAGCTGCACTCTGTGAAGAAATAACAACACTGTGTTGCAGGTTTCTTGCACAGTCCATGTTCAACTTCACATCCTAGACAGCTCCTGTGTAAAAACTCTGTTGGAAAGTCCTTTGAGCAGTCTTAGAGTGTTTGGATCAGTTGAGGGTTTTTTGGTTTGTTTTGATTGCTGCGTGAATGACCTCATTGAACTTTGTGCGCACAGTCTTGTGGCAAATAGAAAAACAGATGGCAAAGTCTTCTGAATAGCATAAATTGCCATTTTCTTTCTTTATTTTTGCAGGTACTTTCCTTTTACTCTGGGTAAGGAAGTCTCTTATATAAGTTGCCTCTCATCCACTGCATTCATTCAGAAATAATGAACATCAAAACCACAGTTCAGTTGGTGGCAGAAAACATTTACAAACATATTTCCTTCTGTAAGAAGTCATTACTGGAGTTGCTCATGATGCCATGCATATGTATAAAAACGGGTAGGAAATATCTCAAATCTGCCCAAGTGCAGTGCATGTGATTTGCTTCACCGAGTTGGTGATGTGTGGAGACCAACATTAGCTTTAATTGATTTGTTGCTGTGGTAGAACAGGTCTGTTGTGCCTGCCCTGCCTCTCAGGGCATGGTTGCACTGGCGACTGCAGATAAAGGGGAGAGTGCCAGAAATATCGCTCTCGCTGATCACACCCAGGTGGAACAGCAGCTTTGCATTCCAGCCACCTGGAGGGCCTGATAGGAATTTTTAAAATTATTGTTATTTCTGTGAAAAAGCAGACTGCGTGTAAAGCCTGCAGGGTGTGACTCAGCTGTTGAGGATGTGGTCTCTGGGAGTAAATTGGTAGAAACTCACGTTGATGTTCCAGGATTAGAGGTATTTTGTTCCAAAAATAATGTCAGATGTTACCATTTACCAAAAAAAAAAAAAAAAGAGGGAAAAAAAAGAAAACTAGAAACTGGAGCCCACAAAGTAGCAAATGACTTTCTCTGATCTTAAAAGCAGCAAGAAAAAAACAACAAAACTCACACACTTGATTTTGTGCCCTCCTGGGCTGCTCAGAAAAACTGGCAGCTTGACAAGTACCTCAACCAAGCCCAACATCTTGATCCCTCATCAGTAAATGTCAGTAAATCAGGCAAGTCAAAAGCCTGGCTCAGTAAGTAGGGCTGTGAAGTGAAATACTTGAACACCCTTGAGTCTTGGTATGACTTGCTGCAGGCCTTTTCAGCTTGGGCTGTGGTCCTTTTGAGAAGCCCATCACTGAGCTCCAGTATTGTAAAAGCAAGAGAGCGCTGGCTTTTGATGGCTCATGTGCTCCTGTCTCCGAGCTGAGCGTGCTGACGACCAGCTAATCCCCTAAAAAATTCAGGTACCCCACCCGCTCTTTTCCTCTCCCAAATTTAATCCTTCACGAGTCCTTAATGTACCTCACCTTGGCAGATGTAGAACACAGAAAAAGGGATTAAGCTGCTTCGTCAAAGAGGCGAGAAGGGCCCGGGGGTGCCGTTGGTGACCCGGGGCCACTGTCCGACCCGCGTGGTGCAGGGGGTCGGCTGGAGCCGTGCCTGGGGCCTGCGCACCTGGGCCGGCTGTTGCATGTAGCTGCCCTGGGGATAGAAACGTCTTCCACGCTGGGGTCAGCTCATGAACCCAGCACGTGCAGATAAAGAACGGTTGGAGTCAGCTTAGTGCATGCCAAGTTGAAACCTGAGGCATTTCTGGAGCTGGTTTTGACCTCAGCCCCATAGTTTTGAAGGGTTATGCGCCTGGCAGTCAACATCCTGACCATGTCATTTGAATCCAGCATTGTATCTCCAAGTATTTATGCATGCTGAGTGCTTAGGAAGTAGACTGTGTTTGCCAGATATTTTTGAGGCATGGAAGCCTTTCATGATTGAGCAAAGGCAGTGGAGAATTTTTGTGGCAGCAGCAGGATTTGAATTTTGTCTTCCACAAACCAGGATAGTGGCCCAGCCACTGCTTATCAGTTCCTTTCCCTACAAATAAATACTTTTCCTATAGCTAGAGAGCAAAAACAGCTGGATATATTTCATGCATGAGTCTGAAGGTGAGACTACATGAGTCCCATGGATTTTTATGAATCTTCATTTTCCTGTCTGGTTTCTGAGGGCAGTACTTGGCCTCTTCTCTGTCATACAGCACTTTGAATGTGTTAGCCAATGTGTTAGAATTTGCAGATTTGCAGACAGCAAAACAATTCAACTTCACAAACAGGAAATGAAGTTATTTAGGAAGAATAGAGTAATTCTGTTTGCCAAAACTCTCTATCACTTGTGGTTTACATGTGACGCAGGTCAGCAGTCACATTTGGAGAGTGCTGCCCTAACCAAGAATGGAAAGGTTTGCAGCGTTCCCTCTGTGCAGTGGATTTCATAACTTCTTGAATCCTTTGACTGTAGGAGTGTTATTCTGATTTTGATTGGAGGGTAAGGAATTCACCTTTTTTTTTTTTTTCCCATCTATAGCTTTTATTGACTTAAATAAGTAACCAGGGAGGCTGTCTTTTGGCTCACTTCTACCTTCAATGACTTTTTCATAGTGTCCATGGTCCCCTGTCTGTGATTCATGACCTCATCTAACCTTCACTTACCACCTATGGCCCAAACCATTGGGTGCTCTTTTCCACATTGTCCTCCCCTCACACCTCTATTTTTAGTCAGGCATGAGCTAGCAATGAGGTGCATATTCAAGGCAGGAGACTTGGTGTCTGGGAAGATGAGATTGCAAATATTTCCCTGAGTTGTGCTCCTGTGTCAAGTCCACTTTCAAGCAATCTCACCAATCTCTTTGGGACTGGTTTATTAGCAAGGCGCCTAATGGCAGTACTTGAGCATATTGGGTATTCCCCTTACACCTCTTCAGCCAGGAGTCCTACTGGGAAAGCCTTCGAGTCCCTGTGGAAGAAAGCAAATTGAAGAAATTCAGCCAGAATAGAATAAAGAGGAAAGGCGAGAGTTAAAGCTTCACACCATGCTGAAAGGTCTGTGGTCAATGGAAGTAATGAAAAACAAACTCCTGCCTCTTGCCTGCCAGTTTTTTCCTTACTCTGTCACTACAACAAGAAAGGAGGACGACTGCCTCAGATCAGGAGGAGATGCAAACCAGCCTATGGATGTGCTGCTTCCAGAAACTGTTAAGCAAAATCATTCAGCACGATTACAAAGGGCTGGATAACATATGGACACTAATAGCATTTGCAGCTACATAAGCAGCAGTAACACGAGCAGAGTAATCAAATCTCATCCTTCAATAGGAAAGCTGATCACCTGAGGGGGTCTGGGATTTCCCTCTTACACAATTGGGCCAGGTACCTCCATGGGCTAATTGAAACATCAGGTGCTGTCCGAGGCTGGACACAGCACAGTCACCTAATGGATCTAATCTGCAAACAGAGAGAGCAGCTCTGGTCATGTCACTGCCCACAGGCCTGATAGCTCCCTGGGCACTGTGTGCTCTGGCTTCTTTCTTTTTTTTCTTTCTCGAGCTGAGTTTCAGGTGTGTTGTTCTGCAGAGTTAATAGCTGTTGGATGAAATCCTCCCCATCATTTGCTGTTCCTGTTGCTTCCTTAGCTGATTTTTATCCTGAGAGTGGTAAAAATAGCATAGCTTGGAGGAAGGGGAACTAAACCCCGCAGCTGTGACCAGCCTCAAGGCAAGGAAAAGCTTTATCTTACTTCCTCTTATTACAGCTTTTGTACCCCTTAATTTCTAACCAGAGAGCAGGCTACCAGCATTTTCCAGTGGCATCATACGTGATTAATATATTTTCCCCTGTACTCCTGCTTAGCTGAGTCTCTAGAGGCTGAGTGGGTGCCAATCAGCAATTAGGTCATGACCTGTAGCTTCTTTGCAGGAAAGAGAAGTCCACTGGGCAGTTATTGCCATTGCTCTTGCAGCGGAGGCTCCAGGAACCTCCACATCTCTACACCAGGTCATGCTCCCAGCCTGGCTCTGCTGGTCTGCAGCAGCTGGTCAGCAGTGTAAGGAACAGTCTGGGGGAATTTTCTTGAAGCTTCTGCCCACTCCAGGCCTGGCAAGGTGCTACCACTTAAGTTCTCACATACACCTGAAATAGCTCCTTAGGCGACAGCAACGTCTGTGCCGCAGCTTGGTACCCTCCAGCACCGAGGCTGGCTGTTCACCAGGGGTAATCCATGCACTGGTTGATCCTGTGGCCTCTGCTGGGGAAGGAGACCCTTACCGTGCGCTCCACTAGTGGTTGACCATGCACATCTGGCTGGAGGACACTGGAGGATGCTCGGTCCCTTCTTCTGCTTTCCATAGCTACTCTTTCCTCCTACTAAGCAGTCTTCTAAGAATGCCTGTTTCTTCCCCAGGAGTGCCCTGTGGAAATCCTCAGGGAAAAGATAGTCTCCCAACAAGGACCTGGAACACCAAGAATTCTTCCTAAGGGGAGTGTTCACCCTGTTATTTTCTGAAATTCTTTTCTTACCATGTCAGGAAGCTAACCTGCCAAGGAAATACAATTTAACAAACACAGAAGTTGCTACCTCCAGATTAATTTCCAGCAGCTTTGTCTCTTCCTTGTTAGGCTTATGTAAATAGGTATTGGGTAAATATTTGTACAATACAGACAATTGCACCCCTTTTTTCTCTTCTCCAAGGGTCAGTAAAATGTCAGCCATTGGCACTTGCATCCAGCCAGGCTTCTGCATTTGTTTTGCCTCGGGCTCTGTGCCAGTTGTGCTTAGGAACTTAAACACAGACGAGCCCAAGAATCGCCACAGTGGACCAAACCGACAGTCTGTGCTGGCCAACAGTCTTTTCAGTAGAGACTAATTCTGGGAATTTCATTACGGGTTTATTCCAAAGGCCAGTGAAGTTCAGTGTTTAAAAGCAATAATAAATAATCTCTCACCTCTGCACAAAAAAACACTTGGAGTCCTTTTCCTCTCAGTGAATCTTGGGGAAGGAACTGACAGTTAGAATAACATCATCATCTTCATGAATACAGCCCCAGTACTTTTTTTTTTTTTTTTTTTTTGGCATTCCTGTGTTACTTCCTCTCTAGTCTAACTCGTTCTCCTCTTACTCTCTCCTCTGAAGAAAAGCTTGCTCCCTTTACTCACTGGTAAGATGAGCCTTCAAAGTAGCACATACTGAATTTCACATGAACCAAAAAGACTGTTCCAGCCCCACTGAAAATCACACTGCAAGTCTAGCTGCGAGGTGTTCAGAAACAGTAGTCAATGTCTCCTTATTCTCAGTGAGGCAGAAATCTGACAGTGACATATTTTATATGGTGATAGAGCAATTTCTTCTTCTTTCCTATGACAATCAGTTAATATCAGAACTGTGAGCCTTGCTCAGGCTGCATTACTTGGTAGAAAATGAGTTTAAAAAAAAAGCACGAATTCAATATTAGTGTTGATATTTTTAGTCATAGACTAGCACACAGCTTCAGGTCTGGGAGTGGGATGACTTAGATCAGAAATTCATTGCTAAACAGCATCTGATAGGGTCTGAGTCAAAAACAATCACCTAGACAGCCACTAGCCACAGGGGGAAAGGATGCCCTAATTGCCTCTGACCCTTGTCTATGGCTATTTGCTTTCACATTTTCTATATTTCTTGTACTTTCTTTTCATCAGTTGTCACGATCTGCATAACCCGGGCTTGTGAGCAAGCTGAGGCAGAGTTTCACAACGGTGTTTCTAGGGCCAATAGATCTAGAGATCAGCACAACTGAGGAGAGGAATCTCTCCAGGGGCCGCTCATGGCTTCTAGTTCCTGGGATCGTTTTGGGTTTGCCTTGACCTTAGCATAGCTCAGGGATGCTTTGGAGCTGATCTAAATCACTTAGCTTTTAAGGGCAGTTGATTGAGCATGCTTGGAGTTTAGCCGTAATGCCTTTTCCATGCTGCGGGGTTGGGACAGGTCGCAGTAAAGATGGGTATGTTGGCTCAAAGAGTGGAAGTTACCTCAATAGTGGTCTCTGCTGCCTACTCGGAGCATGTTCCTGTTACCTTTTGCAACAAGAGCTGTGCAGAGGGCTCTGCGCTTTCCCAGGAGGTTGCCCTCATCCTTGTCACCTAAATTTCCATTTTTAAAGAAAACGTGCACAGAGCTCTACTTCGCTCCCTGGTACACATTTAGCAGCCTGGAAGAGGCAGGTGCTCAAGGACCTTGTTGTACTTACATTCTTCAGAGTTAAGCTAGCGTGTAGTGTGGACACGGCACTGAACTGCTGTCAGGTTGGGTAGTTGCTGACTCCTTGCCAGTGTGTTTAGCAAACCTGAAAACCACATTGTTTGCTAGGCTCTGTCTCGCTAGCGTTTTAGACAGCGTTACTGAGAGCTACAAATATATTGTGCCTATTTGCCTTTGTCCCTCAGAAATCCAAGTTGGCCAAGGGAGTTGCAGCAGGAAACTCAGAATGGCTCCTGCACAGAGTGAATCGGGAAGGGGCAGGGTGGAAAAGAAAGCTGCATTTGACCCTGGAAGCTGCCTTTGCTTGAATACTAATGTCCTTAACTACCTCACACTAACACTTTAGCTTTATAGCCCAATAGCCCATCAGGTGCTGTCTTTGCAGATGTTTAGTATTTCCCTCAAGAGAGGAACACTGAAAGCTTTTATTTTTCAAATTGGTGCATATTCAGAACAATATTCTTTTGATGGTTAGACAAATTAGGAATCTGGCTATTGTCTCATGCTTTTTTTTCCCTCCCATATTATTAGTTTAAAAATTGGTCTTGAGTGTAACCAGCAGCATCTTTGAAATGTGTTTTATAGCTATGATAAATCTGTAACATAACAAATTAATAAGAACAAGGGAAGATTTTTTTCTTCTTTGAGCAAAGACAAAGACCATTTCCTTTTCTCCCTCTGTGTCAGTCAGCCCACTGCAAACAAAGTAAACAACTCCTGGTCTCTGCTGGGCAATTGCAGGGCATTAGAGGTCTCTCAACCTCTCAAAACACCAGATTATTTTGGTAACTGTTGCAGCTTCTTTTTTTAGCATGTACTCTGACATCTCTTTCTGTTTCCTCTATGCAGGATATGGGAGCTGGAGGGAACTGGCTAAGGCTCTGGCAGACAGGAACATCCCAGCTGGGGAGCCGAGCCTCCAGTTTTACTATCCTCACAAACTGGGACAGCAGGTGAGGAGACTTGGGATGTCCTCAGAATGTTTGGAAGGGAACACCTCTCTTTCTGGTCGGGGCCCCCACAGACAGTTCTCTCCTCACACACATCAAAAAAAGGAGAGCAGGAGCACAAACTCTGCGCTGAGTCACAGCAATATGAACGTACAAAGGCTCCACTGTAGGCGATGACGCTGTGTTGGACGTAACCAGCTCTAGCAGTGCGCTGAGGATGCCTGGGGATGTGGCACAGGAAGGGCGCACTAAGCAAGATAGAGACAGAAATAAAAGGTCAGGAGAAAGTGTGTAGGTTTCTTCTGAAGGCCATCTCAGCACTGTTACCTGGGGGAAGTGTTGGAAGAGTTGTTGCCTGGACCTTTTAAAAAAGGGATCTAGCTTTTAGCTCTGTGCTATCTCTGTGCTAAGCAAGCCCTAGTGTTCTTTCTTCTTGGTGCACCATCATGGAAAATTGCTCGCTGCAATGCAGGGAGCATTTCCACCCTACTATGTCTGTGAGGGCCAGCTTCTCCTCTGAAAAGAGTATGGGAACTTGCTGTTTTCACACTTGGTCTTGCGGCCACATTTGAGCCCTCTTGTGTAGTGTCAGTGTTCAGTCATTTATCGGGTTACTTTAACTTTCCTTTACTTGTGTTTCAGAACCAAGAGCAGCAGAGAGGTGGGAGGAATAAATCAAATTATGCAGCTGTGGACAAGCCTGTTCCATGGATGCCAGAGGTTGGTACCTTTCTTCCACATTTCACATGAGAGGTTAGAGACCTGTGTGGCAAGATCAGAAGGGTGAGACCTCCGTCTGGAAATACATTTGCTTCCCTGGAAGTCCGTTCCCTATCACCAGCTCCCAGTTTAATGGCACTTACAGACCCAAGTAGTCACCTAGGAAGACAGGAATGTCCAGATTCCTGATAATTTGTTTCTCCTCCAGCCATCTAGGCACCAAGCATCCACTCTCAATTTCCAGCAAGCAGCAGGCCAGCAACCCTTAAAGGTGAAGTTTATTCAGGGTTGGGAATGTGTCGGACCAAGAACTCAACTTGCAGAGCGCTGGTATTTGCTTGTTATCCAACCCTTGCCCATCACACACAGAGGTTTCCTCACTTCAGTGACACTTCTGATGAGCAGAGACCATCTCTGGTGACCCTTGAAAACTGGGGCAAACGTTCCCGTTGTTTCCTTCATGCCTCATTTATTCTTTCCTCCTCTTTCCCCTTATCTCACTATTCCTCTTCAGATAAGGGAGCAATGCAGACTGCTGATAATGAGAGGAACACCAGCCAGGGGGCATTTGGCTAATGGGGTCAGCTCTGTGAATTCCCCAAGGTGATTCGGGACCTGCACAAATGAGAACAGGCCCCTGGGCTCCCCTGTCAAGGGAACAAGCCCTAGTCCCAGCGCTCAGGATAGGAGAGGGTCACGACTGGCAAACAGGAAGCATCTCCCTCCAGCCATGGCCATGAGCACTGCTGGTCCCCTTGGTGTGAGCTAAAGCTTTCCTGGAAGCAGCCAGCACCGGTAACCGTGCGGTGCACAAAACCAGCCTGGACGGGCCATTAATCTGTCCTGCTGCATCAGCTCTTGGGGCTGCTGGTCCCAGCTGGAGCCAGGCAGCCTCGTGCAGCTGCAGGGCCTGGCGGCAGCGTGCAGGGAGAGCTCTGCTGTCAGACACGCTGCTGCTGGCCGGGAGCCAGCGGCAGGTCACGGGCAGCTCTGCTGCTGTGTGTGGGTGACACGCTGCGTTTACTGCTCTGCTCTCCCATGGCACCGAGTGCCCGGGGCTCTGGGCAGCATCTCCTTGGCTTTGCTCGTTGTCTCCGAGCTGCCCTGCTGATTTCTAAAAGACATTTTGGTCTTGAAATCTGCCAGGTCTGGTGACAAGAGCCTTCACCTGAGTTAGAAATACAACGGGTGGGGTGAAGCATTGGAACAGGCTGCCCAGAGAAGTGGTGACTGGAGTCACTGTCCCTGGCAGTGTTCAAGAAATGTGTAGATGAGACACCTGGGGACATGGTTTAGCAGGCATGGTGCTGAAGGGTTTGCTGTTAGACTTGATGATCTTGAAGGTCTTTTCCAGCCGTAACAATTCTATGCATCTATGTGTGTGTATCAGAAGAAGCTGGCAAGGTAGCTCAGAGCCAATCTGCCCAGCCCCAGAGGGCCAGCAGGGTGACCCTGAGTGTGAACATAGGCCAGACGTTCACCTCGTAGTGAGTGCACTAGGGGCATCTAGGAGATGGTTCCATGAGCACAGCCTTGTGTGGAACTGCTTGCTGTCCTCTCAACCACTCACTCAAATTTCTTCCGACCTGGGGATTAAGTGTTTTAATTAAGTGGAGGCAGTCTGCCCACCACAGGCCATAAAGCTGGGCTTTGTTTGAAGGGAGAGGTATATTCCTCACATGCATGAATAATTAACAGTATGAGCCTGCGGTTAGCTCGGCCAAAGAAGGAGAGGTTTCAGCTTTCCTCTTTCAGTTTAAGGAGATGAAATTGGTAATATAAATTTTCTGCCCATGAAAATGCAGTGTGCTCTTCATATGTGCAGTTGTCAGGATTTCCCTTGCTCTGGAAAGCATAGTGAAGGAAGTCCTGCTCGCTACTCTCCTGAGATAAGACTGCGATGTGGCCAGTCTGAACTCAGTAAGTGCATCTCTTTGCAAGCAGAGCTTGAATGGGTGCTGCACTAAACCAGAGTGTTGATCCTGGACATCATCCTTACACCAAACAAGCCCCAAACCTTCCCTAAAAGGGAACTTTTTTCCTTACCAGGCTGAAAGCTAAAGCTATTTCTACTATTTTTTCCTGCCCAGGTCTCTTCCTCTCTCACACCCCCCCATGACGTGTCAGTGCTCCAAGGGACAGGGGATATTATTGATAACTTGTCTTGAGGGATTCCCACAAATGCCCAGCACAGGAGACACTGGAGCGAAGTCCAGCTGCTCACTGCTGTATGCCACCCAGGCAGGGGAGCTGGCAAAGGAAGGGGAAGGGCCACGACCGCTGTGCTGAGACAGAGGAGTATTATAAACTCGGCTTAAGGAGTTTCCAGCTTGCCGCACAATGTTGCCATTCTTCCCTGGCTCAGACCCTCCGTGACAAGTTTATCTTCCTCAGCATCGCGCATTCCTGGGTTGTGTGCAGCTGATTTGCCTCAGAGATGCCAAGATCCATCCTGCTCCGGTTGCAATACAGGGGGTCAAGCCAGCAGGGCTGCAACCCTCCTGCTGTGCAGCTTGCCATGGCACCAGCCTGGAGCGCTGCTTCCTTGGAGCTCCTTGATCCAGA
Source organism: Crypturellus tataupa (assembly GCA_034781795.1). NCBI lineage: Eukaryota > Metazoa > Chordata > Aves > Tinamiformes > Tinamidae > Crypturellus > Crypturellus tataupa. Next base: position 1,775,265 of record JAWLRI010000833.1, read on the forward strand.
GGAGCCACTCGGTTTCTGGTGTCACCAGCCTGAGCAATTTTGTTACGCTTAGGGTTCAGATTCAGAAAAGAGATTTGTACTCCTTGTGTGTTAGCCTCGCTTTCCTGTATGTTTCTGTACAAATCATACAGCAAGCTGTACAGATGCGTAGAAGGGGAAGAGGAGGAACCTAACTTGTTACTTCTCAGATCCAAATTTTCAGCATCTTTAAAAACCAAGATCAGGTGGCTCCAAGCTGGGAAATGAAACTCAGCAGGCATTTTTCATAGAGCCTGTTGACCTTTCTCAGGAGCTCTCTGCCAGGATGGCGAATGATGGTGCCACATACTCACTGCTGCCATCAGCGACAAAAGCCCCAAGCAGGAGGTTTTTACTATATGTTCCAGAGGGGATGCAAATAGCAAGCAGAGGAATTTCTCAGCTCCCAGGAACGGGGAGTCATGAGTTGAGCTGCGGGGACAGAGGTGATAGAGTTTCAAAACAGCTGCTCCTCTGGTGACTCTTGGGCCCTAAAATTAAAGGCAAGCTCAGTTTTCACTCCCAGGACAGCACTTGGGACTGCCAGCACATGTCTTTTGGTAATATTCTTCTCTCTCCCTTCTGAAGAGGCAGAGAGTAATCTGGGCTGCCATAGCTCAGGAGAAAAGTTGTTGCTTTATAGAAGACCTCAAAACCACATGCAAGAAACTTTTGTTATATACCAGATAGTTGTTTCTCATACTCTAAGAACAGGGAAGAGAAGATATTATGTTAGCTCCTGACAGAGCATCCTCTCAGGTGTCTTTTTAAAAAGTCTGGAGACAGGGATGTAGAGCCAGAAATCTCAGTGACCATCTCTGATGCATTGGCAAAGCACTTAGCACAGTGGTGCCTGCTTTACTGCTGCCTTCTGCCTCATACTGCCAAAAGTCTGCAGTAAAGAACTATATTAGAGCAAGACTGCTTCAGGTTTCCTCTGCAAACATTGGAGCGAGACTAGCTTCCCTTTTGGGACTTCTCCCCACAGAATTTCGTTCTGGTATCTGGGCTACCGCATGCCAAACCCAACTCCTTTGCAGCTCCAGCCCAAGCCTTGAGCCTTGGGAGCATCCCCTGGGCCTTTCTTTGCCATGATGTAACTGCAGTGCCAGCCTTTCCACAGCGTGGGAGGGTTGTGCTTCACTGGATACAGATGTGAGCCTGCTATCTGCCACGTGCAAACAATTTTCTAAGAAGAAAAATAGCATCTCTTGTGGGTAGCAGAGACCAGCCAGAGACTCGGTTTCTGGCAATGACCAGCTGTGGGAGCCCGACTTGTGCACTTTGGTTCACCTCCCATGAGAAGCAACAATTGCCATCACTGTATTTGGATAAAAGAGTATTTCAAGACCCTTCAGCGTGAATCTGGATTTGTTCAGCAATTACGTTCCAGTTCTGCATTTGTGATCCTTACAATAATTTATTCATATGCTAGTTCCCTGCAGCATCCCAAGTTCCTCTTGGCTAGATCCATCGTGCTCTGTGCAGTTCCTCCCTAATTGTGTACAGCATCACTTTGGCGAATTATATCCATTTTCTTTTGCTTCCTTTCCTCTTACCCCATGGGGAGAATCTGGGCTCAGGGTTGTCAGCAGAGGAGGAAGGAAGAGGATAGAGGGGGACAATGCAGATGTCCAGACAAGCAGTGGAGCCCCTGCCAGCAGTGCAGGCTCGAGTGAGGGAGGCTGGGAGAGCCCACTGGAGAACAGCAATGCTCGAGGCTGTTTTGCCTGGCACGCAGCAGTAGTTTTCACGTGCATGATTAAAGCCCTTAGCTCACAGGGAGCATTACTGCATGAGCTGATGCCAGGCCAAGTCTGCTCCATGTCCTCCCCTCAAGCCACAGAGCACAAACCCAACCTACTATCCAAGGAAAAATAACTCCATGAAAGAGTTCCTTTGCCAGATGTGCACAGAGGAGTTAGAGTGCTGTTGCGAACCTGCTGGAGAGACTGCCCAGCAAAAACTGAGAATTTGCTGCCCTCTGCAGACACTTGGATGCTCTTTCAACCATTTCCAATCCCTGCTCACTCAGCCTCAGCCAGGCTCCGTAGTTCCTTATATAGACAAGACAGTTGTGACAAACCTTCCCAGTGCCAAGGCAACTTACTCCTTTCTTCAGCATTTCTCCATCTAAGGTAGCCTCTAAAGTCTCCAGCTTACTTATTCTCCACTTTTGGAAGCTGGTTCTGTGAGGACAGTTCCAGTGTCTGGCTCCACTGGTTGCGTGCATAGAGCTTGGGTTTTCCTGAAAGGCCAGGTCAGTTTCTGCCTTGAAATAGCATAAGACAAAAACAAACAAATAAAAACAAACACAAATAAAAGCAAGCAAACAAATGACAAAAAAAACCCAACAAGACAAGAAAGTCTATGCTGAAGTGACATAGTGCCCTGAACTGCTTGTGCCGCTACTCCCCAACCCGATGAGCCTGCATTTTCCAGAACATTTTCGTTTTCCCACCACCCTCTCTCAGTTTCACCTTGCAGACCTGCTTCAAAAAGGTGATCTACCAACTCCCCTCCACAGACCGTCCCTTTTCTTCTGGCCAACAAAATAGCCCTGAAATTGGGGGGGATCCCCAAATGCCTTCTTGGACAATATCAAACCTTGTCCCTGCAAGATGGATTGCAGGGGTCTGCAGCCGTGTCAGAGGGCGTCCCACACCACTATCTCAAAGCACAGTTTTCTGTGCTTTTTTTGAGGTTCTGGTTGAACATCCACTCAGAGGAGCAAAATGAAGTGATTCACTCACCAGCAAGGTCTTCCAAGAATCCCAGCCATTTAACTGTGTTCTCCCCAGTGCTGTCGTAGTTCCCTGATTCTCTTAACACTGTCACCTGGTCCCCACCCAAACCCCTCAGCGGGTTAGATACAAGGCCCATATCTCTCGCAGACCCAGACCCTCATGGCAGTGGGATCTTCCTTCTCTCTCGGCAGGGCTCCAGTACTGGGTGCTGCTGCAGAGCTTGGCTGGGTAGGGGAAGGGTGTGTGGGAGGGAGGCAGCAATTCACTCTCCTCTGCTTTTGCATCCCCAGTTCCAGGGCCAGGCCAATCTGCACGTGTTTGAGGACTGGTGTGGCAGCTCCACCGAGCAGCTCAGGAAAAACCTCCACTTCCCCCTCTACCCCCATGTGAGTAAGACCCAGACACACCTTTCCCATGGTTCCCCTTTCTGTGCTGTCACCTTGTCCCAGTTCCTCTCCGTCACCATACCTTCTCCTTCTCCTTCCTCATGGTTCTGGGGAAACAGTGTCCTCAGGCAGCTTTTGCAAGGGCTCTGAGGAGCCATCTCTTCTGCAGTGGGGAGGAGGCTTATTTTACTCCTGCTGAACTGCCAGGCCTTAGACACTGGTTGAAGGATAGAAAGGGGCAGGGATATCTAATTATTTTTCTCCTCCTTCCATTTCAGGCACGAACAACACTGAAGAAACTGGCTGTGTCCCCAAAATGGACCAACTACGGTCTCCGAATATTTGGCTACTTACATCCTTTCACTGATGGTGAGGGCTGTGAGGCTGCTGTGCTGCTTCTCATGTGTCTTCCCATCTGCTTCTCTCTCCTTTCTTGACACTGAAGAATAACGCTCTCACCCAGGCAAGCCGAGCATGAGGTCTCTCACGTAGGCAGCACTGCTAGCTGTGGATAACTGGCTGTTGTGTTGGCATGGATGAAACACATCTGTCACCATTGTAGGCTGAGAAAGAAAGGCAGAGAATAAAAGAGATTTGAAGCATCAGAGAAAAAACAGTGCTGTCCTGAATACACAGCCCTATGACATGCACATGAGTAAGAGCAGACCCTAAGCATTTCCTCTCTTTCTTGCATGCACAAGACTGCACATGACATCATTTATGTTCCTTCAGTTCCCCAGGTGCATGAATACCATCTGACCCCACATGACATCTGTATCACCCATCTACGTGCTTCTGCCCAAGGCAGCCCACTAACATTCACCCATGTGCTCCTGGTCCCTGGCCCTTGACTGCCATCCCTGTAACACCGGCCAGAACAGCGAGACCCAAACACCTCTGTCTCCTTTTGTAGCTCCACACATATATTCTTTGGTAAATATCTTCTCATGCAAAACATTTGCTCTGGAAGAAAAAAATGGGGCCAAAGAGACTCTACATGGACTTAGCTCTCCAGGTTAAATTTCAGGCCAGTGAAGTCAGTGAGGAAGGGACCAGTTGCATATATGAAATCATAGTAGTTAAGGATTTCAGACAGGATCAGAGGAGGAGACTAATACCCAAAAGGCAAGTACGGTTGCATAATATAGAGAAAAAGGGTGACAGTAACATACTAGAGGGTCTGAATCCATTCTGTGCATAGGCATCTATCCCACTGCCCTACTTACTCCCTCAATCTCTTAACAGGGGAGTTTCAGTTTGCCATTGCTGCGGATGACAATGCTGAGTTCTGGCTGAGTCCAGATGAAAAGATCTCTGGTCTCCAGCTGCTGGCCAGTGTAGGCAAGGTACAGTGCATGCTGCATGGCTTCTTCCATCAAGGCTTTAATATTTCTGTGGGGACAGAAACCCTCTTATCTTACATATTTCCTCAGCTGGCTGGAATTATCAAGTCTCTTTACCAGCCCAATTATAGGCAACACCACCACAGATGCAGGACTGGTACAACACGACATAGCTTAAGCCAGTCATGTATTGGCACTGCCATTGGGAATCCCAGGCTCATGATTAAGGGACTTAAATCTGTCTGCAGCTTGTGGATGTCACAGACAGCTTACCAAGAGGAATGGCTCGAGTTTTCCTCTTTTTTTTTTGGCCCTAGCCCTAGCTGTGCAGTAGCCAGAAAATAAATGAATCTTAACTAAACTGTTTGCTGTCTCTTCACAGACAGGGAAGGAGTGGACAGCCCCAGGCGAGTTTGGGAAATTTCACAGCCAGCGGTCAAAGATGGTGAGGTGAGTGAGCAGACCCCTCGTGCAGCCACCTCTACACAGACCTAAGAAAGTCAGAAGGTGAGGGAAAGAGAACTCACATTTGTTTTGAAGACTTGAAGCTAGAAAGAGATTATTTTGGGGTATCACCAAGGTGAAAGTGGCAGAGCCACACCTACGCTAGCTGCCTTCTGAATTTGCTGCACAATGCAACATTGAATGCTTTTTCATTTGGGGAAGCAGCCATTAGCAAATCCAAACTCCTCTCTAGGAACTGTTTCCAGAGCTTTCTGTCTTGGAACTGGCCAGATTTCTCAGAGGTGAGGCTAAAGGAGAATTGACAGAGAAGAGTCCGAAGCACTGCAGGTGTGCGGGAGAAGCTATCCATCAGCATCTGGATTTTCTTGGCAGCCCTATCCCTACCCATCCTGGGAATCAGGCTGTGTTTAATCTGTGCAGCTGCTCTACACTCTGTGTCTCCTGACACACTAAGAAATGTTCTTTAGCGCTCTTAGTGACAGACACACTTTTCTTCACAGGCTGTCAGCTTCAGGCAGGTACTACTTCGAGGTGCTGCACAAGCAGGATGACAAAGGAACAGACCATGTGGAAGTAGCAGTAAGTCTATGCAAACAGCCATGCAGTCTGTATGCCCTCTCAGAGCTTGGGAATGAAGTCTGTAATGATTTTCACCCCTTCCCTTCCCAGACTCTGGCTCCTCTTTGCATGACTTGCATCTGGTGCTTTCCTGAGCCTGTACCTACCTCTATGTTGGATAATCCTCACTCTGGACCATTTTCTGTCGTTGTGATTCTGCTCTTGCTGTGCTCTGTCCTTTCCTGCTTTAGACAAGTCTCAGCTCTTTCCTCATCTCTTGCTGCTAGGTAGGCTCTTTCATAGTGAGGAAAAAGAGGAAATTGTGAACCTGTCTGGTTAAAAACCAACTTGTGCCTGCTCCTTTTGCTCAGACCCAATTAAATCTTTCTTTCTTTTTTTTTTTTTTAAGGCAACTCACACTTCATTTTAATTTATTTTCTGTTGCAGTGGAGACTGAACGACCCAGAAGCAAAGTTCAAAGTCATTGACTCCCAGTATCTCTCACTTTTTGCTAGTAAGTATCTTCACCATAAGTTTCCCTGAGCACCTTCCAATTCATGAGTTTCATGAATCATAGTCCAGGCGAGCTATTGTGTGCAAACTATTAAAAGAAATGTCTGGAGACAGGTCAGAAAAGAGAGTTCTGGACAAGAGTGAGGCTCACTATTAAACATGGGAGTACTGGGAGAAGGTTTGGAACACTGGTTTAGGGAAATTTAAAGTTAGTGAGGCTGTGCAGTCAGACATGGGCTGTGAGGAGAGTTTGCAAGGGCGAGGGAAGCTGTTGCAGATGTGATAACACAGGATGGAGGTGCCCAGTGTGAAGCTGTGGAGCACAGGAGTGTGCTGGCAGCTGGGCATGACAGGGAGAAGGGGCTGCTGGAGCACTCCTGGGATACAAGGGGGACTTTGCACTAGGTGCTGAACAGATGCATCCAGTGAAACCAGGGGATGCTGCCTTGTTCCACGCCACGCTCGAGTCCCTGCAAGCCCCTATTGAGTCTGCCTTCCTGGATTTTGCAAGCACTACAGCCCAGTCCCTCCTGTTTTGTAAACCCTTCTTATCACATCGATACATTCAGCCAGATTTGTAAACCTGCTTTTCCCTAGTTAGTATTGGCAGTTTCACTTTCTTCTGCCAATACTCCTCCTTTCCATATCTACTGTAACCACCTTCCAACTCCCCTGGGATTTTTTCCATGCCAACGGTTTTCCCCATGGAAGATTCTCTGATGTAATCCAGATAACTGTCAGCTTAGCCTCTCTTTTGGACATCAGCCTGTTGCTGTATTTTTTAAACCCTGACATGTGACCAGGACTAGGTCTTGAGTTAGGTCTTCTAAGCCCTTTCTTTTTCCTCCTGCTCTTTTCTCCTAATTAACTCACAGCCAAGAAGATCCCCTCATGGTGAGCACGGTGCTCCAGGTTCTTCTTTACCTGGCACATTCTATCAGCTGCTATTCCACTGTTACAGTGTTTTTCTCTTCCATGTCAGGCTCTCCTTCCTTCTGGGGCCACCATGTTCTTCAGTACCTAGAAGTTGCTAACAGTAACCTCAATGCCCTTGGCAGTGCATTGTCTTTACCTTCTGGACATTTATTCAGTACCCTTCACCTCAGAGCAAGATCCATGGAGGCATGAAATCTTCCAGGAGCTGCAGCAGATGTAGAACCAATGCTCAGTCCCTCGTTTAAGCTTCCTTGTGCTCCTGGATAACTGTTGCTCTCTAGTTCCTTGTGGGTGTGCTAGTCTCCTAGACAAACTTAATGATTCACATGTGTCCAATAATTCCTGGCACCACAGAGTTTCTTCACCACACCTCTCACAAAGCAGCAGGTCATTTCCATTTGGTAATTTCCCCACTCATCACTGTGTTTGCTTTCAGTGAAAGCCCACCTTGCAGCTTCTGTACTTCCAGGTTTCTGAAGGAAGGACTCATCTTCCTACAGTTGCTTTGCAATGACGCAGCCCTGATCAGCACCGTTTAAACATGACTACGCTAGAGGCAATGCTAGATCCAAGGATGCAATATCATTTAGAAAGGGTTGACGTGAGGCAAGGGAGCAAAGGATGAATTAGCCCTTCCTCCCCCTTCCATTCTCTCTCTGGTTTCCAGATGAGACACTGTTAAAGATGGATGAAGTGGGGCACATCCCGCAGACGGCAGCCAGCCACGCGAGCCGACCTGCTGTCAACGCGGGCAGCAAGGCGCACCCAGCCGACATGCTGAAGCCTGACCCCCGGGACACTCTTTATAAAGGTAAGACCTGTGAAGAAAATGAAGAGGAAGACAAGCCTTGTTATTGAAGTCCAAGCTTTGCTTCTTCCCTGTGCAGAAGAGAGGAGCATCATACAAGGCCAGTCAGTAAAGGAGAAGAAGCATAGACTAAGCCTGTCTCCTCTTCTTTGAGAGTACAACTCGTATGGTGTCCCCAGGCACAGAGTTGTAGCGTAAGTGCCCAAGAGCAGTGTAGACAGGTGAACTGTACAAGGTGGTTTGCTTTCTGTATCTGGTAGTATATCAGATGGATAAATAGAAACTACGCACAGAAGTGGCTACGCTCTTGCATCATTTGCAGCAAGGTTTCTCCAGTAACGCTTGCCCGCATGTTTCTTCTCAGTGCCTCTGCTCAGCAAGTCACGTCTGCGCCGCACCTTGACAGACTGCCCTTACAGGCCCAGCTACCTGGTGAACGGATTTCCTCTGCAGCGCTACCAGGGACTCCAGTTTGTAAGTCTTATTCCTCGGGCTCATATTTGCCCAAGTAAACTTAAGGAGGAAGGAAGGATGCCAGATTAGTCACCGGCTTTTCCACCAAAACGAAATTCATGGGCAGATTTGACCATCTGCTGTTTAGGTCGCAGCATCTCCATATATATCAGAGGGCAACAGTAAGGGAGTCAGGTGCTATTGCCTGCTGTCTGGTCCAGAGAGATACAAGTGTGTGTGTGTCTTGCAGAGCCCCTTGGGCCTCAGACCAGTGAGGCATGCAGCACAGCAGAGGTTAATCGCCTTCATGGCAGAGCCATGCCTAGGGCTGGGTTGGGCGCAGGTCACCAGCATAGTTTGGACAGGAAAATACTGAAGAGGAGTAAAAGGATACATTCACATACACATCCCAGAAAACTCCCTTCTGTTTTTCAACACGCCTTCTCACAGTCTGCTCCTGGGTACCTTTGAGAAGCAAATACCTAGTGAGCAACCCCTGCTTCCTCTCTAAAGGGCTGGTTAGATAGTGACTGTGTCTGGGGATGTCTTGCATCTGCTGGGGTTTTGTTTTATTTTTCTCCCCTTTTTTTTCTAGGTTCATTTATCATTTGTTTACCCGAATGATTACAGCCGCCTGAGCCACATGGAAAAAGACAACAAATGCTTCTATCAGGAAAACCCGTATTACTTGGAAAGGTAAAGCTCTCTCTGGTCATGACTGATGAAATGGCAGCCATGGCAGGATGCTGAGAGTGGAATAGTAGGGAAGGAGCAGGCAGATTTGAGGTTGGGATTAGGGTGATATTTCATATTCACTTTTTGAGGAACCTTAATCCTTAAAGATCCTCCAAGTCCTGTAGGATATTAATGCATTTATATTTTCTTTTGATAGCCAGTGCTGTCTTTAAATGAGAATACGTTTAGGTCTCAAAGGAAAACTGCTGCTGCTGCTTTTCTTGCTCTAATAACCTGAAAGCTGGGTCAGAGCAGCAGTGTATCTTTCCTCAACTACATCAGGGAATGTATTTGCCAGCAAACTTTGCCTGCCAGCAGCTGCAGCCTCCTGATGTCTGTCACCATGAAAGCCAAACCATACTCAGAACTGTGCTGCTTCTCTGGGGGAAGAAATTTGTTTTCCTCTTCCCTGGAGGGGCTGGCTCACAAACATTGGTGTCCAAGGAAACCATCATGCACATATTGCCCCCCCCTGCCATAGGCAGGGACCCTGTGTCAGGACTCCCCTCCATTCAGGAGGGTTTTTTTGCAGAAAAAGCAGAACCACTCTTTTAGTGACTGACAGTGCTCAGGATCTTCTTCCTTCACACATCTCTGTTTCACGATTTGGAAAGATAAAATGTACTGTAGGTCTGGGAGGGAGCTCCTGAGATGGGGATTCATAGTGCAAGGTGGAGAAGATGGCTGCTATGGGCTGGAAAGTGCCACCCGCATTCACTGTTTTGGCAATTGATTTGTACTGCAGCAGCATCTGCAAACTAGAGACATTTTTTCTTGGTACTGGGCGCACAAGGAGAAAATAGTTCTGGGAATCCCAGTGCGTGCATGTGATGGCACAACACACAGACAGTGGTAGCGTGAGAGAAGAGGGAGAACATTGCAGTTATCCACTACAGTCACTTTTACAGTCTAAAGACTTGGGTTTGTGAGCATGACATTATAGGTGAGTCCTACACAACTTAATGGAGGATAGAAGACTGTTTCAGTGTACTTACCTTGGGATTTCCTCCTGTGCATATCGGGTGGCACTCAAGAAAACGACTAGGAGATTGGGATGATAACAAGAGAGAGATGACATCTTTAAAAATGCAAAGTAGATCCTGTTGTCTCAAGCTCTGAAAAATAGTGATGATGACAGACTGACTTTTGGGGAAAGGAGGAACAGGCGATGATGGATAGATGTAATCTGAGCCCTCTGTAATCATCACCTCTGAAGCAATGGCTAGAATTTATCTGGAGAGGTCAAAATAACTTTTATGAAACCTGTATTTTGTTATTGGCTCTGCAGATTTGGATTCTACAAGTACATGAAACTTGACCAGCCAGAGAAAAAACAGGACTCCGGAGAGAAGAGAGAGCAGCCAGGTAGGGACCCTAACGTCGGAGCTTAGAGTATCTTTTTATCTGTCACTCTTCCTGTGTGATCTTCCTGCAACAACTGGAAGAAGTTGTTGACTTCATGCTAGGCAAAACACATCCCTTCCTAGCTGTGACTGGGAGGAGAGAAGAAGGCCTCTCTGCATGCCAGGTTTCTACATGAAATCTCTTTTTTACTACATGATGAGACACGTTTCTACTACATGATGTTTTTGCTCATTTTATGATGTGATTCACATACCTCCTAAAAATGTTATATGTAGCCTCAAAATTCCCCCTTTTAATTAGAGGTGGAATTCTTGCTGATGCACTGCTGAGACCTCAAGCTTGGGCAGTTTACTCTAGCTTTTTTCAGCTTCTTCTGCACTCTCCCCTCCCAGACATGGTCCCACTCTCCCTTCTGTCTGTGTCCCACTTCATTTTTTCTCCCACTTTCCCTTTTCCTAAGGGCAGGATGGAAGGCCACCTAGCAATGGGCCCTGGTGGCCATAGTAGGAGTGCCAATGGGCAGTGGGCCATGCAACTCCAGCAAAAATGTGGTCAGAATTGACAAAGCCAACGGGCACAGTGTGGCATCCTCCGTTTGCACCTGTGGCCAGACCCACAGCTAAAGGTTCAGCCAGACATCTCCATGGCTTTGGCAGTGCTGGCTCATAGGTATAGGAGATCTTAGTACCAGAAATAGTCCAGCTTGCGTGTCCAAGAGCATCCCTATCTGAGCAAGAGGGAGGACCACCCTGTGATGGTGAGCGACGCGAGACAAGGAAGAGCTGCTCCCGGGAGGGTGGGTGTCTGAGGGAAAGGGTCAGCAGCTGCACAGAGCGGGCAGGTCAGTGCATTGGGACAGGCAGCACCACAGAAGGGTTATGAGAGGTGTAACTGTGATTACTCCTGCAGGTTCTCCGGAGGGGAACATGGATGACCTGCAGTACGCAGACCAGGATGTGGAGAGTACGAGCCCTCCCGGACACCCTGGTGCACGCAGGGCAGAGCTGGCAGGGAACGCTCCCAGCGTCATGGCTGGCTATGACAGCATTTACGAGGACTATTCCCTCCACAAGTATCGCCGGCTCCTCTCAGTTATGGACAGCAACTTGAGAGAAGCACTGCAGAGCAAAGGTGCGACGGGGCCTGCTGTAAGAGCAGCCCCATTGACCTCTGTCAACCAAAGCCTCAGCCAGGTGGGCCTGGAGAGGAACCCACTAATGAAGAAAACCCATTTAAAAGCTGGAGTCAAGGACAACTCTACGAGCCCTCTGCAGCACGCCAGAGCTGCCCAAGGGGGAGCACTGCTCAAAAAGACCAAAGGGAAATCTCTTCCTACCACGTGGCCTCTAAAGGAGCAGCCTCTCCGCAGCTCCAAGGACACAGCCAGAAGGACTGGCAGGGGGATGAGGCCTCTAGGAGATCTCAGCGCAGCTCACAGCCAGCTACAGCCAACAGGTACTGCACAAGCCAGGGAACGAGCCCCTGTCTCTGGCAAAGCAAGCAGGAGCGCAGTGAGTGTGGCCAGGCTCAGCAAGCAGCCGTCTCTGCAGGCACCATGGCTGAACCAAGTGGAGTCCCACCCTGCTGAGCAAAAGGCAGCCAACAGCAGGGACTTGGGTGAAACAGAAGCGCAGGAGGCATCTCCTACAAAGAACAAATCTGCAGCTGTTGAGACAGCAGAGGAAGAGGAGGAGGTGGATGGGGAGCCAGAGGAGGATGAAGATGGGCTTGATTATGTACCAGTGTTTGACCAGGCAGTGAACTGGGAGCAGACCTTCAGCATGAGCAACCTGGACTTCCATATGCTGCGCACGGACTGGATTGACCTGAAATGCAACACATCAGGAAACTTGCTGCTAAAAGAGCGAGAGGCCATGGAGGTCACTCGCGTCTTCTTAAAGAAGCTCAACCAAAGGACTAAAGGGTAAGGAGACTAAGGTGCAGTGTCCTGGATCTGGTGTGCTGCCCTGCACCGGGAGCACAGTGTGAGAAGCTGTATTACACTAAAGAAGATAAGTTAGAGGTGGAAATCAAAACATTAGGAGAGGAATCTGTGTAAAAAACTGGGCTTTAAACACCACTTTGGGCTTAGAAATGTGAACTGCTGGACACCAGATCACGTCTGGGGGCTGGTTATCACTCTACAACAGCTGCCAGCAGTAAACATTAAAGATGGGAAGTTTCAGTCCAGCTGACATCCCTGGTCTTCTGCTGGCTTCCTTCCTGCACAATGTAGTTATTGAGAGGATACAGCAATGGTTTACCAGATGAAGATTAGGAAACCCTGCTGATACAGAATAGGCCTGCAGCCCCTATGCTTCTGTGGTTTGATGTCTGTCACAAGCCAGTTTGTGAATCTAGCATTGTTTAGGACATAGGACCAAAAGGGACCTATCAGACAGTGTGGTTCGGTCCCCTGTCCTCAGAAACAACCACCTACTCCAAACCCTTATCTGAACATATATACCTCCATCTTAAAACCAGTTAGGTTTCTAGACCCTAATATTCTAGATATTTCAGATTCCCACTGTTCTCATACCCTACCTGATCATGAAATGATCAGCTTATATGTCCCAATATGGTTCTTTTTCCTCCTAATTCTTATCCTCCTGATTGTCTTCCTAACAAGTAGACATCTCTCCTTCAAACTTCCATAAATGAAACAATTCAACCCTCCTTACCCCTTCTCAAGAGTTCAAACCTATTTCTGATTTTTCCATCTGTTCTTCTCCACACTAGTTTCATTTTAGCTTATTTTGTCTGTATTTAAGGAACATTCCAGATATTTTATAGAATGGTACTATCAGTTCCCAATTGCCGCTGGAGATAGCTGCCATGATACATCTTAAGATTGCATTTGTTTTTTCAAGGCCACAACAGTCAGTCATAGTCACCATTTAACTAATCGGAATTGTAAACTTTTCCTAGCATTTACAACTGATAAGCATCCTCTTCCAGGAGATGTTCTTGTCATTACTCCAAAGAACATGTCCTGATATTTCATATTATTTTGACTATTCTTGGCCCACAGTTCATCACAGTCTTTCTTATATGATTGCTTAGTCCTACTCATTATTTATAAGCTGCCATCAGTTAATTTCACTAGTAGTCTAGTTGTACTTCTCTGGCCAAGATCACTGAAGCTGTTATTAAATATGCTCACTTACCACCAGCCCTACCATATTACAGGTGCATTTGTTACTTTCTATGTCACCTTAACTTCATTCCCGCCACCAGCTGTTCTCTGATCTGGAATCCCACATTAAATCCAATGCGCTTGTGGGTTTAGGGAGCATTTATAAGCCTTCCAATGGGAGTTTTGAAAAAGTGCAGCAAACCAGGATGCTGGGGACCAAAAGGCTTGTACCTGCCCAGGAGGAAAGAGCCTGGAAATGAACTGGGCAGGGTGGAGGAGATAGAGGTGCTGGTGGGTGGGGAAGATGCCTACCCTGTCTGTATCTCCTGCAGGCAATTCCAGCTGCAGCGTATTGTGAATGTGGAGAAACGCCAGGACCGCATGCGGGGGAGCCGCTACCTGCTGGAGCTGGAGTTGCTGGAGCGAGGAGCGCGGCTTGTCCGCTTCTCGGAGTACATCTTTGCGCGGGGCTGGCAGGGCATCAGCGGGGACGAGCAGGAGGAGAGGAACATGAGGAGCCTCGTGTGGGGTCGCCAGCGGCACCTGATGGCTGTAGCTAGCGAGCCGGAGTTGTGCTGGCCCCAGGGCTTCACCTGGAACCACCGGGCTGTGGTTCACTTCATCGTGCCAGGTAAGGGCCATCTGCCTCTCTGGGAAGATGGGCACATGGAGAGACAAACTCCTGGGGCTTCACTTGGAGGCAGCCCATAATACCCCATTGGGTCAGCCTGAACTACCTCTTTATGGTCTCTCAATTTCCTTTCTCTCCAAGTTAAATCCCTTAAGAAATATAAGAGGGCAAGAACACTGGTTTCTGTGCAGTTTGATTCAGGTTTTCAGCAAAAGGCCTGTTTCAGCGTTCCTGCAGGGTTATCAGGGCTTGAGAGTGGTCAAGAAGCCTTACCTATTTAGAAGCCATGACGTCTCTGAAATCAGTTTTGCTTTGATTCTCTCCCTCTTGCAATACAACCAGTGAAAAACCAGGCACGCTGGGTGCTGCAGTTCATTTCTGACATGGAAGAGCTGCTCAGAGTCACTAAGGATCCGTACTTCAATGTCATCATAACAGACTACAGCAGCAATGACATGGATGTAGAAAAGGCTCTGAAAAGGTCCAGCTTACGCAGGTAAGAGTGCTGCCTAGTCTGTAAAACTACTCACATGCATATGCCAGCAAACACCACAAACCTGCAAGCTGTGTATTGATCACAGCCTTCTACAGTTGGAAACCCAAAATGACATCCATCCGGACCATGCACATATCCATGCCTATAATGTCATAACGTACAGATATGTACACTGCCTATAATGTTACAAAGTAATAATTTATGCAGTCATCCGGTCAGCCACACCTCTTGCTTTTGTTCGAGTTTGTTAAAGAGGTTAAAGCAAGCCTCACAGTGATGGGGCAGGGGGAAGACAGAGCAGACAAGAAAGTATTGAGAACGTGATAGAAAGCATGGAGACCTCTGAGGGCTTCACTTACTGGAACAGATGTTTAGCTTGCTGTGCACTGACCCAAATCAACCTTGGGCGGTCTTTTCCTTTATGTGCTAGGAGTTGCTAGCAAAATCTCTAGTCGAAGGCCTTAGAACAGTGTTGAAAAGCCTTTTGCTAAGAATTGTCTCATCCTTGCTGTATTAATGAGAAGACCCTTATAGCACCCTGGAGCCCCATTCCACCACACTGGCCTCTGAAGTAGCACTGAGCTCGCACGCGCACACCAGAGGTGCAGAAGTGCATCTTTGCAATGCAGTAGTGATGAGCCTTTAGGCACGGGGGATGCCTGTGTTGTGACAACAGAAGTGTACCACCATAAATGACACTTTCTGTGCTCATCGCTGTGTGCACGCTGAACTTCACCTCTTTCCCTTCTGACCAACAGCTATCGGTACCTGAAGCTGACGGGGAATTTTGAGCGTTCTGCTGGCTTGCAGGCAGGGATAGACCTTGTGAAGGTAAGCTTGTGGCGCTCAGGGGTGTGTAGGAAGATATCTACTACAGTTCTTGCACCACCTCTTGTCCTTTGTACTGAACACATTTTTTAGGAAAAGGAATAGCCCTATAGAACAGACCAAACATAGACATGTTTCCCATCCACTCTGGCCCAGCAAGGGTTCTTGACCATTACTCTGAGGAGACAAGTCTCTATGGTCTGTCAAGTTCTTGGCCTACCTCCTTGGACAATGAAACAAGAGGGAAAGCAGGACTAGCATCTTTACCATACTGATTCTGTCCAATCATAGTTGCTTATATTTGTCATTGAACAGCTGCTGACTGATAATTTGCTTTTGCCCTGTGCAGCAGTGGGAGCATGGCAACCGTAGCATCATTAAGAGTATTTGGCTGCTTGAACACAGATGATAGCAGCTGGAAACTTCATAATCCAGTGTCCACCATTAGCATGGGGCACCTGTGGGAGAGATTAAGGGGCAAGGTCTGCCCCCATCTCTACTGGGTTCTGCTGCAGTATAGGTGAGCTCTGTGTGATTGGTTCTGGTGTGATCATTTCCAGGACCCACACAGCATCATTTTCCTGTGCGACCTCCACATCCATTTTCCAGCGGGGATCATTGATTCAATTCGGAAGCACTGTGTAGAAGGCAAGATGGCATTTGCACCCATGGTCATGAGGTTGCATTGTGGCATGTCTCCACAGCGGCCTGACGGTAAGGGAGAGTGGAGTCTCAAACGTGTAATGATGGAGGGCGCCTGAGCCCTGATTTAACGTCTAAATGTGTTCTTCCATCACTAGCCAGTTTATACCTTAAGGTACTGCGAAGACCACTAGATGACAGTACATTACAGCATGTAGAATGGGGTTTAATTGTGACAGGTACTTGAAATCACTCCTTTCCTCCTTTCTGCCCTCACCCCAGCAACATGATCTCTACTTTTCCTGCCTTTACTGTAGCAAACCTCCCCAGAGCACAGTCTCCACTGTTCTTTTAACTAACCCAAAGATGATCATTCCCAAGATTGCTTTGGACCTGATGAAAAAGTTTGCTGCCAAGGACACCAGCTGAGGTCTTCTCCCTCTTTAGAGTGCACAGCCTGTCCTCTTGAGGAGGCCTGATAGCCCAGGGTGAGGGAAAGCAGACCCAGAAGGAGAGGAAAGCAACATGGATCATCTGATTTCATTTAGACAGAAGTGACCTGATAGCCCAGGGTGAGGGAAAGTAGACCTGTAAGGAGAGGAAAATAACACAGACCATCTGATTTCATTTAGACGGAGGCGGCCATCCTGAGCCCCTGTGGAAGCAAATTTCCCAGGTAAAAATGTTCTTCTGTCTAGACAGAGAGACAACTTGGGACAGCCCAGGTAACTTGGATACACAGCTGGTGTAAACTGCTGATAAACTGCAGGTTTAGAGAGCAATCTGTGCTAGCTGTCTTTAAGCCTTTCACACTTCCCAAAGCTTCAATATGGTCGGCTCTATTTTGGTGCTGAGTTGTCTCTGAGGTGTCTGGATTGTGTTCATCACTTGAAGTGTTAGGAGTAGCTTGAGTGTCACTCCACTAATTTTGTTCAAAAGTAAGGTCATTGCTAGCTGTGCTGCAGGAGCAGATGTGCTGCAACCCTGCGCCAACATGCCTGTGCTTCTGTTGTGCCCTCCTCAGGCTACTGGGAGGTGAATGGGTTTGGTCTCCTGGGCATATACAAGTCTGACCTGGACAAGATTGGAGGGATGAACACGAAAGAGTTTCGGGACCGCTGGGGAGGAGAGGACTGGGAACTGCTGGACAGGTAGGTCTTCATTTTTGGCTTGTGATGACCATGTGCTCAGGAGGGGAGACCCATGAAATACCGGAATAGCAATGATCAGGGGAGCAGGATCTGAGGAGATGAAGGTGATTAATGCCACCATAAATTTGGTCAGTGAAGAAGAATCTTTAAGCACGTTTTGATCCTTAAAACCAGTAGATGAGTGTACCCAAAATACAACCACTGGTGAAAGAAGACAGGAGCTGTTTCTTGGTGTCTTCCAGACACATTGTTGGCGAGCCACAGCCATATCAGACACAAGCGACTGTGGACATAAAAAACTCTTTGAGTGGTTTATATCACTCTATATCTAGTTTTAGTACCTCAGCTCTCCGATGCTATATATAGTATTTGCCCAAAAGGGGATGTCTCAGAGAGATATTTAAGAATCATAAGGTATAGTTAACACTTTCTGAAAAGTTTATGGGTGTCCCTTCCCCTCATTTGTGCTTACCAGATGACTCTTCCTGCTGTACCAATTCTAGACCTCAGCAGCTCTAGATTTTGAGCTCTGTTCTGTTCTGTTTTCTGTTGGACCACTGGGAAGAGGACTTGCATCATAAGCATTCCCATGTTGCTAGCTGTCCCTCCACCTAGCAAGGCTGTCCCTAATTCTCATCAGTCCTGCTCAGTCATCCTCCAGTCTTAAAGGTGTATAAAAAAAGTCAGTGTATGCCATTACAGGTCTGTTCATGGAATATGGGATACTCTGAGTTATTGAGCTCTTCAGTTTGATTGCCATCTCCTGACAACTGTTTAAGCAAGATCTCCCGGACCCAAACACCCTGATATGTTTGTGACCAAGATTTCCCTAAACTGATCCTTCTTCTCCTTCTGCTAGGATTTTACAGGCTGGCCTGGAAGTGGAGCGTCTCTCCCTGAGGAACTTTTTCCATTGGTTTCACTCAAAGCGGGGCATGTGGAACCGACGCCAGCTGAAGACATCGTAGCCTTGAAGCCCAAGGCTGCCTGTCAGAGTCATCCACCGTCTGACCCCAGCAAGCACTTTATTGAGGCGTGCAGCTGAGTGTGCATCCTCTTTCCCTCCGGAGCCCTCCTGTGAGACAGCACAGCCAAGGAAGGGACAGTCAGACAAGAGGAGCAAGAATTTCTCTTGGGAGCTGTTGCATCCAAGATGTGGGTTCCTTGTCTTGCTGGGGAGGTTTGTGCGGGAGCTTTAGGCAAGTGAAGGATTTTTATTTCCTGCTATGCAGGTTGGTACATGGTACAGTGAAAGAGGTGCCATATTTCCTATTGTGTCTTGCATGGTGCAAAACAAAAAGGAAAAAAATCCCAGCTAAACCTAGAATGGATTATTTACAGTAATGCAGCTTATCTTTCGATACTTGAAGAAAAAAAATAGACAAAAAAGCAAAATACAAATACACACACACACACACAGAGGCTCTCTCCACGCTTTTGGACAGGGGACCAAAATAAGTTCTCTGAACTGTATTGTGTCCATATGCCTATGTACTGACCCAACGAAGTCTGGACAAGGACGAACTGATAGGCACTTTAGGCTGTCCATGCTTAGACATTTCTCTGTGCTTTTCACTTTGATCCTTAGGAAAAAAACATGCTCACATTCAGTGAGGTATGGGCTATGGATGGAGACTGAAGTAAGCCTCTGTTATGAAAGTCGTTTTTTCCTCCAACTGGGCAGTGTTGATGGGATTGATGTTACAACTCAACCTAAATTATTTATCTGCTGCTTGAGGCTAGTGGAGAGGTTATGTAGAGGATCTTGGAGGACACCTCAGGAGGAACTTAGCAGCCTTATCTGACAGACATGTGTGTTTGTCCTAACAATATCAGGGAAACACTAGCAGGGAAGAAGTGGCAATATTTTATTAGTTTGAAATTGTGAGTTTGTTAGGAAAAAAAAAATATAAAAGAGTATTCTGCTCTCTAAATCCTGTACATTTATGCAGCATCTAAAGGTTAATTTAATAAGTTATGGCTTCACAGTTATGTCCTGTCATAGTTTGAATTTTACATAAAGAGCAGTCTTGTTTATATTGAAGAACAGGAAGTTATTGGTGCTTCATTTCTGGAACAGTCCTGGAAACTCTGGCCTGGTACTGAGGGGGTATTTTCAGGACTTGGCGCTTGCACTGGGAGCAGAGGAGCAATGAGGATAGGAGAGGGCCGAGTGAATAAAAGGATGGGCTAACTGATGCCATCACTGATAAAAGAACTGTGGAAAGTGGCTCGTCTCACAGTCAGCTGATTCTAGGGTGAATTCTCAGGCCCTGAAACCCCTGCCCATGCAAGGCAAGAGTTTTTACTCCCAGTATCCATCTAATAGGACTGCAGAATCATAGAGATCTGCAGCGCAGTCGGTGCTTTGCACTGGAGCTTCCGTTTCCCCTAACCATCCTGAAAATGCTGCTACTGATATCAAGCATCATGAAGAGTATGGTATGACATAGGGCTCATGGCTCTGAGCTTGGATAGGAGTAATTGAAGAGGAAGTAATAATGGTCTGTAAGATACAAGAAATGCAGACTTGGTACTAGAATTGTTTGCTTTTACACTGATGGAGTGGATGCCAATTCAAAATAGGCTTTTATTTATTATTAATTCTGTGGTGCTTGACAAGTTCATCAAGTCCCACTATGGGAGATAGAAAACTGAACATGTGATTCCGGGGTATAAATCCTGCCAAATCATCTAGTGGCCTCAGTGTGAGCTCTGTGGCTGATAGAATCAGATTTGAAAAAACTATGGTGTGTAGACATGGTGAAAAGTGCATGAGACACTGATATAGCTCTTAATTCATGGAGCCTTTGTCAGACAGAATTTAGACACTGAATAGCTCAGAAGTGGCAATCTTGGCTTTCTACTCAGATCAGCAGTCTTTTTAATGAGGGAAGGA
Organism: Crypturellus tataupa; assembly: GCA_034781795.1. Lineage (NCBI taxonomy): Eukaryota > Metazoa > Chordata > Aves > Tinamiformes > Tinamidae > Crypturellus > Crypturellus tataupa. The sequence continues at coordinate 1,795,375 of JAWLRI010000833.1, forward strand.
AGTTTTCACATGCAGAAACTAAGAAATGAAATGCTGCAGTTCTGGAGTGAGGAAAGAGGCTGGCAACAGGCAACTTTTGTCTTTTTTTTTTCTCTTTATGTAACACCGGAGTTTAAGAGGCCAAGGTCTGCGATGCACTGTTGTAACAAGCTGTTTCTGCCTGGCGCGTGCAGTATCAGCCGCCCGCCGGGTGCGTGTCGGAGCCTGTGCTTCGCTCACCGACACGGGCGCAACCCCACGACTAATCAAGCAGCTCTTTCGCCAGCTCCAGGGCTGCAGCTTCCACAGCTTGTCTGGACGGGCTCTTGTCAGGCAATGCCTGTGGGATGGGGATAGGCTGGTGGAGAGGACAAGCAGTCGGGATGCTGGGGGTTATGAGCAGCGTCTGCCTTCATCGGTACGAGTCATTCTTCCTCACCGGAGAGGATAAGCAGCAGAGGAGGCTAGAAAACAGGGAACAACCCTCACCACCTGCAGAATTTGAGGACTTTGCCACCATGCTTTAGCTGTCCAAGAGACTCTGTCCCTTCCCTCACGCCTTTTCACCCAGACAAGTAGTGAACAGAAGTGTTTACCTCACAAGGACTCCTTGGTGGACGTGAAAGGAGTTACTGGGGTGCAGGCCAGTTCCCTGGGGGCCAGTATCCTGGCCGTAGGGACGTCCGTCACAGTTGTTCCTCTGTCCCTAGCACAATGGGGCCCCCTTCTTCATCAGTCTGTATGCATTGGCGTTGGAAGGTTGATTCACACTAATTGGCACTAGTTGGCAGCCCCTGCAGAGGAGCTTGGAGAGAGCCCATGGGGACAGACCTCGTCTTCCCGCTCAGGCTGCTGCGGCTGTAAAATAGGAGTGAGCTACATGCTCCACCACTTACAGCCTGGCTGGCAATCTTGCAGGAGCACTGCTGGGCTTTGCCCTGGGGCTGCTGACCCTGTTGGTTATTTTTTTTTTGTTATTTTTTTTGTTTTTTCCTCCCCCATGCATAGTTATGAAAAGGATCTCAGGAAGCTGCACAATTCCCAAAGAGCTGGAAGGAAACCGGCTTTACCAAAGCAGGGAAGCTGACTTCCCTAGAAAGTTGGTCTTGTTTCTGTCACAAAGATTTCTTAGGAAGTTTTACTTCAGTTGGCAGTGAAGCTTACCCTTCATGTGCATCCTGGCTGTGTCCTGACTCAATGGAAGGAGGAAACTTGTTTGCACGTTTTCCTCTGTGCCAGACACACAGATGGGAGGGAGCTGCTCCAGCGGGTCACAGGATGGGAACAGCTGGGGAAGTGATGGGGCTCGCTGCAGAACAGGCGTTATCTGTAACAAGGACATGGGCCAGGATGTGGACCCTGGCCCCAGAGGTGTGGAGTGCACTGAAAAGTGGCTCTGTCCACCAATGCTGACCCTGTCACCACAACATTTTCATTCCTGAATGAATTATTGGCCAGACGTTTATTTGCAGCCCATCAAACGGAATGAAGAAGGACTGGGTTTTATTATAAGAGAAATGTATTGTTTGAAAATAATGTGACTTGTTTTGTCATTGTCTTTAATGTTTTCCTGGTATGAATATCTTGCTGCCTGCTCATGGCTTGTAAATGTCTAAGTTGTTCGGTTTTTAGATACCAATGCCTTGTGTTAAAAATCTGGGTTGCACCTTTGGATTCTCTGCCTTAAAGTGGCCCTGTGTCTTCAAAATGACTCCTGGCCACATCTCTGTTAAAATCAGGGGATATTCTGGTTCTCCCTCATGTTTTATAAATACACTGTCTTCCTACAAGAGCTTGCTTCTCTCCGTGTGTTGCTCATACATCTGCCATCCCCACACCTCACGGATTAGAAATCAGATGTTCCCTCCCTTGTCTCATATAATTAAAGTTGCAATCAGTGCCACAGAGATAAGTCATTGTCTACCCAAGCCCTCAGGAGCTCTGAGGTGCTGAAGGGACAGACAGGACAGAGGGACACGGTGAGCATGGTCAACCAGGAGCGGGACTTGTCTTAGACCCTTCCAGCAAGGGGCCGTAGAGAATGGGATGGTAATAAACAGACTTTTTGCTATATACCTGGGACTTATCATGTGGAACAGGATAGAAATTCTGGATAAATATATTTCGCAGCAAAGCAGGAGTGCTCTATGATGCAGGAGAAGGCCTACAGAAACTGAAGCCAACTCACTCACAAATGGGGGCCAATTCATGAACAGAGACTGCAGTGAGAGTTTGGACCTGAGCTCAGTGCTTGGTACACACGTGGGAGGTAATGTATTTAATGGCAAAGGTTTATTTAAGTGCAAATTGCATCCCCTTTTCCCATCAGCCCTGTCTCCCTTGAATAGGAACAGCTTGGCCCAAACAGGGGTCAGGTACAGAGAGGCAAAAGGCAGCCAGAGTGGCTAAAGAATCTGATACTATTGAAATGAGAGATGGAGAAAAGCACTTGAGTGCACTGCTGGCTTTCTGCTTTCCTGTGCTGGATGACAGGAAGCCTGCTCGGCTCCGGCCGTACATACTGCAGTACCTCATTTGGCAGCTCTGATATTGGAGTTACCGTTTGGTAATGAATTCCCCTCAATGCTTCTTCCCCAGCCGAACCTACTTTTTCATAATCAGTCATAATTACTAATTGCTTTGCCTCCTGCTCTGTGAAGCAGAGTCATGGGATTTGGATTCGTCAAATGGGATGCATAATTTTTTAGCTTTAAATAAACCTAGTTAGGCCGGTAGTGGCTGCAAGCCCTTGACTGATGGTTTTCCAGGGGCTGCAAATAGTTTTGTTGCCTCTTTAGTGAAGCTTCATCCTGGAGGACAACAGGATTATTGAGGCTTCCCAGAAACATTACTCCCACAGTGCTGTTGGTCCAAGGAGAGGTCACATCTTAGTACTTGATTCACCAAACAGGCTTAGAGTCTGCTTGACTCTGCCAATTAAAATTGCAGTACATACAGAATGTTTGTTTTGTAGTCTACTTTTTTCTACATACCTTTCTGACACTGATTTGAGGGTAGGACTTGATGCAAGCCTTTAAATCTTGCCCATAAGCCAAAAGATCATGCACAAAGTCATCCAGACAAAGTCACCACTTGTGACTTAAACAGAAATTTAATTCTGAAAAATCAAATATAGAGGAAACAGAATCCGCTCGTCTTTTTTTTTTAGCAGTGTCAGTCACTCCCATTAGCTCTTGAAGAGTAATATGCACATAACTTCATGAGGTTTCTCTCTTAGTGGCAGAAAGTGTATGCAAAAAGATTTTATCCATATTGAACACTGATCCTGTCTTTGAAAAATCATTTAATAACAAGAAAAGCATATAATTATTTAAATATGCTTATAACACTGTATTAAAAATACCCAGTTTTTCAACATAACTACAAAATTCCAAAATCATTCCAAAGAACTTAAAATGCAAGAATTCTAACAGTTTTTTCCCTACTACAATAGAATTCCCAACACTTTCAATATAAAAATTACATATTTTAAAATATTTATATTAATGATAGTATCTTAAATTATAATGCTGTTTTTTTAATAGAATGATACCCTATGCATCTTCTGTTTCTCAGTGTGGCAGTTAGCCTAAGGTGTCTCTTTATGTAAAATGAGTTTCCCTATTTTTTTTTAATCCCAAATATTATCAGACTACTCAGACAGTATTCCTAAGAGGACTCTGATGATGGCATCAGAACATAATATCTATTTTCTGTCATAGTTCATTTTCCAATACTGGAAAGATGTGATTGTTTTCTTAAGTGTTTCCCATTTAATTTTATTTTTAAACAACTCGGAAAACATTTGAACTCCTTTTAGCTGTGTTGACATACACACACTTTTTTATCCTCCCATGAGGACTTCTTTTTAGGCTGAAAAAATCCACTCTTACATTAGGGATATAAAGTATTAGATAGCATAGCTTTAAATATAGCAAATTATGCCTGAGACAGAAAAGCTGGACATTTTTTGTTTACTTAGCCTATCAAATAAATTGAGTTTCTCTACAAAATAAGGTATTTTTGTATATGAGAAGCAGACAACTAAAATAAGAGAAAAGATTTCCAGAACCGTGCTTTGAAATTCCATACTGCTGCCCTTTCTACAGCTCTCACTAGAAACCACTGCAATTTGGCTCTACCTTTGAAAAGCAATGTAAGATTTCACCCCCTGCAGAAGCGCAAAAGGGTCTGTATAAAACAAAACACACAGTTTGGAAAATTTAACCCCACTTCTCTGGATTCCCTGTGAAGACTAGATCCTGCTGACTTCGGTAAAAACGTAGAGGAGAGCTTTCCCGCATCAGTCGCGCTGCCCGTACCCTGCAGGAAAGACAAGAGATGCCCAGTAAGTGCGGGGTAGTGTCACAGGCAGGGAAGAACGTGCAGAGTGCACCCAGATCTTGCAGCACAGTGCGCTGTGGCACTGAGCGCTGACAGGAACTAAGCCAGGGCTGCTGTTTTTCATGGGGGCTTTGGGCCTTTGGATTGTGTTTACCTGTGGTAGGCCATATGAGGAAGAGACCTAAAGAGATCTAAGGAAGAGACCTTGACCTAAAAGCCCTGTGGACCTGAGAACGTGCTGTTGCCTCGTCTGTGAAGCCAAGCCGTTGGCTGGGCTCTCACGCACAAGACTTTGGAAAATTAAGAGTTAGATTTGTAAACGGCCACCACCAAACCACACAGGCCATTGAGAAGAGCTCTTTCACCCACTACCTTCCCAGCACCTTCTTTTCCTTCTGCTCAGATAACACGGCTGCCATCTTCGTCCATCTCCCAATGGCTCCCACTCAGCCATTTTTCTTTCCAAAATTTAGCTCCCAAATGCTAAGGTCAGATTTGCCATCTACTGAAAACTACTTGCTACTGACTAATCCCAGAAGTAGGGAGGTTTGGTGATGCAGCTACAAAGGCCAAGCAAGGTCTCCTTCTCTACAGGAATTTGTTCAATAGCTCTTGGACGCCCTTGGGACACCAATATGCCTCCAGAAAGTCTTTACTTATTTGTATAGCAGTGTTCCACTTCTCACCATGCAGTGATGTTTTCTGAGACTGACAGCCCCTGCAAGGGCAGAAAATGATGGGAACTGACTCTTTCCCTACCTGACTCCCTTGTCCCAACACTTAATAGGGTCCCCTATAATTCCTGGTAGGGTAGAGGCCCGTCTTCTGCACTCCAAAGGCCGTGATGAAGATGTTGAGGATGACTGTGATGAAGATCAGAGCTGTGGCAGCATTGTTGAGGACATCCAGGCGGGGTTGCTTTGCGACATCGTTCAGGTTCAAACGAGCTGTGTGATACAATGCAGAAACAAACTGAGATTTGTACTTCATCTCTAAATCAAAATTACAGGGATTCAGAAGTCTCCAGCCTCTGAGAGCCTTCACTGCCTGCAAACACACATGGGGCAAGTTGCCTCTGGGCACCACAGCCACAGAGCTGGGGAAATAGTCTCAATATCTTTACAGGCACAGTAGCTTGCCCTGAGACAAGGTACAAGGATAGAGCAGATGTCATGTGTGTCATCTTTTGCACTGTGGGTGCCAAGGCCATCTAATGGGCTGGTCCTAAATAACCAAGTTACTGCTGCATGGTAGCAGAGCAGGTGGTTCCTAGTTCTCCGTCCCACCTCCTGGCTGCCCGAACATCAGAGCCAGCTGCTTTGCATCCTGTGAGGGTGCACGGGAGGTAGGACATTGCCTTACCAGTGATGATGAGGAGAATCCCAATGAGCACCTGGAAGAAGAGAGAGATGCTGATGAGCACGATCAGGGTGATGTAGTACTGAAAGGAGGTGCCCTGCTCCAGCACTGCTTTGAGCTGAGTGACGTTGGCCATGAAGAGCGCCACATCCAGCATGCTCTCTGCCACGCTCTTCTTCGTCGCATAGTGGTTGATGTTCATCGGACCATTGATCCTGAGATGGGGATTCAAGCCCTGGGGGGACAAAATAACAGCATTACTGGTCTCATTCCTAAGACAGCAGGCCTGAGACAACTGGTCTCATTCCTAAGGCTTGTCTGTGCAGGGTGGACTGCTCTCTCATCACACTGTTTATCTGGAAAGACAGGGGAAAAGGCAAAGCCAAGTGTTTTAAAAATGTCAAAAGCACCCACTGTTCCCTCACATTTGCCTCATGGTATTAATAGGCATAAGAGCTCTGCAAGGTTAGAAAAATACTGGGTATTTTTATGGATAACAAGCTGTCCAGAGTTTCGATAGCATAGATTAACTCGAGCTAGGGATTTTAGAAGGAATATTAAATTCTCTTCCTTGAGGGCACAGACAAGCTTCAAACTTAGGGGGATTAGAGAGAGCTATTCCCTTTGGGCAGGGTGTTCAAAGGACTGCCAGTGCTGGGATTTATATCTTATCTGAACACTTTTTTTTGCTGGCTACTGTTTTTGACAAGGTACTAGAGCAGATGTTACAGTCCTCATTCTCCTGTTTCTGAAATCAAGGACACTACATTTGAAACTGTTAGGCACTAAAAAGCGTGGATACAAAGAGTGGGATTCATCACACTTAACTTTAGCTAATCATTCAGGTAGGTTTTGGTTTTTTTTTTTTGTTTTTTTTTTTTTTTTGACAATATAGAGGAACAGGTATTTACCAGGTGTAGGTAACCTGGCTGCTTTTAACCTAATTGCAAGGGGTTGATCATCTGGCTGCTTTCAACCACCACCTTTCCTTTAACACTTCTGTTAGCTGAGTTCTTCTGCTAGATGTCTGCTAGATGTCTCATATGACAAAAAAAAAAGGTGATAGAAAGGAGGTAATTGATTTTAATTCACCTAGAGTATCATCACCTGCTAAGAAACTACCAGGAAGGAGGACAATTTCAAAAATCTGGATATATCTGTACTAAGCTGCTGAAAGTAGTACTATGACTTTCTCAGATAGTGCGTCCTGCTTTTAGCCTAGATAAAGTGCAAAGTGTAATCTTTTCTCCATTTTCCAGGAAGAGCAATAGAGTGAAATTACAGCCAGTAATTCATGTTGCTGCACTCTGGCCTCTTGATGCATCCCAGGGGAGCAAGGCCTTTTTCTGAGCGGGGATGGGAAGGTGAGCATAGGCAGTGAACCTGTAAGAGTGCTGCCTGTGTGCCCAGCCCTGAAATAGGGGAGCTATTTCTGAAGGGAGCTCAGGCCAACCATCAGCTCATGTGAAAAAAATCACATGGCAGACAGAGGGCAGGAAGAATTGTATTCAGTTTGAAATATTGATGAGCTGTGAATCCCTAAGAAGGGGTCAGCTCAGGGTGGGAAAGTGTTTTGGGGGATTTTTTTTTTTTTTTTTTGGATAGTTAAAAGCATATAACTCTTGTGGTTTTTTGCAGTAAAGTAACTGTGGTTAAGAGGCTCCTCCGCAGAGCTTGTATTTCTTCCTATTGAATGAAGAAGCTAGAGAATCCTGGATGGAGATTAAAGTAGAAGTCTAGAGAGTCTGCAAGGACTTTGAGGTAGCCTGTAAGGCTTCAGGACTTCTTAAGCATTACACTGGTGTCTAAGGCAGCCGAACAGAGATATCTCACGTCTCGGAGAAAGGAGGTCGGGAAAAGGTCTCAGCCTGGGAACACCTCCTGATCTCCTAGATTGGGCACTATTGGCTTTCAGCTATCTCAAAAGCGCATGTGCCTGTTGCAACAGTGGTGCAGGGTTTGATATCTGATCCTTTTAACGTGCTTTCTTCTGTGCTCCACAGTCATCCCTCCCCGCTGCAGAGGTACAAAGCTGGGCACTGACAGCTCATCTGGGGGCGGTGACGAGCTCGGGCTGGGAGAACAACGGGGCTGAACAAACGCGACAGCTTCGGGCAAACGAGTGCCTGGCACAAGGAGGCTGAGCCATCTGCTCCCAGTCATTTGCAGGGAGATGAACAAGGCAAGACAGGAGCTCATTTTTTGGAGTGAAAACTCTTTCTTCAGGCTGCCCCTCAAGCTTCTTGACCTCTAGTGGGAAATGGGCCACCCAAACATGGGGCAGGTTAAAAATCTACTAAGCTCCAAGTAGCGGATAAACTGGCAACAAAAATAGGTAGCTTTCATGTTTTTTTTTCCCATGTGTGGGTCAAAGCAATGGCAAGTTTCTTTGCGTGGAGCAGGAGACCACAGGCAGAGAAGGCCACTGCTGTCTGAGGTGGAGTCATGGGTTGAGGAAATCCTTGTGCAGTGGAAGACCGGGCAATCCTTCTGGCAGGGCTGGTCCACAGAGGTGGCCGAAAGGCCACCCGTGTGACTCAAGCTGACCGCTGAGCTGACGTTTGCACTGCCAGTCCATGGGGCTCTGCGAAGCGCTCCCCACGCAGCAAGGGCCTTGCAGAAGTCCTGCTGGACAGTCTGCAGCTGAAGTCAGAGTGACCTGGCTCCTCTGTGGATTTGGCCCTTGCAGAATAATCTGCCTCGTCCAGCAGATAGAAACCTGGAGCCTCAAATAACAAGAGGCTTAAGAAAACCAGCAGCCTTCAGAGACCTGGCTTTTTTTTGATAATGCCATGGACCAACTTTGCTTGCGATGGCTGGTGCCACTGCTGTCAGCAGTTCCCCATGCCGTCTGTGGCATATGAATCGGATGCTTGTGACCCTTATCTTTTTCTTTCTTTTTCTTTTTCAACTGCCGCAGCTCTTCAAACTGAACCGTTGCTGCTTTTGCTCTATGTGAGTGGAGCCCTGTGAAGTGCAGCGGTTCACAAGCTGATTCACAGGCAACTCGGGTTTCCCCACAGCTGGAGAGCAGGGAAGAGGGGGAGGTTACATGGGATTGCTGGCGAGATGAAGTGATTCCCTTCTGGCGAACATAGCCCTGGGTTAAATCACGGGACTTATTTTAAGGTTTATCAATGTGCTTTATATCCTCGGGCTAAATCTGGTGTCTTTCTAGTCACTTTGAAAGCATTTCCCCTCCTGAGAGGGGGGAAGTGCTGCCTTTTCCCCCTTCAGAGCGGGTCCAAGAGGAAAACTTGCTGTCACGCAGTTAGTCTTGGTGAGCCCTGTCCCAGGGCCAGCAAATGTCGGCTGCCAAAGAGCAGCTGCCACAGCGCAGCAATTCCCCAAGGATGGGAGGTTATTATAATAATATCCCATCCTTTAAGGGAGTGGAGGTTAGGACACGGAGAAGTAAAGGCTGGTCACACGGCTCTGGCTGAGCTGCTGCTAGAACTTGGCTCTCGTGTCCTGTTGCGGCTGTTTTGCCTTTCCCTGTTACGCAGCCTTCTTGCCGTACAAAAGCTGATGGCTTCAGCCTGACCCCAGGCAAATCTCTTTGTGCGCTTTTTGCATCAGCGTGCTGCAGCAGTGCGCACTGTTAAAGAGGGCTCAGCAAGGCTCTCCTCCAGGTTTCATAAGTCATAGGCTTTATTTTTACCCAAAACTTAAAAAAAAAAAAAAACCCTCTGCATCAATTCCCACCTCTACTGTTATTTTTAATTTTCATAGGAATTACTATAGAAAGAAGGCAGAACATCACAAGTGTGGGGGTGGGTATTTTAACATGATCTCTATTTCTGCTCTATGGAGCTGTCAAACCACAGGGCTGTGAAGCCTTGCTTTGGCACCAGAGGGCATGCTGAGCTCCCCAGCTGCCGAGTGCTGCATTGCTAGTGAAAACTACCTGAAAATTTTCCACTGAAACTACTTTTCAAGGGAAATTCTTTTTTTTCTTTTTTCTTTTTTTTTTCCAAGAAACACCTTTCCTCTGAAGAGTTTTGGAGGTAGTTCATTAAAATATTTCTTTCCAAAGTTTGCAGGCATTTTAGTCCAAATCTTTCTCAAAGCTGCTTACACAATTTCTACAAAAACCTCCAGTTTTTCTTGCTTTTTTCAAGGGAGGGGGGAAAGAAAACAGAGAGCAGATCTAATCGCAAATCTGTGTGCCTTGTGGGTTTTTTTGACCCTCTCCTCAGGGGAGAACAGACTGAAAGAGACACCGGGACAGCATGAGATTCAGAAGTATGAGAATGATAATCCTCTTCATGGGAGCGCTCTGGCAGAAGGGGATGTCTGAGGAGAAACTATATTATTTGGCAATTAGTTCCAAGGGAAATGCTGAGGAATGCCAAGGAAAACAGACATGAATGCGGGCCGTGCACAGAGAGGGGTAGGTGCGGAGACGCGCGCCGCGGGGAGCGCAGCCGATAAACAGCCGCGCGTAGGCGAGCGCACTCAGACGCGCACGCAGCCCGTCGGGCGCTGGGGAAATCTGGGGGGTATTTTTCCATGGTATTTGCCAGTTGGCAGCTTTAGGAGGACTGTCTAAACCTCGGTTGTTGAGGGCTAAAGCACACAGAAACTCGGCTTGCACAGTAGGAGGGAAGCCTGGTTCCCTTCCCATAGGCTGGGCGTAGAGATTAAAGGCCCTGCTCTCAATCAATATTTCTACTTTTTAGCTCCCTCTCCTCAGCTGTCCTCCTTATCACTGCAGTTCCTGACTTCTACAGCTGGAATGAATGGAGCAACTTTAATATTTTTTGGTCTTTAATATTTTGGGGACACAAGGAGAATGCCTTGTTCAATACCATGTGAAGCATAAACTGAGGCAAAGAAAATTTGAGTGTGCTTTTTCCCTCTCCTCCAGTGCAGCATGGCCACAAGCATCCTGGCTTCCTTCCATAAACGGGGGTAATGCTAAACCCTGCAATGGGGGCTGTAGCAAAAGGAAAGCTGAGTGTTTGCGCCAGTCCTGCCACCTCTTTGGCCTCTGCTGAGGCTGCCAGCTAGTCCAGTTGCTGTGGCTAGGCTAGTTTTTAATATAGCCAGCTGTTCTGCTCACTAGGGTTCCCATCCGGAGCCAAATAGTTACATTGACTTCAACTTCAATTGGATAAAGCCCAGAAAACAAGTCAGGAATGTTTTCCTCACGTCTTGGGCTCTCCCCACATCTGGGAGCGGTCCTCATCAAGGTATTTCGCTGATAAGATCTTACAGTTCTGCAAGAGGGAAGTGGAGAGTTGTCACTATTTTGTTAAGGGGGCTCATTGATGCTAGCTGCTTGGAAGAGAGCTTTTCAATCTAAAAGCAACTTCCAAGGGCATAGAGCCAGCACTTCTTCAGCAGTAGAATGCCGGGCAAGAGTAGGCACAGGTCCTGTTTTCTTGCTTAACACGATTTGTTTTTCCTTCCACCCTATTCTCATTCTCTATTTCCTGTATCCACCTCGTGTGTCTTGTCTCACGGCCGTGTGCGCGTTTGATGAGCTCCTTGGGCAGCAATGTGAGTGCTGTCACGCGACGACAACAGTGAGGGAGTCCCTTGGGGACGGTCACAGCAACGAAGGGACAAATGTGCACTTGGGTGGGATGCCAGCCGAGCATTTCTACCTAACTCTGCTGAAAGCTCAACCTTATACTCTGGTTACATCTCGCCAAAATAAGGATATGCAGGAATAGTGGGGTTGTTAACGGAAACCTCAGTATCGGCTTCCAATCCTTCATCTTTATGTGGTGCTCAGTCGGGCAAACTCCTGGCTCTCGGAGGGGACAGGGGAACAGCCAGTGTGAGTCACGAGGTAGCGCAGCTCCATGAGAACGGCAGCTGTGCTCCTTGCCCTCCGGCTCATGCTGCTATCAGGCTGACTTCTGCTTGGTGGCTGGCTATGGTGCTCACAGCCTGCGAAGACCTGCTTGTCACATCAGGTGTGCTCTTTCCCTTCCTCCAAGTCCTTGTGTCTCCTGTGCCTCTTGCAGAGCCTCCCTCTTCCCATCTGCATCCTTCTATCCTGCTGCTCTCTCTGTTCATCCTTCTCCTCTGGTCTCTCCTTCTCTACGGTTTTCTCCCCTTGCTCCTTTCACCTGGTCTTTCACCCACACTTTCCTGCCCTTGGTCTGCTCTCTCCCTTTGTGCACCTCCTCTCTCTCCTCTCTTTGGCACTCAGCTCTGCGGTATGACTAGCTGCTTGAATCCATTCTCTCTCAGATGCCACTCACAGCCTGCTATGCTAGAGGGCAACATAAATTATGCATCTCTCAAATAACTGTCTTGCCTAATCTATATTAAACTCTCTAGTTAAGTGTATTTATGATACTGAATTGAAGAGATCCAGGAATCAGCTGGCAGGCTTCAGAGCTGAGCTGGAATAGAAGATAACTTTTCCAGGTAGCTGAAGCAGGGAAGAGGGGGTATGGGCAGAACTACTTTATCAGTAGTTCAGAAACAGTAAGTGGGTTTGGAGGGGTTCAAGGGCTGCTTGGCACCAGCAATTGCAATATGCCAATGTAAGATATTTGATTGTAAAAGAGAAACAACTGGGTGTGCGTGTGTGGTAGACGGGGCACAGCTCTCTGAATATGTGCAATTGGGAGTGCACTCAAAAGGATTATCTGGAACAATTATCTCCAAAGTCAGGATATAGAAGTTGGAGCCTATTCAAGTAACTTGTGTTTAGCACCCACAGCAGATTTACCCTACTGTGTCTTTTTTTTTTCTTTCAAAAAAAAAAAAAAAAAAAGGCAAGCGGAGACTTAAAACAGTTTTACAAGAGAAATTAAAAGTAGGTTAGCAGAGAAAATGAGTTTATAAAAAATAGAAGAGCAGCCGGCAGGCACAACAGTGACTACTGTGTTGTGCTTACAAAGCTCAGCAAGTTGAGATGAATAAATCCTCAAGCTGGATGGCTTATGGCCGAAAATATTAAGAAAAGCTGGGCCTGATCTCACATTGCTGCCAAATCCAAAGTGCAAGTGTGTTCATATATGTTAGTTTAAGCTAGTCCAAAATCTGAACTTCTTCAAAAGCTAAGGGAGTTTGGATCCATTGCTGAGGATCAGTTTGATTTCTAAAACTGAGACAACATAACAGATCTATTATGTCAGAACAAAAGTCCAGATCTTCTTGGGCTGTGGTTGGCAGCAGATACCTCAGTAAAAATATAGGAACAGGACAAGCATATGGCAGTGGTCTCTTGTAGTCTATGCACCCGGTAATCTGTGATAGTCACTCCAGCTCTGAACTGATTTTCATCTTCATGTGAGGAAGTTTGGGGTTAATTTGTGCATCAGTCACATGTTTTTTGTGTGGTTTAGGGCATACTATTTGCTCTCCCTCTTAGTTTTCTTATGTACAAAATAATGAGAATCCTTGCATGTGTGATGTGGCTAAGATGTGCTGCAGAAGTACCCTATCTGCTTGTTTGATGCATATGACACACAGACTGAACTTATAATTCAGGCAAGCTACTAAAGTCAATGGAGTTAGGCAGATCCATTTGTATTCCTAGGTCTTTTTGACAATGTTTCGCAGAAAAACCTCCTTTTAAACTTCCCTGGAGTTCAGTTCAGGTACAGATTTTGACCTGCACAATCCTCTGGTTACCCTCCTGATGTTCAGAGTCCCCAAGGAAAGGAAGCTGGAGAAGCCCAGACAGAGGTCTATGGTTGTGGATCTCAGTGGAGATCACACAGAGTTGAAGAGGTCACATCTATAAACAGTGAAATTGAGGGTGTTTGATTCCTCTGTAATTTAAAAGGGCTCTTATCCGCAGAGCATTTTATAGCACCAGGTACTAACGCTTTCCTTGCTTTTGTCCTTTGTCCTTGTCTCCAGCTCCAGGGCTCGCCAGCACCACCAACCAGACCCTGCTGACTTAGTCTCACCTAGGCCCCTCTTATTCATTTTCTTCAAAAACTTCCAGGCTCAGCTTCCTTCTCTGCCAGGAGACTGAGTCAGTCTCTGGACCTAAAAAAGCCAAATCTGCCTTTTTCTTTTTTCTTTTTTTTTTTTTTTTTCCCTTTCTCTCCCTGGCACATTCTGAGTTGCGTTCGTCCACAGTTGAGCTTCTGGCCTAATGCTGTTATTTTTAAAGAGTGCCATTTGCCCATCTGCAATAAAATCTTGTTTTCATATTTATTTCAAGTCTGGTCAAACTAGGTATGAAGTGCAGAAACTGGTGAAGCAGTAACTAGGTAATATGGGCAGATGTGCGTAATTAGCAGTGTACTCCAGGGCAGGGAAGTCTGCAGAGAAACATCTCCAGTCTGTGCTAGACTGCTTGGGAGTGCCCTGCAGAGAAGGAACCTCAACTGTCTCTGGAAAGATTTTAAACACATTAGGAGTGTTCTAGCAAATGGCTGTTGCATTTTAACATGAGAAAATGCAAAGTGATGCATGGCCACGGCTGTTCAGATTCAATTAGTGTTAACGCCCTTCCATTAAAGTCTCTGGCTGCAGGGGCTGCCTCTTGCTCTGGAGCCTGCAGTGCCAAGGAAGGAAGGCTGCTCCTGTCTTGTAAGGGCTAGAGTTATGAGGAACCAGGAGAGGACAGGAGGTGCCATGCTCAGGGGAGACTTTGTCCTCCCAGAAGTGCACACAAGACCCTCTGTGTTCCTTGTAGCACATCCATAGTGTCTTTCTGAGCCTGGCTCTAGAGTTATTGTGCTTGATTGCTCTGTGTAGAGTCACTATCATCTTAGCACTTCTGCTTGTGATTTGGTTATTGTCTGGCTGAGGCTATTGCTCCTGTTCTTGGATGGGTTATAGCATGTCACTTTTAGTTATGTTTTAGAGGGATTTCATTACTGTTCTGGTTGCTCAGATGGAGAGGAATGGGATCATATGGGATAAGGGCACGGCCAGGAGCCAGAGAGGTCTAGCTTGATTTGATGCTGTTGCAGAATTTCTGTCTTGAGTTCTTGGTAAAAAATAAAATCATTTTTTCATCATATGCTAAGAGCTTTCCAGGAAAAGAAAATACTTATTTTGCGACTGTAAGCTCACTCAAATAGAGACTGAACTCACATAAATCAACTATTAATAACTCTATTAGATAAAAATGTAAGAGGGTCCTAAAAGGTTAACTGAATTTTTAATAGGATAAATAGTTTGTGCAGATCATTTACAAATGTAACTATCATTCATATTTTAACAGATAAGCCAAAAGGTATTGTTTGCAGATCAGGATTGGAGGCAGAGCACAGAACAAGAGCTGGTGTCCTGTTTTTCATTGTCCTGATGTCACTCCAAAGCCCCCTTGCCTTACAGCAGATTTAAGGATAGCTCTTAGTAGTTAGAAATGCTTTATTATTTTAATGGCAAAACATTAGCATAGTAACTTCTGAAGCACCAGATACATTTTTATTTTCTACATTTGCCACCTCAACTCTTTAAGGCGTATATTTAAGGTTATTAAATGACCATGGATCCATTGGCTTGATGGATGCACATGGATTTCATTTCTCCTTTTAGTGGCAAAGTACTGAACAATTGCTTGGGTGTGTATTGCTATAAAAATGGTCACTATGAGGCAAAACTGAACCAAAGAAGGCACTTGAAATAAAATCCAGGGAGCTGCTGGCTAAAGCCCTGGGTAAAGCAGCTGTTTTCAACCTGTATCCTATGGTGCCTTGGAAAGTCGTCTGCTAAGGGATCTAAGGCAGCCAAGAAAAGCCAACTTGTATACAGGAGAACTCTGGAATATGTGTCGCATCTCTGAAGCTGTCTGCCACCCTGCTGAAAAATATGTAGGAGTTCAGAGTTTTAAAGCAATGGAAAACTCTGTTATATACTTTAGCGAGGCTTCATCTAAGCGTACTCCCTTTTAAGCATGCAAGGTCAAGCTTGTGTCCCTTCAAATGTAGTAAGCATGTACTACACTGAAATCATCGGTGCTCTGCTTCTCGTATTTTGGGAAAATTGTCACTGTAATTCAAATCAGAAGGCAGATGCTTCAGCTGCAGGAGCAGGGGATGTAGAGCACAGGGATGGGATGTTGTTATCTGTTTCAGGGGGTACCCAGAGACTTCATACCAGCCTCCTGTTGCGATAGACCCCCAGTAAACAATCTGAATAGTTGACAAAGTCGACTAAGTCAAAGGCTGAGAAAAAGAATCTCTCCCAATTTTTCACTGCAGATCTGTGGGCTATATGATTTGCGTAGGAGCACATAGGCAGTCTGTAGCAGAACAGGAAATGTAACCCAGAATTTGATCCAATTCTCTAAAGCATGTGATGTTGCCTTCCTTCTTTCAGACTGAGGCTTGACAAGTCTTGGCCTGGTATTGGAACATGATAAACCCATCCTTTGTGTCTTCTTTTCCAACTGTCCTCTCTTTCATTACCTCATCTAATATCTTCTGTTTCTGGGGACATTGTTTTAGGAATGACATGGCAAAGGAACTGCCCAGGCTTCTCTGTAGTCTTGCTGATGTTAGCTGAAGTGCATGAATCTGAACCAACAGGAAAATCCAGATGGGGCTGGGGTGAATTTTGTGCCATGACCTGTTTTTGGCCATATGTGACAGAAACCTGGAGCAGACAGAACCTTGAGGTGGAATGGCCTCACATCAAAAGGCGTCCAGAGTTTCTAGTCTGTAAATACTGAGATTATGAGAACAGTCTATTAAGCTAAAAAGCATAATTCCTTAATTAGTGAAACCTCATGATCTCAGGGTGAGACACATTAACTTATAAAATGGAGTGTCTTTGTAGAGTGAGTCCATTCCTTCCGTCTTGGTTTGTCTCCCAGCTATTTCCACCACCTTCCTGGTATGTAGAAACCTGGCAGTCTCCTTTATGTCCCCAAGACAGCTTCTCCCTGTTGGCTCTGGGGCTTGGTTCTGGATCTGCTCCCTGGTGCTTGCTGATTTACTTGCCCTCTTCCCTGCCTAGCTAAAGCTTCTCTTGTTCCAGTTCTCCTAGGTGTCTTTTTACTCCCCACCCCTTCCAGAGCCCTCTATAGGGTCAAAGGAGCAACAGCTTGGATCAGGGAAACAGGCAGCCTCCCTGAGAGTGGGAAAGCCTAGCCTAGCCATGCATCATATGCAGCATATAGTCTCCATGAGGTATACTAGAAAAATCCAGGCTACGTGGTTATGTCATCTCTCTACCTGTGACAACTGGCCCTTTTAGGACTCTGTTTTAGGCCAAACTAGGCCTGCACAAGAGCCACCTTCCTCAGCTGAACTCATGTAGTAGACCATGCCAGCAGGCTCCTTGCCGCAAGCCAGCAGCGTCAAGCTCCAAGGCTGTTCTCATGTCCTGTGTAGCTTCCTGGAGGTTGCCTGCTTTGGCACGCTGACCCATGCACAGGGAGGGAATGGCCTTGGAGGAGGAGCAGGGATTGCAACAGAGATTTTTTTCTTCTTCTTCTTCTTCATGGTGCAGATTTTCCCAAGCCACACACAACCATTTATATCTCAAGCATAGCCCCCTCCCAAGGTCCAAGCTCTGCAATGAATCTCCCTGCACAGAGGTGGCATTCCCAAGCAAACCCTCGACACTAGAGGGCACTGGGACCTAGGGACCTGATGACACTGCTCATGGGTTCACCATGACTTCAGCTATGGGGTAAGAGACAGCTCCAATAAATCATCCTTGCAAAACCCTGGAGTGCCCATGAGGAAAACCTGAGATCAATGTATCCAGCATCCCGATGCTCCATATGGGTTTAGCAACTTCAGGCATCTGGGAAACTTTGGTTCTATTGTTCCTGTTATTAATTTCCTTAATAATAAGAAATACTATCTTTTGCTTTCCCTTGTCTTCCTGGCTCTAGATCCAGGATGGGTCATGCTTTTGTTTAGGTGTATAGTTTCTTATATTGAGGAAGACTCATGACATAAGGTTGTTCTTCCTCTTCCTTTCCATCTTTTAGGGCAGCTTGATGGTCTTGTAAAAGCCATCTGTATTAAAGTCAGGATACCCCTATGGTGTGCTGTAAAAATGGCCACTGGTATATCAGTAATTGTTCTTATAAACTGTGAAGCACAACTGGGTAGAAATCAGAACTGAAGCAACCGGGGATGTGTCCTGTTTCTGGAAAAAAAGGGTACAGGGACTTCCCAATTCAGCTTCCGTTCCCCCCAGTGCAAGTTAAACAATTAAAAAGCTCCATCCTTGGCAATTTTGCTTAAGATCACAATGTCAAATTAAATTATAGTCCATTAAGGTATCTCTGGAAATATTTCTACTAAAATAGTAAGCAAGAGCAAGCAAAGTGGCCAGAATTGAAGTACCAGGATCAGATTTTTTTTTTATGTTGACAGATAACATGCCCATTCCTTTTGGCAAACTGAATTGCGTAGCTGATGTTAAACTGCTTGGGAGATTGCCAGGTCACTAGCACAACAGAGGAACTACTTGAGAAATCCAGCATCGTGCATCTGGCCAAGGGCTGACGGAGCGTGTTGGGCAAAACGCTAACCAAAATGAGAGACCAGAGCCTGAACGGCCTAGGATAACGGCTGTCAGGAATTCACTGAAAACGGAAGGGATTTTTGCTGCTTTTCTCTTTTTGTTTGTGAACTGTTCCTTTTGTGTAGGTTTCTGACTTTGGGCAGCACTGAATGCAGGGAGGAGAGATGTCGTCTCGCTGCCCGGGATGTTGTGGGGCTGCAGGAGGGCTGCTCCGGTGGCTCCGTGTCCCTCTTCCCCACCAGCCTTCCTGCTGAGCTTAGAAGCTCCAGTCTTTAATTCTCTGTGTGCCACGTTACACCACCCAGTCCCTCTTGGATCTTGGTTTCTAAAAATCCTGATTTCTTTTCACTCTTTTTCTGGGGAAAGGCAGGTGGAAGGAGAAATGGCCTCATCAGGTGGGCCCTGAGATGACCAGTAGGTGGTGCTCAGCAGTAAACGTGAATGAAGGGTTGCTCCATCCCAGCCATGGTGGGCAGGATGTTGCAGCACGGTCCGCGGTCCCGTGCCTTGGCTAAAATGCTAGCAGTTTTTTTCCAGTGTTATGGATTTAGATATAATAAAGACTAAAAGGTGTTATATGCTCTCTGGATAGTATCCTAGATTAGGATAGTGAGTTGTATAGTTCAGGAACTTCCCTGAGTAGCGGCACAAGTAGGGCCTGAAGTCTAGGAGCAGAATTCGGAAAGCATAAGGATCGCTTGTACTTCAAGGATGCTTTCTAACTCATTTAAGATATAAGATATAGGAATAAAGACAGTAAAAGAAATATATAGCAACTATAGAACTAAATCTCTCCTTTTCCTTCTCTCAATCTTCTATTTTAGAGATCATTTTGTACTTTTCTGTTTTGATAAAATAATGCACAGGATTCTGAGCTACGTTGTGACTGGAAATTACAGTGAGTAATGTTGCAACAAAATGACTGACTCTAAAATTATTTTTAATGGTTAATGTAGTCCTCAAAGGTTTTCTTTCTAATAACAGCTACATGACACCAATTTCTTCCACTGAAATTTCTACTTGAGTAAAATTCTCTCCTGCTTTAACAGCGTGTGCCCCAAGTTTCAACAGCAGCCTACTGAAGTCTTAAATTTCTCTTCCCTGCGCCACTGACAGGACGCTGCACTGCGGTTTGAAGAAGTACTGTGCTTTGGGCTCAGTTCCCGACACAGTTGCTGCTGTGACTGCTCAGTCTCATGTAAAAGCAACAGTAAAGGTCAGATGAGACAGTGTTTCGGGAGCACAACTGAGCTTGACGTAAATCCCATGCAGCCGCAATACTGATGGTGCAGGGAATGCAAGCAAGCACGGACTTGGTCCTGCAGTTTTAATTTTGAAAGCAATAATTACAGCAATCTTGCATTCTCTTACAGTCTTAAAGGGTGAATGTCTACCTATCTATCTCAAATCTAGCTGGAGAAGGAACATATACTATTAGCTTCTACCTGAAGACATAGACAACAGAACTTGAGAGAGAGAAGAAAAGGAACAGTATTTCAAAAATAGATTCAGGAGTCCCACATAGTGGATTTCGGTGATTCCAAAAGAGGTGAGGATTTTCTAGGTGACTGGGGAGAGATGAGTTAGTGAAAACAGTCCTCTGGACGCTCACAGGCTGCCAAGAAAGCTCATATGCTGAAATCACGTTTGTGAGGCTATTCTGCAAGCAGCAGGTAGGCACAGGGAGGAAAATCACTTTGCTGATTCCTGTCGTGTTAGTAGGGCAGAGGTGTTTGGTGCAGGTTTGTCCCTGTTAACAACAGCCGGGAACATCCAATCTTTTTGTTATTCATTGAGTCCAGCATTTGTCTCGGACTCATGGAGGCCATAGCTGATTTATAATTCTTTCACTTCAAATTTAATAGTGGTCTTTCTTGAGTGTTCAACTAAGCGATGCTCTTGTAATGAGCCTAACAGAGCTGGAACTTCTGGTACAACCAGTGGGAACTTCTCACCCACGGTACTTTGCTTAGGCGGTTGTTCTAGGCAGCAGTACAGCAAAAAGCTGCTCTCTGAAAATATCACTGTCTCGGGTCTTTCTAGGTACTTGAGTGGACTAGGTACTCCACTTTGGTGGAGTTGGCAAATAGCCAGCACTTCTGCAAGCCAGACGGGGTTTGTGAGTGTTTGAGGCAATCTTCTCTAGTTTGAGAAAGTAATTAAGAAGATGCATTTATTTAGGCCAGAGAAATAAATTCAGAAAATGGGAACCCAATTCAGCAGAAGCTGTGATTGCCTAGATTTCCAAAGACATCATTTTGGTAAAAATTTGTCAAGAATAAATCTTCTCAGAGACATTCTCTAAGTATCCTTGCTGACAACAAGAGTATATCACCTAGAAGATCACTGCATCAATGCTTGCAAAGAAATAGGCCGATGCTAGTCAAATCCAGGGACCGAGTTACAGTTCTGGATTTGAGAGGCTTGCCTAGTATTGTCTAAGAGTGTAGTAGCAATCGTGCAAGCTCAAGCCTGAGCAAAGCCAGCACTGCTGACAAGCCAAGAGGACTCAGCAGAGTGTCCAGCTCTATCATAGAGGCTGCTGTTTCATCTCCTCACCTGGAAAGTGAGATGAAAAATGCAAACCCTGGCTAGGAAGAAATTTGGGAATCGTCACTGTCTTGAGGCTGGGCTGTCAGCTCTGCTCTGGCTGCTGACACCACTCCTGCATTTTTGAATTTGTAGCCTCTTATTGCTGACGCACTCCAGGGTTTGGCAGGTGATTCACGAATGCTGATTCGCAATACATCCTGGGTGAAGCTTGCAGGAAAAGGCATCTTAGTGCTATACACTGAAGAAAAGAAAATCCATGATCGGATTCTTCCCCAACACAAACTTTATTCACTGTATCTTTTTGACTTCTGATTTGCTCCACTGCAGTGAAGTTGGACTCAAGGTTGTGTTCTGGCAATTTACTCGCCATCAGCTCTCGCTTATCTGTGGGTGGTTCATTCAGGTTATGGATTAACTGAGCAATCATCTAGCAACACCCTGCACTATGCTGCTTGCAGCCCAAGTTGGTACAGCTATGTGATGCTACGTGGGCTGCACAGAGCTGCCGTCAGAGCTAATTTAGCAGCCTCCGCAGCCTGCTGTCTGCAGTGTTGCTGAACTCTTTTTCTCCTTTAAACCTTCAGTGCTTGCTCTCACAGCCTGGATGCAGCAGTGCCTGGCTACAGCAAAATGTCAGTTGTGATATTTACTTGGGTAATCATAAACTGCATGTAACAGCAAACAGGGTTTTTAAAAATACATTTCTTATGCTACTCTTATGCAGGTCAGGAAGTCCTAGCACTTTCTCTTTCTTCAGACAGTTGCTTTTGGCTGAAAAACAGGGGAGTGACTCCCCAGGGAAAGCAGATAGCCTGCAAAGAGCATCACTGGTCAGTCTAAACACGCTGACACCCATATCCAGCCAAGCCTCTCATCAGCTCTGGGTGGCAGCACAGTTGGTGGCTTCGAAGTGCCAGTGAGAGCTGCACCAAGGCGTCCTTGGTGCTGTCTTACAGAAACCAGCATGATCCCCTTTTGGAAGGGGCAGGAAGGTCCACGTATCAAGAGCGCTAATGCTGGGGCTCAATTTCCTCGCGCAAGCAGATTGTCACAGAAATGGCACAATTGTGCCATTCTAAAGCCTCAGCTGCTGTGGATGTTTGGAGACCTGCCAAGAGATTCGTACACGAAGGCTCGGGGCCCCAGCCAGAATCCACCAGAGTTAATGGAACATGTAATTGATTTTGTGGCAAAGTAAAAAGATGCATCCTGCAACCTCTTGAGTAAAGAAAGCTGCACTCGCTAATGAGGCAGGATTCAGATATGCACAGTCCTGGAGTGTTTCAGAATGATCAGCCACTTTCCCGAAGCCGACCCACGTTATCATTCTGGATGTTTACCTTCACAGTGCAAACAAAATAGAGGTGTATTTATTGACGGGAGTAAACAAGCATGCTTCTCTCTGCGGAAACCAGTTTGGTTAGTCAGCCTGGGTGTTGACAAGAAATGGGAGGAAATCATTAAAAGCAACTGCATAGTAGGCAGGGTAATTAGCCATGTGGTTGGTACCAGACAATGGAGGCTTATATGGAGCTCGAGCAATGTGGAGAGATAATTTTACCTTTCTAAGCAAGAGGGCTTTGAGCTTTGCTTCCTTGCCTGTGAAGTAGGTCAAGAGGAAGTGCACCTTCAATTCATATTCATCTCATAATTATTTCACATACTGAAGAACAGCGTTTCTGTCAAGGGGAAAGATGCCTCGATGGCCACTCATGGAAGAGCAACCCTCCCCTCACAAAGCAGCAGCATGCATATTTGACTCTTTCAGCATCAGTGCTCATCAGCGCTGCCTTCCACGTGAACTCTTGTTGCACTTCTGCTCTAAGTGCTGTCCTCGCCAAGCTTCAGCCTTGCTCCAGAAATCACCTCCAGCAGATGTGCTGCTCAGCCAACCTAGCATGAGAGCTCAGCACATCACATTTGCCCGTGCAACTCAAATAAAGACTTGACCTGCTGTTTTTCCTGTTACTAAAGCCAATCACTGTTCACTGGCACTGCTGAAGAAGCAAGTGCTCCTGGCAGAAACATATGTGTCAAGATGTGTGTTAAACAGCCTATTAAATTTCTCCTTTTTTTATTTTTAAGTGGGGCAAAAACATATTTAATGTGTTTTGGTTATTTTTATACCTAAGACAGAGGATGATTTAATTTAGGAGGGTCCTCTGGAGGTCATCTGGTCCAACCCACTGCTCAAATGTTAGCCAAC
Source organism: Crypturellus tataupa (assembly GCA_034781795.1). Classification (NCBI taxonomy): domain Eukaryota; kingdom Metazoa; phylum Chordata; class Aves; order Tinamiformes; family Tinamidae; genus Crypturellus; species Crypturellus tataupa. Next base: position 1,818,236 of record JAWLRI010000833.1, read on the forward strand.
TCTGAAATTAGATCAGGGTGCTCAGGATCAACCAGTGAAGTTTTAAATATCTCCAGTGATGGAGATACCAAATCCTCTTTGGGCAATCTATTGCTGTATTGTACACCATCATAGTCATCTTCTCTTTATTTTTTCCCGATAACTAAGTGGACTTTCTTTTCTTGCAACCGTGGTGGCCTGTCATTGTGCATCTCAGAAGAGTCTGGCTCTGTCTTCTGTATGCCTTCCTGTTAGATGGCCGAAGACAATAAAAAAGTATATGGCAATCTATGATCTTTGAAGTCTTAGAGATTTCAAAAGTGTTCCATTAAGATGGTTATTGAAGGTTAAATGGGGATAAATCTTACATAATTCCATGAGGAGCAAAAGAAGTGTGGTATCATCAGTAGCTGTTCTTGTTCCTTTCTGTACGTGAGCACAATATTTCTGAAGTAGAAGAAGATTGCCTTTCCCAGCAAAAAAATCAAGTACGTGGCCTATGCATTTTTTTCTTATGATTTAAAGGCGTGTGTAAAGCAACAGTGAAAAATATTTTTTTAAAGAAAGGCTAACAATACTGTTTCACAGAGAATGATGACAACTTGGTCTTCTAATTTAGCTTTCAACTGTAGAAAAGTATAAATATTAGACTAAATACGGCCACAGCAATTTGAAAAATCTTCTGCTGTATGTTGAAACAAAATCTACATAGGATGTGAAATAATGATACAACTAACAGGCATGCTGCCTTCAAGCCGTAGTATATAATCTCACATATGCTACTAATGTTTCTTTAAAAAAATGCAAGTGACCTAATTTTTAAGAAGAATTGCCAATAGCATGGAAAATGAACATGCTGCTACACCAGGCTGTGTATTCCAGATCTTCTGTAGTAAAATATTTAGTAGGTAGTTCTGTTATTTGCCCTAATTAAATACATTTCTTTGATTAAAACTTTCTTGGCTTTATCATAGCTAAGGAAAAAGTTGCAATATTATTTCAACACTATGCTCTTAAGATTACTAACTTGAATTGTGATGTAGATGAGACACTACAAGCTTTATTTTAGTGTGGAAATTTGAGACTAATCCTTTACATTACTGGTCTTCCTAGATGGCAGAAATTGAAGTCAGAAATATCCAAGTCTTTTCTCAGCCAAGCTTCTTAAACATAGAAATGAGCTAATGTGATATGCCTCTCTTAGCCTACTTTTTTTGTCTCAAAAAAATCAACTGTTTTATTCCTGCAGTGGAATTACTTCCATGCAGTGCTACACGCAAAATACAAAACTTACCACTTGCAACAACTACATTGCCTGCTGCAGCTGACAGGCCAGGGGTGAATGAGCTGATTGTTAAGGATGAGGATTGCTGTTGTCCTTCCGACAGCCTGTTGGCCTTTGCACGTCTGCAAGGCCTATCTGGCCATGCTCTCACTCCAACCCCCAAGTATGGATTTATTCCCCTCCCAAGTACATGCAGCTTTTCCCTGCTGACAGCCATTCATACCCATTTTCTGCAACAGCTACTTCCCACATGTAGCAGTATTAAAATTGAGGAGGCAGCTATAATGTTGTAGTAAAGCTTATATAACCTTTATCAGGACTACATCACCAAAGCTGCTTTTTTTTCCTCCTATCGCAATAGATCTGACTTAAGAAAATAGAACAGTCATTTAGGAGACATGTACATGCTGTTAGATGCTCCTTTTCTTGTCTATAATCACACTTAATCTCAAAAAACAAACAAACAAACAAAAAAAAAACTCTACCAAGAGAAGAAGCTGAATAGAGCTGGTAGGCTTTATGTTTGTATCACATCTTAGTCAAATCAACTTGAAACTGTAAACAATTTTCATGCTCATCATTAACCCTTTCTGAATTTTGGTAAATCTCTATCTTTTCATCATGAACACCTGGTCTTTGCTTGCCACTATTTCTCAAACATCAGCATTTAACAGGAAGGAAAAGCCACCTGGTAGGTATGTAGCTTTGTTCATCTGTTCTTAGACTTCTGCATATGCTATACAACTTGCTTCCTTCAGTATGCTTCCTTCAAGTATTTTTTAAAAATCTAACAAACTATTGCCATGCTTTAGTATTTTCCCATAGGACTCTTCAATCCAATCCAATTCATTAAGAACACGGCACTAATCATCATTATTGTTAATAAAGGACAAGCCTCTAAAAGGCTTAATATGGGCAACTACTCAGTATTTTAGTGCTTCTTTGAGCTTCTAATCTCCCTAATCTTGTTTTTCCAGTAGCCTCTCATTTCTCTGGTAATAGTGTCTAACACATTCCAGATTATTTTAGAGCTGAGTAGAGTTGGTTAATTCCTAGACGAGAGACAGTTGGGGCAAGCCTAGTAACTCCTGCTAATAACTAATTAGACTTAATGAGAACAAGGACCAGCACAGTCTGAAGGGACATTGAAGATGACTTTTTTTTTCTTTTTTCTCTTTTCTTTCTTGTTGGGGTGTGACACTTTTGATCGTGCTTAGTGTTTTAACTTGCCAAAATCCTAGGAAAAATTCAAAATTTATGCTCTCTGTTTACAACATCTCTGATTTTAGTGAAATGTTTTTAGTGTTCCCAAATGGCTATTTTTTCAAAGCAACAGGGAAAACAATGAGTGAAGTTAGTTGGGAAGAAATACTTGGACAGAAGCAGAGTGATTTAGGCAAAAAAATGTGAATGAAAACTGGGAATTGTTCTAGAAGAGTTTACTAGATGACTAAAAGCCACAATTTCATAACTGTGAATAAAGGCAGCTTTGGTTAGAGGCATGACCTTATTAAGTGAGGAAGTGAAGGCAACTATTAAATCAAATGGGGAAGAGAGGAGGAAAGAGGAAGTAGGTAGCAAACATGTAAATTAGAGACTAGAAATCTAAAAAGATGATAGAGAATTGCGAGGGAGGAAAAGGAACCTCCACCTCACAATCTAAGGACAGAAGATGTTTTAAAGGATAATAAGAATAAAATTATTCCTTGCAAATGGCATGATTCACTTGCTAGAAATTGATGGTAAAAGAGATAATGATACAGGAAAGGCACAAGTACTTGATATTTCTCTTTTGTGTTTGGAAAGAGGCTAAGTGATGTTATCATGCCTAATAGGAATGCAGAAATGCTTTTCAGTCCTACTCAAGCAACTAAGATGTTAAGCAGTATTTGTAAAGTATTGAGGATGCCCTTGTGCCTAGGTAACATGCAAAAGAGGACCATGTAAGATGCAGAGCCCTCTGCTAACTTGTAATAGGCTTTGAATAATAACTCTGGACGAGCGTTAACTCAAAGAAAGGAAGGCAAAACAAGATGATCTGGTAATCTTGGCCCTGCTTGTTTGATAGTAGAGGTCAAATGGAAGGGAAGTTTGATATGGGATTCAGCTAGTAAAGAATGAAAGGGACTGTACTGTGTTTTCCTTGGTATAATATGAGATTTGTTTTCCAGGCATTCTTTATTTTGGAAAATAATACTTGAAAATCTTCTCTGCAGTCTGCTGCCTAGCAGGAACAGATTTACTGAAGAGCTCTTCATCAGCCCTAGTGGTAGACTCTGGCAGTAGGGATTAGTTGGTGCTATAGCTGGATTTGGCATAGTTATTGAGTATTAGAGCTGGAACCATCCCAGGTAGGACCAACCTGTTGGCTGTTACTGGGAGAATTTGGTCATCTTGTCTGTGTCATTATCTGAGACCAGAGGTGGCTTAAAATACACTGTGAATGAGTAAATGAATCAATGACTCTTGCATTGATTCTGCAGAGTAGAAGGTATGAAAGGTAGACTGTGGTGGAAAGTATGTGAGTTGTGAGGCTAGACTTGTGGTTAAGGGAGCATCTAAAGATCAATAATTTTGTGATAACTTAACAAAACTGAAACAAAAATTATAAGGAAGGCATGGGGGTAGTGTCTTAACTTTGTGTCACAAAGTGAAACAAGGCTCAGTCAACCAGCGTGAGAATTATACAACCGTAAAGCAGAGGTTCTGATAAGCATTTAGAGATCTGAATGGAAAAAGAGCTGAATATGAGCTGTGCTGTGGTGATGGCAGGAGTAACGCTCTATTCGAATCACTGGTGAACTTAACACCAGAATAACTTGAGAAATTGCATATTGTAGCTGAGAAATCTAGAAAATATGGACAGAGCACAGGAAAAAAAAGCCCTATAATTCTTAAAATAAAATAAATAAAAAGAGCTTATTTCAGATTTCAAGTAGCATAATTCTAAGAGTCCACCTGGTGCTAGAAGATTTTTTATTATTGCTCGAGAAAGTATATCAAAAACCTCTAAAGGAAACGAAATGCATGTAAGTTTAAATTAGAAATTAAGACAGCAAGATAACTTGCCAAGAGAGGGTATAATTCTGTCTCTTGAAATCTTAAAATGAAAATCTGACACCTTTATATGCTCTAGTCGAACACCAATTACTCGATTCACTACAGGAGAAATGAAGTGGTACAGCATCAGCCTTACTCAAAAGGTGACTCTGAATAATTTAACGATCCCTAAGGACTCTAAATATATTATTCTTTCTGAACTTCTGAAATGTATTCTGCGCACTGTTAGGAAGAGCTGCTACCTTCGCACCAAAGATGACTGAATCTTATCAATCTACCAAAATAGCGGCATAGCTAGACTTAATTACCCAATTATGTGGTTTAATCAACTAATCCATAACATGTTTTGTTCACAACTCTGGGATCTGGGTATTAATGGCAAGAAGCATGCATTTAAGCAGTTTTTTAAAATGGTGAGAGGATGGGAGCAGTATTTCCCCTGAAGTGACTTCTCTGATCCTGCCAAGCTTCCTGCCAAAGAATGGTGTACATGTTCCAAAATCTCTCCCATATATCTGTATCATTTATTTCTTTCCTCTTTGTGAATAATCTAGCATGACTTGATTTGACAATAAATTGCAGTTAAACAAACAGCGAAGGTGCTGAATCATCCAGTCTTGGTTCTGTCCTGACATTAAAAATGATTGGTCAATAGAATTATGCAAAGCTTGAATAGATTTATGTCTCTTGAAAATGCTGTGGAGCTGTATTAGCGTCACTGCAGCTGCATGAAAAGATGGATGAGTTTTGAAAAGACCTTCCTCTTTTGTTTGTCTTTCTCCGTAATGATTACTCTGTCAGAGAGGAGCTACGGAACAGCACGTTAAGGGGTTTTGTTCTGCTTTTGGCCTCAGTGTGACTTTCTACGGCATCTTTCAATTGTGTGACTAACCGAGAGCACCAGAGGGGAGTTGTACGCATGGCTCCACGAGCATAATAATTCTGTGATGATTTGTCACTGCCTTTAATTTATCAAGATCTGAATATTTACTTATGAGCCCATGGCATCCTACTAATGTGTAACTTCATTCTTTTGAAGGGCAGGCCTTGGCATCCAAAATCCATCTGGCTGCTACGCCACGGTTCGTTCTGACCTACCAAACTGTGGATTATATTATCTACAGAGATATTGTCATATCTTGAATTTAAAAAGACAGCAGTCAGAGATATGGCCAGTATCCAAGTTAAATCCTGAACCAAACATCCCTATGCTTCATTTTTCTAAGCCAAAACTATTTGATGCAATACATAAATAGGATAGCCTCTCAAGGACTGATTAGAACGAGGTTGATTCTTAGCAGATGATGAAACAGCATGAATACTCTCTTTTTAGCTAGAAAAAACTTGCCTTACCAAAAATCAGTATATAAGCTGTAAGTTTCTATTGGATAACTGATTGCTTTTTGCTGTTCCTCTGTATTTTAGAGAGCAGGAGAAGGAAACACATTTTATTCAGAAAAAAATCTCTGCTCTCCATGCAAGAGTCTCATGAAACCTGAACTCTCTCATTTAATTAATCAGTGTATTATAAGTACAAAGTGTTTGTTCAAGACATCTTGCTACAAAGGTTGGAATTTGCTCTGTGTTTACAAAGACCACACACTCAGTGGGTCTTACAGCACTTGGATTACAGAATCCAGTGAGTACAGATATTGTTGTGATAGCCAACACTTTGACTGACACTTAAGTCTTAACTAGAGAACATCCAAGGATGAGCGTGTGAGCCTCTACAGCGTGAGATAAAGAGCCAAGCTCTTCAGTAGAGTTGTAACTGGTCCAGGTCCTCTGTGGCTCAGACTCAGAGAAGAGTGCGTAATATGCACCGATTACTTGGTTACATTTCGTTTATTTTGTTCTGATCTGGAATAATGGCTAAGTGCTTCATAATTTTCTGGGAAAGTAAATTCTAGGTTGGGGGCCTTTTAATTTTAGACATCTCTACCATGTTTAGGAAAAACACATTTTAATCAATCTCAGATATATTTAAATGTTTTGTAATAAAATTCCGCAGATGATCAAATCCAAAACAAAGAGCCATTTCAAAGAAAAAAGCTGGAATGTTTCATTCAGAAGTGTTTAGTAGAACACTTTCACAAATTTTGGTTCAATTAAAGATCTGTAAAGATTTACTGGAAAATGGAAAATGATTCAAAATCGGGGCTTTTTTTTTCTTTCTTTTTTTTTTCTTGTTTTCCTTTTCTGACTAATGCTCCTGGCGAAGCTGTTATATTGCTCCAAGTAGACATTAACAGTACTTGCTCTATATTTTAGTATCAGCTCTTTCAGAATAGTTTGCTACTTGTGTGAGGGAGAATAAATAAACAAACTTTTCTGTTAAACAGAGTTAACAGTTGTTGAGTCAAACGTGAAGGAGCACGTATTTGAAAAGCTGGACAGTTGTTATTTGAATGGTATTTTTTCACCACCTCTCCTCCAACTTGTTCCAGGCTTGATTTTTAAAACAGGGATAGAGGAATAAATAATGAAATAAGCCTCTTATGCCTTGCACTGTAATGACTCCCGATTGTGTGTGTGCGTAGCCCCACTTGATAATGCTGATGTTCAGAGACTGAGATGGTAATAAGAAAAGAAAATGGAGAGTCATTGTTTGAATAGCCACCCAAGAGAATATTCACTACGTTTAGATCATTACTCAACAGTGCAGTTCAGAAAACATAGTTCAGCAGTTGGAAGTGCATTGGAAATTGTTTAAATATTTTCTGGTTTCTTATCTTGGCAATATATCCCTTGAAAATAACTTCTGGCCAAGTCCATAAAGACGTGGAATGTTTGCCACTGATGAATAATACCATACATAGAGGACTCCGGTTCCAAAAGAAATCTTGATCCCTGCTGCTTAACTATCAACCTTTCCTCTGGCAAAAGCTGAAGTGGTTAGTATCTTACACTATGTGGTCAAATGATGTCAGCCTCTGTGGACCAGCTGGGCCTGGAGAATGAAGAATGAAGGGCTTGCAATGAAAAATACCCCGTGAATAGTCAGGTCCCTGGAATGCTAGAAAAATCACCCCAGTGAGTCTGAACTTTTGCAGCTATAGCTAGAGATGGCTACTACTGCAAACAGATGATAAATGCTGTTGAGCTTTTAAGATTGCATTTAAATCCTCAGAGTGCATATAGAAATGGAGAGGAGACCAGAGAAAGCACAGTAAAGCACTTCTTACATCAACAGCACATTTGACAGTTAAATGAACAAGCAGCCCCATTTGGACTACCTGGTGCTTCTGGATTGCTTGGAAGTCTGAACTGTCTGGAATATATCCTTGAACTAACTGAGAAATCACTGCATTATGGAAATTACATCTACATACGAAAGAAATTGCAATTACCAGGAAAATGCACAGAAAGGACCTTTCTGGCCGTTAACTTCCTTTGGGAATTTAGAGTGCCATGGAAAGAAAGTAGTAAGAACATATTCAACTCTAATAGTATTGTCCACCACAACTGTTTTTCATTCTGTTCATTTCTTCCCATTTCCAAGACTCCCAAGCCGTCCCTGTGACTGCAGCATGGAGCTTTAGAATTGCATTCCTTGCAGATATCTTTGAAAATGATTGAATTATAGAAGCAGAAGCCAACAACCACCCTTTCCCCCTCCATTATCCCTACATACCACTATCATCTTTAGAATGAGTTCTTGGTCAGCTTGGTCCCGAGTCTTGACACAGAGGCGTCAGAAAGAGCTGACTCTTCCAGTGGGAATGTCCACTGTGTATCCAAGGTAGCCCAGCTGAAGCAGTTCGACTATCTGCTTTCAGCATCCCTTCATCAAAGCCATTAGTAAAAAGGTCACATGGTTCTCTGCTGAACCCCGCGTGATGGGGATACGGCTGCAGGTCTAATTTGCTTAATGTCTGTCTCCCGTCCTGCCCCTGCTTGAGATGTGCTCTTGTGCATATGCTGCATTCTGCCTCCGGAGCTATCGTTCCTCCCTTCTTACTCATATCTCCACACCTTTTTCATGGTGCCATGTATTCTTCAGAAAGTCTCTCTGATTTGATATGGTACATGATTTTAACTCTATACTTATAATATCCAAAATTTCAAAGAGAAATTCTGCTGCTATAATATGATTACCAAGTCCCAATAGCATAAAGTAGTCAACAAATGGAAAATACAGAAAAAAAAAGCTCTTGTTGCAACTGAAATAATCAAATGGACATCAAATTTCTTTATTCAAAATATTATCAAATTCTGCACAATGTGAAAGAAATCAGGAAAATCAGAATACTCTATGTAGTTCCAAAGCCAAACTTAATTACATATTTCTTAATAATACATGATCAGAAAGATATTGTCTTAAGATAAGATGAGCTATCTTCCAATGACCCCAACCAATCAGAAACACTATCAAACTAGTAAGGCTTAAGACCAAAACCCAGCAGATGTGGTGGACTGATCCTTGTAATTTATCTTCTTTATAGAGTAAGAAAAGATTTATCAGGAGTGATAAGTAAGTAGGACTCACTGAAAGCCACTCTGGAATTCAAAAGTGAAGTAATTTTTTCCTTTTTTCCTAGAAAGATGGAAAAGCATCTTGCTTTTTACCCCAGTCTCATTTCATAATAAATAGGAGGATCTTTTGGTAAACCTGAGTGAACTGGAAAGCAGGGTCCCCGTTAGGTAATCCCATCAAATACCAGGCCAGGATTTCAGATGATTCCAGAACGACTGTTGATAAACATGAACTTCATATGCATCTGGGGTACTTTTTGCGCTGCCTCCTCTGCAAGACATGGGATGAAATGGAGAAATTCAAGCCAAATCCCCGCACAGTGGCAGCAGAAATAGTTGGTTAAATGGTCGATTTGCTTTGTACCTATGGGCAAGGAGTCCCCCTTTTGCTGCATGGAGCTTGATGTGGAAGAGCTCCAGAGTGCCCCAGGTGATACACTGAGGTATTAAATCAAACCATGCCTTTCTTCCAAGCCTCTGTAGGTTTGGCTGAACACCTTGATGCACCTTGCTTCTGCACACTTCAGATATTTAGAAATGTGTCTCACTCTGAAAGGAGTTTTAAATCAGCAATTTAGAAGCCTAAAAGAAGAAAGACTAATACCCTTGTTGCTCTTAATTAGCAAGCCACAGCTATTGTGTATAACTAAATCAGAGCCTGGAGTGTGATTTTGTAGGAGTTATAAAGCAATGATTAATCCTTAAATGAGGATTCCTCCCCTGTTCTTTAAAGTCAGAAATTGTTCCCCTTGTTATCAGAGGAAAGAATGTTACTAAAATTACATTTGCCGAATCTTACTGGCAAATATGCTGGCTGGTAAAGACAAAAAGTATTTTGCTATTAATGCTTCAAAATTAATTATGCCAGTACAACTGGTTATTTTTTGGCACAAATATAGAGCTCAAGGGACCAGACGTGGCACTTCCCTATTAGTTACTGTGGTAGATAATTATGAAAGAAGTACAGATCTGGACTTGCATAACTTGAGAGCGGTACTGAATAGATTGTAAATTTCCAGGTTAAGAGTAAAAGAAACACTCCTTTCTCAAAAGCTGTAATTTAGAACCCAGAAGGAATTTGACCCACTTTCAGGGGTTTAGAAAAAAAAGGAAAAAGAAAAGTGGCTTAAAAAGCTGTGACCATTGTTGTACTGACTAATGAGTTTTCACAAACCACTCTGGAAAATCCACTTGATGTGTGTCTAATCTGGGAGCATTCTAGGAGCGACATCAATTTTTAACTTGACTGTATCTTCTATATTTGGGGCTCCATATGCAAGCAAAATGGTGAGCAGTTTCCTTGAAACTGCAAAAAATACACACAATTTGGAAAAGTTGCTATAAATATTCACTGTTTTAGGTAGCTGCTATCCTTGGAACTAAGACTTGCTCAAGCTCTGTGGTTAGATTAGGAACTGTGATTGTTGATAAGTGCTTGTGCAGGGTAAATAAATAACATCTGGGATATGGAGATAGCTATTCTACTTCCCAAAAAAGGCATGCACCTAGCTTGATAGTCCTGAGGATACAAGGCTACAAAAACTTCATTAGGAAATGACGGGCAACAGTGACCATTTTTGGTACCTGTGTGCATCAGCAAGATGCTCAGTAAGGTTTTTGTGTCTCCTGACCATAAAGAAGCTTTTTCAAAATTGTCTGCAGACCTGAATGCAGTCCAATAGATGAAGCACATTTAAACAATGTGCCAAGCAGTGTGCTTTTTGTGTGTTCCAGATGTAAGCAAGCCATGATTTATGCGTGCTAATGCCTCTGTGCACACGTGCACACTAGCTCAGTTGCAATTTAACACGAGCGGTTTTGAAAACTTGTATTCTGAATTGTGCTATCCATGCTGCTGTTTGTTCTTTTGTATTCAGAACAGGCTCTGCTTTTGAAAAGGTACAGAGTGGAAATTTAAAAGAAACTTAGAAGATAAAAAGTTCCAACTCAGTAACAGAGGTAGGTATTAGTGAGACAGCTGTGAAGGTTTGAGGGCAGATGAGAGATCCCAAACCGTTCTTTTAATACCACAAAACCTCTATAATTGCTGACCATAACTATGCGGACATCCCAAATAGTTCAGAATCTAAAGAGGTGAGAACAGTTCACTTTTTTTTCAGGATTTAGCTTGCAAATATGACTGCAAAGACCTGTTTGCAAATTGTTACCCTGTGTCCTATGAAAACGACTACACATACAGATTTTCTCTCATCTCTGTGCAGAAATTGGGTGCTGAAAGGAGCAAAGGCTCCTGTTGTGGAGCCTGAGGATGCTCAAGGGGAGGCAGCACTGAAGTTTCTTCAGGCATTCTCAAGAGATGCCTTCCTGATCCAGGACAAGAAGAATAGGACAGAGAAAATGGGCTGAATGCTGCAGTGAATCATTAAGGTTGGTGCATGTCAGTATGCTTCAGCTTACTGATAGATTTTGCTTCCAGCCATGGGGGAAGACATGGGTATTTCTGATAGTGAGTAAAACATTTTGCAGTTCTTTGTGGCTGCAATGTCTTGCTAGCACTGTCTGTTCAGCCCATAAAAGTTATTCCAGTTGTGTCATCACCATTAATCATCCTTCATTCTTTCATGGTATTGTATGGCAGAGCTCTAGAAGGAAACCAGCTTTATTCTAGCTCCTGCATTTCTAGCTGAATGCAACTTCTGAATTATACCAGTGATTCTGCTAACCTCATTTCAGATTTGACCAAATTTTCTCAGAAAATAGCTATGATCGTCTATACAAAAAAGTCAAACAATCAACAAGATAAGTGCTAGTCTGTATCTTCGACACAACTCTGATGGCTGCATCTTGTAGTTAAACTGATTTAGCAGTCACTTCTGTTCAAAGCAAATGCTCCTTCTGGCTGCACTGGCTTACTCTCTGGCATTCATAAAACTCACTTTTGAGACCATTCAGCACTTTAACTCAAAGGAAAACTAACTTTTTTTTTTTTTTTTTAAGTGATCAATTTTCTCCAAGTTTAATGAGCTGAATTGCTTTTCAGAAGAGTCTGCCAAGTGCCAGCACAAGGACAAGGTGGGATGTGTATCTGGGGGCAGGAGATAAGAGGGAACAAGAGGTTGTAGGCTGAAGAAGAGCAAGACCTCCTCCTTTTGGGAGCAGCAGGCAGTTAGATCACCCTTATATCTGATCTTTCTGTTGGTTAGTCATTGCTTTCGATTGAGGGTGTTAGGACACGACTTTCCTTGCTGTTGTTTTTATCCTCATGCCATAGAGGAAGCATGATGTGTTTCACATAATTCTGTCCATGTAAACAGTGACTAAGAATTTCGTGTCCTTTGCGTTAGGGGCACAGACTGTATCTTCTCAACAGCTTTTGTTTTCCAAGGAGGGTGTTGGGGTTGGAAATAAGGGTGATATTGATAATGGAAATGCCTAGAAAGAGTGAGATGTAATTCCCATATAAAATATGCACCGAGAGAACCAGAAGAAAAGTATCACTTATCTCATCACATGTCACTTTTAGGTCAGGATAATGCTACAACATTTTGATGGCATACCTGCACCAGAAAGTAAGAAGAGATCAAATTAAGTCATCAAATTTTATTTTCACAATTATATTTTCACAATTAAATATCAGGCTACCTGCTTCTTGTGACAACTAGTGAACTAAACCATCCAAACACTTTCTTTGATTGGTAGAAGTTGTATTTCCACAGGAAGTTATGACAGTATAATAATACCAGCAACACCTTCACGATCTAGTAGATGGAGTATAGGCCAGGGGTTCATATGTGGCCCAAAGTGAAACAACTAAAATCCAAGCAGCATCTCCTTGGAAGGTTTGGAAAATAGGGTGATATGTTAAATTTTATCATACAATGGACAGAAGAGCAGTGGAGGAGTTGAGAGGTTCTGTGCATATCTCAGTTCTTGTAGAAGGCAGCCACGCTATCCCTCAGCAAAGGTAGGCACAACTGTCAAGTATGGGTCTGGATCCAAAATTTTTAACCACTCACAGATAGTCCATTTTAATCTTTGATTTCTAGACCCTAAGTTTTCATTTATTTTTATGTGGTGACATATTTTTAAAAAGTCCAAGACTCATCCTAGAGAACATACAAAATGGTGCAAAGGAGGAACTGCAAACACAGTATGGGGAATTTCACATTAAAGTCATAGATGTGCATGAATTCATCTAGAACTTTGTGTATTTGCACAGTGTAATCTTTGGTTACCTGGTTTGTGTACATGTGCGCAAATTGTGTATGTGAAATGTCAGCAGCTGATTTACAGAAAACGTTGAAAAATAGATTACTATGTCTATGCAAGTTCACTGCAAAGAACACTCCCAAGCTTGCCTATACGTGTTAACTCTTTTCTTTCTGTACCTTCCACACTCCCTACACAACTGCCTATCTTCTAAAAGAGCGAATCAATGGCAACAGCTGCAGATCTCAATTTCACTTCCCCTCCTCAAGCAGTTTGTGAACTGTTGCTGTTTGCTGAAACCTTCATGACCCTTAGATGAAAGACAATTCATTTGTGTAAAATATTATTATTGTTGTTGTTAGTCTAGTGTTTTCAGTGAATTTTATCAGAACCTGATGTCCTGCCAAAAGTAACTCCCTGGGAATCTTTCAACAACTGTTCCTGGGTGTTCTGCGTATAACTGCTGTTTTCTCATACATTGTCCCTGGGAATTACATTCTCAGATTAGAAAAACGTCAGTCTTCTTGTTTCTGTGAAAAGAACTGCAGTTCAGATTCTACAATTAAAGATTTGGCTAGTTTTTTGGATTTTTTTTCTTTCAGGTATGTTTTGTTTTCTCATTGATCCTTTTGCAAAAAAATGAAAGGCTCAAAATGCTAAAAAGATGGACGTGTGCTGTTATACAAATATTTTGTATAGCTATGAATGGTCATTTAAATGAAAACTGGTGTAAAACTGGATCAAGCTTTTAGTCAACCTTGCAGAGAAAAAAAGAACCTTAAAAAGCCAATTTGCAAAGAGCAGCTGTAGTACAGCATAGCAGAACCCATAGCAACTCCTTAGTGAGAATTGTGTTTTCAGAGATTTCCTGGGTGGATTTAGCTTTAAAAGACCTTTGAGAAGTGTTGTAGCAATATGTGGAACATCTTGGTAGTTGTGACTATCATTAATTGACATCCAAGAAACAGCACACAGGTTTCAGTTGTGTGCTGAGGCATTTATATGCTGAGGGATTTATATGCTTTAGCATAAGGTGATGGAGGACAATGCAGCATTTTCCCCATAATTCATTCATTTTTGATTACAGTCTTTCTTTCAAGTCTCTTTTTCTTCTCTGTTAACCTCGTAGTCATTGGAGCTTTATGGTCAATGCATGCTGTATCACCCCTGTGATGGTGAGTTTTGGTGTCCTTCTGTGTGTTCACTAAAGCCTGTTTCTCTGCAGAGTTAAAAGGATTGTTAGTCTGCTCCCTTTTGCTTTTTTCACAGTTTATTATGTCCTGTTTGGGCATCCTAATACCCTATCTGATACTGCTGAGATATTCAGAGAAGAAGAGCAAAAAAAAAAAAATTAAAAAAAGCCCTTTCCACCAATTAATAGGATTGTCATCACTAATAACTCTTAATCTATATTTATTTCTTCCTGACAGGAAGATAAATATTTAATAGAATCCTTTTGAATGTTCTCCTCAGCTTTTGGCTCTGGGAGCAAGTATTATTGGATTTTGGGGGGCCTTTTGAAGAGTGTTTTCTTTGTAATTCACCTTCTAAAGAAATATTGCCTCAAAGGATACCCTCTTTGATCTTCAATCTTGTTTGAAGGCCTTCGCTCAGCTATATCTATTACATTTAAATGTAACTGCGAAGTTTTCTCTCTTCTTCCCTGCCCTCCCTACCTTAATTTCGTACATCCAACTAACACCTCCGCTTCTAAGATGTTTGAGCACAGAATGTGAATTTCCCTGTGCTCGCAGGTGTCAACATGTTGGCGTTGACTGTGTACGCAATAGAGGTGCCTCAGGCAAAGGGCAGACCAAATGCTGCTTCGTAACAGATACAGTATTCCCACACTTTTGGGCCCAAAGGATGTTATCTACAGCACGACTGAAAGGAATCACAGAGGCCAACTCTCCCTTCCCGGTGCATCAGGAGGAGAAGAGGGCCTTCAAGAGACACAGATCTTCCCATGCAAATACAGTGATCGGTAAATCACAACCTCCTCTTGGCCTCTGTATTTTGCTGGTCTTAAGGTAAGCTTCCCATAACCGTGCTCCTTATTTCTGCTGAATCTGCTTTACAAGTAACAGCCACTGGGCAGATGATAACAAAGAAGTTCATCATCATGTGTAGGACACGGACACGCCATGTGGATGGAAGAAATGGCTGACAGAGCTGGAGGAGTTACTCAGCTAGATACTGTCCTCTTATCTCGTACAGGGAGGAAGGAATGGAGAGCTAGACACAGTGTCTTCCGAGGGAAAGACAGCAATATGTCACTAGGCATATTCCCACTTTCCCACTGCTCTTGCCAAGCCTGAAACAGTTTATACCTATGATGTCTTTCAGCAGAAAAATCACAGAGTACTTCATAAATAGGTTTATTAAGTCCATGGACACACATGATCGCTTGCACAGAGCTCATGGCAAAGCTGAAAATACGTCTCAGTGCTACTCACTCTCACATAACTTCCCTGAGGTTTACTTTCTTGGACTTTGCTTTTCATAAATCGTTGGATAATATGTAAAACAAAAAACAGGGGACGGGCTAGGGGGTGGTTACAAAGAATGAAGTTAGGCACATCAATAACAGACAGATTGGCCTTAGCCCAGCTGAGAAACAAGCCTTCACCAGAGAGGAAAAAACAGGCTGGTGAGAAAAGGAAGAAAAAATTGCTTTTGGATCACCAAAAAAAAAATAGAATTGTACTGTTATCATTTGCAGCCACAAAGCCTTTTTTTTGTTTGTTTTTGGCTATTCTTTGCTGCTGGTGGCTATGGAGGCACCTTTCCCTGCAGCTGGCCAAGCATCTGAGTCAGCTGCTCCCAGAGGAGATATAACGTCCCTGTTTGTGCCTCGCGAGAGTGAGGCAACAGGAAGCCCTTTCAAACGACCGGACCCGTTCAGCTCAACCCCTGCCCCACCCTGGCTGCAAATACCTGAGGTCACCACCAAGCTGGCCCAAATCCTATTCCTGAGCCCGTTCCCCAACCCGGGGAGCCCAGCCCATGGGAGAGCGGCCATTTCGCCACATACCTGGCCTAGAAAGTCAGCACCGTAGGACTAGTTCAGTAACCCAGGCTTATGCTTGGAGGCTTGTGGCTGGAGGTAGGCCAAAGGGCCTGGAAATGAATCAGTGGGCTATTCGGCAGCACTGCTAACCAAGAGCTCACTTAATTAGTAGTCACCAAGAACAGCTGCTACCTGCTTTTTAGTTGCCTCCATGAGTCTAGTCCTGAGTGGATGCTCAAACCGATATAAATACACAAAGATACAGATCTGCTGAGTGCCTGCAATACCATCCACATCAGAGATGGCTTTAGCTATCTCTTTTTTTTCATGGCTCAGAAGCATAATTGAGCCTTAGAGAGGTTCAGAGATACAACACCTCTTGCAGCTCCTGTTATTTGCATTGAGGACGAAGTGGGGAACTCCATCTGCCCTCGTTACTGAGCACAGGGACCTGCAGGACTTTCAGTGCTCTGTCTTTTCTCTGCTGTATCTGTTTCCCTTGCTGACTGCCATTCATGATCTGTTATTTTGTGGGCTCAAAGCTTTGACCAACAATTTGCCTGTCTTGCCAGGAAGAAATGGGCCTCTGAATGTTTTTCCTGATTTTTTTTTCCAATTTTCTTCCTTTCTTCCCATGATTCTGTTGGGTTGTGGGCTTTGCAGGACCCTGGCCTTTCTTAAACCAGTGACATAAAAATGAAAAAAAGAGCTCTTTGGTCACAGCTGAAGAGACTCAAGCCAATAGCAGCAAATCCAGCTTCTTCTGCTTTGCCGTTAAGCATGATCCCCTTAGTGCAGCCACAGTGTGCATGGTGTCCTGGGCTGTTCTCTTGGCTGTCCAGCAGAAGCAGAGGACAGGCCTCTAATTTCAGTGAGATCTTAGAGTTGACTTACACCTTTTTTTCTCTTCATGATTTTCTTCCTTGGCTTAAGGGAGAGGGGGTGTTTATTTGTTTGGTTTCTTCAGAGAAGTGAGTAGCTTCTTCCCATGAACTATGTAATATCCAGGCTGCTCCGCTGAGGAGGAGGGTCAAGGGGCTTTTCTTGTTCTGGTGGACTTTGCCCATGCCTGTCAGATCTGAATGGGCCAGTGTTATTTCACAAGTGCTAAATCCACTCACAATGGTTTTAAATGGCTGAGCTGCTGAGCCAGGTGATCAGCAAACACCAGAGGGGAAACCACATTTTGTGAGCGCTTGGGATTCCTTCAGAGTGTACGCAGAGCCATTAAGCACAAAGTAAAAGCCCTTTGACACACCTCCCTTGGGCGAATTTTCACAGCCACATGCCAAATATGGGGGCTCAAGATTTGATCCAGAATCAGCTCCCAAGAGTCTAACATAGAAAAGGGAAGTTGGAGTTCAAATCTCCTCCTATTGGAAGGGAGGAGAAGAGCAGCTTATTATATTTTCTTGGGGCATATCAATCCATTGCTAGGGTGTCTTTCTGTCCGTTATGGATGTCCACTCAAGGTATCATTACAGGCAAAAGATCAGATTTGCTTTGTATCATTTTGGTTCTAGCTGTATTTGTATTTATTTTCTTTATTCCTTGCTCTTTTGAGTTAAGAAGAACATAGAGTTTACACCTTCTGATCATCCTAGAAGAACTACATCTTCAGCTAAGGTGATCATCCATCAAATAGGTAAGATTGAGAACAATTATCCAGTTGCAATAAGAGGGTTGAGGGCCTAAAGAGGGTTAAGGAGCTACTGTTACTGTCTCTGTCCAGAATTGTGAAAACAGGAGACTTAATTCTTCTTTGAAAGAAGATGCAATTGCACGTGTTCCCTAAACAAGTTCTTTTATGATCTGGATTAGCTGGATGCTCAGCAATAGAGATTTCCTAGCCCAGACCCTCTTGATAGAGCAGTTTCTTTGAGCAGTTGTGGATTGAGGATGAACCTCACCTCCTTCAGTGCTTCAGCTCCAGTCAGTAGAAGCTGTGTGACTTCTGCAGATGTACTTTGCCTTCAAAGTCATACAGTACATGAAGGAACGTTTAGTCTAAATTAGCTGAAAAAGGTGCAAACTGGAAGCAGAATAGTAAGGCTGCTTCAGGAACCTGCGTGATAATCCTGAATTAGAATTTACCTTTAATTGTGTTTATTTTGCTTTACTTTGACTTTGGAGTTTGCTTCTTGCACCAGTATGATGGAACATGAGTCTAACTCCACTTAGAAAGAGGTGCAAATATATCTGTGTGCCTGGACTTTTCGTCACTGCAATGTGCCTTCTGTTGAAGTTACATACAGCAGAGAAGGTAGTCTCTTATGGGCAGATTTAATTAATGTTTTACTTCATTGCATGTTTTTCTTTATTGTATATTTTATTTCATTGCATGAAGCAACAGAGAAGCCTCTGATGGTTGAATAAGACAATTTTTAATAGTTTCTTAAAAAGAGGGAAAAAAATGTAGAGATCTGTTTTACAAAGAATTTAGACAGTCCCAGTGTGAAGCCGGGCACACTGCTGCTATGTGATAATTCAGCCAAACTGAGATATCAATCTTTTCTTTCTATATCTCAGTTGCTTACTACTTGTATGCCCGTCGGAAATGGTAATGGTCATTTAATTTTCTCTACCTTGATTTGTAAAATAAGCAGGAAACATCTACTTCTCCATATGGGAGTATGAGATTGTACACATCAATGAATTTAAAGTGCTTTGAGAATTAAGGATAGCAGGACTTGGTTCTGACTCAAGTCCTATGAAAGTATGGAATATTTCAATGCTTTTTTTCTTTTTTTTTTCTGCAGGAAAAGTCCTTCCTCAGAAAAGCACAGATTACAAGAGCATGGCTGCCTCCCCTTTAACTATTATCAGGCTAGTAGGAGCAGTTACCTTTTTAGGATGACTGAAGTCTGTGGTGAAGCTGGGGCTTTTTTCTTTATCCCCACCTCCCCTCCCCACTCTCCACCCCCTCAAATGTTGTTTGGAATTGTCTGAGTAAAAAGAGAAAAATCCTACAAATATGCATAAATATTTGCAAAAATAAAACCTCAAAGAAACAACAGCCTGAACAACCCCTGAACCAGTTCAACATCTTACTTTTTTGTTTCATTTCTCTAAAGCAGCTGATAGGATTCCCCCAGAATTTCCAGTAGTGGTTGAGTTTTGACCTGAGAATCTTCTTGAGAAATTTTCCCCCCTAGGGTTATTTTTCATGGAAAGTTTTACGATCCCAAGAATAATAGTCTTCAGAACAGCAATTATAGAATCACACAGCTGATTTATGTAATTTGACAAAGAATTATGACTTGCCTTGTTCAAAAGGGTGTGTCAAGTTACTTGGTAACCAGTCATATGAATTTCTTGCAGCATTTGCACATCTGTTCTTCTATTACTTGGGTGTTCGGTTCCAGTGTTTCTGGTACAGGTCTACATACCTGAGGTGATTCAGATTATGTGTTAAGTTTCTTGGAGCTCATTGCTTGTATTCCCCTTTCTCAGAAACAGTGTTATAAACACTTGACTTACAAGCCAGGGATGGAGAAATGGCTATGAAAATGCTCTCATGGCTTTTGAGGAGTTTATTGTATGTATTCAGCTTCGCCCATTCTTGGCTCTTAGAAACTGGATGGAGGAACGCAAGATTTTTTCAAGGACTGAGAGACAGCAACCAGGGCTGATGGTTTCCATGTTTAGTGGGTAAATCAACTGAGATGTCACACCTATTTGTACAGCATAGGAAAACAGAGACACAGATGCATGGTTCAGTTCCCAGGAATGGGAGGGAACGAAGCCAGGGGAGGAAAATTTTCCACAAAAACACGGAAATTCACTTTAGCTGAGGTTTAGTATTGGAAGGCCTCAGCTGCCCTCACAAGGGTAAAGGCAAAATAGAGGCTGGCTCAGGGGACCGAGAGGAGAATGGTGCTGCCAGCCACGGCTCCATGCAAAGGGTCCGTGAGCCAACGGGCAATGCCATGTCCCCCAGGCCCAGCGTGGCTCCCCTTCTTCCTCACCAGTACAGTACTCCCAAGAATCCTAGGCCTGTCCCCACTCTGCACTCTCCACCTCATTTCTACAAGTTTTATGGAGGAAAAAAAAAATGCTGCTGTTAAAGTGCTTTTGTAGTCATCAACCGGTGGAGACCTCTCCCACCACCCAGGGTATGAATTACAGTTGATATCCTCCCCGCTCCTTCCCTTGGGAGAGCTTGGTCTCTGCCCTCTTTAGAAGAGTATGAATTTCTTCAGATTGTGCTTATACAACCAGTTTCCCTTCCCACACAGTTAGGAGCATTTCTAGCTGTGGTCCGAGGTCTTCAATCATCCACACCACGGGCTGCTCACCCTGGGACATGGGTTGCCATAAATCTTGTAGGGAAATGAGCCGAGTACTCATGCAACTCTAGCTCTGAGTGAAACACGTATTTCTAGCATGACATTTTGTAGAACAAACTCTGGTTGAGTGCTATATAAACTTGACAGGAAGAGGATTTGTTTATCGGTCTCATAATATACAACATAGGCATTTTTTAAAATTTCTGGCTCCTTTCTTTATGCCCTGCTTTTTTTTTTTTTTTTTTTTTTTTTTTTTTCTTCTTGAACTGGTCGTTGCTGAAACCTTTCTGAGCAAGGACCAACACTACAGAGAATAGCGGGAGGCAAGTGTGAATTAGATGATTTCTAGAGGTCCCTTCCAACCTCAACTATTCTGCATTTCTGTGAAACATTCAAGGACCACAGCAAAAGCTATTCTAAAAACAACTCTGATGGTTGAGTAAGTCTGAAATTCTTGCCACCACAAGCCTAAAAGACTTGGTTCTCCTGCTGTGAACCTCTTCTGGCTTTAGAGGAGACATATCAAGGATGAATTTATCTATCCAGAAATACTTTCACCTCAGAGCATCACTGCAGATGCACATGCAACCTGCAGGCAGTCTGAAAGACAACCTAGGGAGGTCTGCACATCCCAGTCCCAGACAGGTCCAGAGAGCAGTGTTGTTCTCTGCCCCAGTAATATAGCCCCCAGAAGGCAACTTTTTAGTTATGTCAGAGGAAATTAGCATTCCAGTGCCAAATTATTGCCTTTTTCTTTCTGTTTGCAGTGCTATCCTAATCCTACCCCAGGCCTAAACCCAGCAGGAGAGTCCTCTGTAACAACAGTCTCTCGTGCTCTTCTGTGGGAGACCTCTGAATTTGCTTTGCTTCAATAGGAGCAGATGTACTGGATAG
Organism: Crypturellus tataupa; assembly: GCA_034781795.1. NCBI lineage: Eukaryota > Metazoa > Chordata > Aves > Tinamiformes > Tinamidae > Crypturellus > Crypturellus tataupa. The sequence continues at coordinate 1,839,399 of JAWLRI010000833.1, forward strand.
ACAGTCCGTCTGGATGAGCCGCCAGCAACATCCCTTCTCCTTCATCATCTTTGTATGGTGAATTTCATCATGGACAAGTCTTGCCCAGTGCATAGCATGGATTCAGATTCCTACCCTCTGTAAGATGCTGCTACTTTTCTTTCCACCCCTCAGCAAGGTGGAGTGTGAAGGACCAGATCAGTCGTGAGCATAAGGCCACTGATTATCCTGGGATAATACCAGGTGCATATTTCGCTCCGCATGCCTCATTTCCCCAAATACCCTAAAATGTTCGATCTGCTTTCTCAAGTTGAGAGAAAACCACCCTTCTGTTGGCAAAGGACATAAATGAACCGTTTGTGCAAAGCAGGAATGCTGACAGTGTCCAGGTAGAGACGGCAGGAGGAATGTCTAGAGTAGAGGAGAAATGCCACGTCTGACTGGAGAACAAAGAAGCGATTAGTAATGGCTATAAAAAAGTCTCCTTCTTCTCAGTGTGTTGTCATCTCGCTCATCGGCCTTCTAGTGTTAGTGTTACAGCTTTCTTGGGAACTGTGCGGGTAATACCTGCAGATTTGCAGGCCCCTGTGATGGGGGGGAAAAACGCTTATAGGCTCATTTTCTCCCCCAAGTGCAATATAATATTTCACATCTCTCTTCTGACTGACCAAGGCATGGTGAATCTTGGCTTAACCCTCTAGCTAGCCCTATTTGAGAGCTTTGCTCTCAGATTTTAACCCTACATCATGCAGTCCAAGTACCTCTACTGCTGGTGACATCCACCCTTGGGATACAGCATGACCTGCAGCAAGCTGATCTGAAATGAGGGATCTTGCCACCTCTCCACACACTCTCCTGGCTGTACAGTCCCTCGTACTCTCCTGGCTGTACACCCCTTGTGGTAACGATGTTGGCACTTGTCTGAGCCTCACAGGAACCAGTTCAGGACTGCAAGCCAAAGGAAAATTAACTCTACTCAAAAGTGACTTGTTTTCACACAGCTTAGCTCTCTGAACTGGCTTTGCTAAGGCGATGGGAATGCTACAGCCAGTGGAATGCCTTGATGGGAAGAGCAAGTGGGATGGATCCTTTTCAAGGGGCTCAGCGATTGGATCTGTTCTGCTAACCATGGCGAGAGAAGCTCCTCCAACTCTTGATGGCCAAGTTGGACACACTCTACAGTGATGATACAAGATTGCCTCTTTCAGACCTTCTTGAGATTTTCATAATGAAAGGCTCCCTCTCAACACAGAATGTCATTAACCAAGCACAAATTATATGAGCTATCCCAGGACCCAAACAATACTGCCGAAGCCCTCTGGGACACGGCTTGTTAGATTGCCACCTTGCTAGGAAACAGCTGAAGGAGGGTAAAGGTCCTACAGTGCTAGAAAGCACAAGCTGGCTGTTGCTCCTGAGGCAGACAAGTATGTGCCCAAGCCAAGAACTTGTAAGCACACCGCAGCCTCAAGGCACACACTAAAACCACACACACAAAAAAAAAGTCTAACCTGGTTGTGAACACTCTCACTACATTCCCTCAGCAAGACTAGCCTGAAAGTGGGATGTGGGAGATGGAATTTACAGTGGTAAGTGGGACTTTCCATTTGCTTTCTGGGCGTTTTGGAAAAGTCCCCACTCTCAGGTCTATAACTGTCTGTCTAAAATCTTTCCATTGTAGACCTGGTCAAACCAAGCACTTGTAGTAAATTAAACGATTCATTCGACGATTCAACTCAAAGATTTTATTTCTTTTCCTTGCAAGTTGCTTGTAAACTTGTCTTGATTTCTGCAGATGTACTTTGCATTCAACGTATTCACTGAGCAACTTCTGCCAGCGAGTTTCAGTGTAGGATCTGTTTTCCAGAATGATTATTTTATCTATTTACTCCTACTTGGGGTATATGAATGAATCTCTAAATGGGGAGGTATTATTTCTGCTCCTGTCTCAGAGGACTGCAAATTTATAAGCCAAAAAGAAAACTGAGAAAAGACAGAAATAACAAACAACATATAGTCTCTTTTGCAACATGAATATGGATGATATTCATCCAGTGAACATTCTTTAAACATTACAATCCATGTATGGAATGTAACACCGATTCACAAACAGAAAGATAGCGAAATACAAACCTAATAAAACTCAAGCACCATTTCAAATCAATCCCCCTCTTTGCTCCATTTTGCAATATTCATCTGGGGCTCTGACAGATTTAGCTGTGGTGATGTGTGAGTGTTACTGATTTCAGCTGTCCACACACTTTCTCCTGGTTACTGCTGCTCTGGTGGGAGTGGTAGAACGGATGTTGTCCTAGTTGCTCTCGTTCGAGGTCTGGTACATTAGCTTAAATCATCAATGAAACAGGGTTGTGTTAAGATGCCAGACCGTGAACTGCAGCAGCTGAGGCGCACAGTTAAACAGATTTAATGGCTCTTTTGCCACTGAAAGGAGTCATCCTGTATGGCTCCCTCCTTCTACGAACCTCTATGGAAAGGGAGGTGGTGAGGGACAGGGGTTATAATAGCATGAAGTAGTGCAGATCAGTCAGCCAGAGCATACCTCTCAAAGCCATTATTCTAATATAATTTCTAAGCCTGTATTTCTTGAATTAAAAGGGATAGATATCTTTATTTTTCTTTCTTTTCTTTTTTAATTTGCTTCTGCCCAAAATGTGCTTTTCCAGTCCTAGCTAGCTCAGGTTACACTCTTCTATATCTCACCAGGTTACTGGTCTGTCTGCTTTGGTTTCTTGTCAATGGAGGTGCTTCGTAGGGGCAGATGAAACACTCACTTGAAAGTTATAGAGATGTCTGGCAAGAAAAATACAAAATTCCAAGTAAATCATACTAGAGTATTATCTTTTAATAGGTAAACCAATCTTCCTAATTCAAAAATTTTAATTCAAGTTAAGGTTTTGCCTTTTGTCTTAGCACCTGTCTGTCTGGTGTGGATCTATCTGGTGAGGCTGCTCTACTGCCTCGTGGTTTTTTTTCATTTCTGCATCATTTCCTTTAAGCATCTCTCTGTGCGCTGTTTGAGGTTTTCTTAGCTTTCCTAGAAGTCAGAACTGTGAAAGAGAGTCCATTGAAACACACTGAGCCAGAGAATTTTTGTGAGGGAGGAAGTATTAATGTGAGCTTGTTCTTGCTGTTGAAAAGTGGTCCTAGCTCTCGCTCACGGACAATTGGTATATTATCTCTTCTAATGCAAAATATCGCTTGTGTTCTGGTCACTTACTGTGCTAGTGCCTGTAGGGAGCTGGAAAGGTTATTTATTTTTATCCTGCCGTTAGCCTATGGGATCTGAAAGTACCTCTTTTAGCTTGCGTAACTGTAAATATTGTTATTGGTCATAATATTTTCCTGACCTCTTCTCAATGCTGTCTCCACTATTTGGTATTCTGACCTGCTCCAGCAGACGGTAAATTCCACATGCTGACTACATGCTGAGTGAAGGAGTGGCTCCTGTTATTGAGGCTTTTTAACTTTGCTTAGTGAACTCTTGTTCTTCTTTTTTGAGATGAGCCAAAAAATCAGGCACTTGTCAATTTGTCTTTAAGTCCTCTGGCTCTTTCCTATGCCAGGCTAAAGGCTCGTATCTTTTTCATTCTCTTGCTATCTGTCAAAGCTGGACACATAAAAGTTGTATTAAAAATGCTAGTAGGCTGGACACAGAACCTGCTCTCCATAAATAAAAACACTGATTTCTGTCTTGTGCCATGGTTAATTCCCATGGCTGTTTGTGCGGCTCTGTGCAGGAGCTCTTTCTGGACAGGACTCTCAGGAAGACACCTGCTCCATGGTCAGGGACACACAGAGGCTTTGAAATGCACCTTCAACTGAGTGACTTCTTTCCTTCTTCTCCCATTGCTCATTTCTTCCCTCATCTCCTACTTTTCCGGGCATGTTACACCAGGATCTTCCACCTGCCTCAGCTCTGTGGTAGTGTGCAATGCTCCTTCCCTCCCCTGCAAGCACGTGTATTTCCTGGTTATAAGCATGCAGGCATCTGTGTGCATTTGCCTATACTTTCTATTTTCTAGTGGATTTGTGAAGTCCCTGTAAAGTACCTCCTTGGATGATTTCTCTTGTGGGAACCTGTGGAGAGAGAAACACCTCACACCTTCCTGTTCCAGAAACATATGTATTCTCTTTTAGTATTTTAATTTTATAACCTGAGGAACTCTGAGGCTTATTCACTTTTGCTGAGTATCTTAGCTTTTTACTAAAGATACTGAGGATCATTTTTGGCTCTTCATTTAAATTCAGGACGGGTTGAAAAAGAAAAGTCTGATTGCTGGTAAACATAAAATCCATGTAAAATTGTAAATTTTTCAAAAGCTTCTGAGCATCTTATTCAGTGGAGTTGATTTTTTCACCTATGAAAACTGGATTACAAATCCAACATAGACCTAAAACTTACTATTTTGTGGAAAAGTTTAAAATATGAGGAATTACCTCGGGTTTCTATTAAAGACAATTTTCTTGTCCCTCTACTTTCCATCTCCAGTTCCTGATGTACAGTTTTCTATATATTTTCTCTTTTTAACTAATTCTAGGCAAGCCTAGCTTCTCTCTTCCATTCTGAACAGCAACCACTTTCACCAACTGCTAAAGCTATGTATTTTCCTTGGTCATCCTGTCTCTTAGCTGGACACAGCTGTTCTAGAGTCTTAAAAAATGTGCCATGTACATGGCACATATCTCAGCTGAGGTAAACCTAGCACTTTATTCTCATGATCTGCAGGATTGGGAAGCCTAGCTCTTTCCTTCTAGTCTACTTACCCACCTCTGGGATATTATTTCCTAGGGCACAAATCTTTCCATTTCAGTTTCTTTGAAATGGGCCCTACTTTTGCCCTTGAAATGGACCCTAACTGAAAAGAGTTAAGACCATTATGAAGAGAGAAAAAATCAGCTGCCAAATTTGGATGGTGGTGCTTCCTTCCCCTTTGCCTTCTCCCCTTCTGCAGAGCTGCCTGAAGTGCAGATCTGGACTTGAAATTCTGAAGTCTGGTGGGTGCCTGTGATCTGGGGGTCTGATTCCACTTCACCTCTAGCAGTTTCTCTTTCCAAACCCTTGGTAGTTGCCCTTTCCTAGAGCACAGGCTGGGTGCAAGAAACACCCTTCTCAGAAAACACAACCACTCAGAAGAGGAACTTGGAGAACTGAAAGAGCTTTATCAAGAAGTTTTGTTTCTATATAAACCCTGCATAGGAAACTCTGGCCTCTGCACACCGTCAGCATTTGCTGTATTTATTTCTTCTCCTCTTCCCAAGTTTGAGAGAGTTTTCTGCCAGACAGAGAGGGGCTTTGTGAGATGAGGAGCAGCTCAGATTTTTTGTAGCTCGTAAAGTCTTTGCTGCCTCCTTCTGAGAGCCCAGGGCTGACTCTTGCCCCTACTGTCCTCTTTCTCCCAGAAATCATTCTCTTCCGAGTAATCCCCCTCTTACTGCCCTGTCCCACTCAGGGAAAGGCTCCTAACAGCTCCTGGCAGAAGAGGACAGAGATCTCACCACCAGATTCTCCTCAAAGGCAGTTGGTGGAAAGAAATAGCACCGAGTTCTCAAGTAAAATCGTCTGCCAAAGCTGGGGCGCGAGTGGCCGGAGCCATGAGGATCTTCCCTCCCGCGTTCCCCTCCTGTGGGCATTCCCCCACGCGGGACTCACTTGGAGGTTGATGCTCTCGCTTTCCGAGGCCATCCTCGTCTCGCTCCCTCCGCGGACGGCGCAAGCAGCGGGGCCCTCTGCGCTCCGGGAGCCTCTCCCGTCGCTGGAGCGGGAAGCGCAGCTGCTGGAACAGACCCGCTATTCACGGGCCGGCCGCCCGCTTGGCATGGGCCGGGGGGCGAGAGCGGGGGCGGCACGCCGGTCCTGCTCCGTGCGCGCCGCCCGGCCAACAAGCGTCTCTCTGAGGCCCGGCGGGACCGTCGCCTCCGTGACGCGTCCGCGCTGCCTCGTCCAGCTGAGCCCCATGAGCTCACTCGGGCTGGGACCCAGGGATGCGGCCAGGGTACCAGGACGTTCCTGGCATAGGCTGAAGGAGCCAGCCCCATCGCTCCTCTGCCCGGCGCGCACCGGATCGTCGTACCCTGCGCGTACGGGGGGAAAAATAACAGCGGGAGCTGTGCCCGCTGCTGCTGCTGCTTCAGCAGAGACGCGACGACTGAGAGAATGTTTCCACTTTACTCTGTTTATAGGCAGCTCTTCTCATTTCTTTCCCCAGCCAAAATGTTCTTCCTTTCCCCTCCCCAGCTCCGTTTTTTTATGGCCCATCCTAGCCTGAAGCAAATCTTACTTTTCACTTAAGCTGACAGGAACCAAAAATGACCCCAGAATGGAAATGTATGCAGCCAGAATCAAGTTGCAGTGTAGGAAAACAAGCTGGGCGGAATCTTGGGCAATAAAAATCTGTGTGGCTCTGTGAATTGCAAAGAAATTCTGCTACTTTGTACTGCCTGCAAGCCAGGCTTGCCTCCCTTTTTGAAGAACAATTTCTGCAGTTACAGTAGTACAGAAAATTTATGGAAATTAATATATTGTGTTTAAATACTTTAGCCAAGGGAATGTCTAGTGCTTCTGCCTTATGAAAGATGCTGACACCTCTGTCTGCGGATGATGCTGTCTCACTGATGCTTCGCAGCCAAAGGCCTCGTTCTGCAGTGATACCGGCACTTCCTGCTGCTGCCTCGTGTCCAAGGGCTGATGATTTCGGCCTCCCTGCTTTCCTGTCAAACAGCCAGTGTGTTTTATTCCTTATGAATGGCTGAATTGGAGCAGCAAGATGTGTCTGGAGACCGGGCTAATGCCACACAGGAGAGGAAGACCAGGACACAGCTTGTTTGCCCCTTAGGCTGTGGCTGCACACCAGCATAAGCCAATGTTGGTTAATGATGCTGTAGTCTCGCGCAGCCTAACCCTCACCTCTGGCCTCTCTCCGTTGCTCTTGCATCAATCACATGGGGCCTGATCCAGCCCAAAACTAACCTGAGCCAAGGAAAGGCACAGAGGAAGAGGTCCTTCTGTGAGAAGGGCTTCTGCTGCTCTGCAGTGGTTCTTCACCCCATAGCTTATGTTTGCACAGGGGGGTCAGACCTTCCAGTTGAGATAGCAGTAACAGTTTCAAGAGATTCTTTCACTCTTTGGGCTCTTGGGTACTGGCTGCTCAGGGACATGGTAACAAGGTGGTGACGACAACTCTTCTGATGAAAAGATAAGACAGAACCATCATCTAGACCAAATCTGCCTCTCCGGCCAACTGCTAGACTCCATTCTAAACAACTTACCTCCTAAAACATAAAACAGAAGCTACGCTACCTGGATTTTGCATTTTATAATGCTTTTCTAAAGCAGACAGATCTTAGATTTACTGTAATCTTCTGAAAGAAAATAAGACAAAAAGATTTCTCTTAAATATAGTCACTGCTTGCTTAAGTTTCAAGGACGTTGATTTTACAGTCATAATGAAAGCCACCTTTATGGCACCTACACAGGAATGAAAATTAAGATCTCCGTGGCTTGTTATCACTGAAGTGATCGTTGTTTGAATCCTACCCGGGAAAGGGAGGAGCAAACGTGATTTACTCACTCCTGCTGTTCTACACCTGATGGTTTTTTTTTTTCTCCTTAATGTAAGGAGCATTTAAATCAAAATGCAGCTGTCTTCTGCAGTTGTTGACTAGACAGCCTGGCAGGAATTTATGTGTTAGCTAACAACTCTGTGCAAGTATATTATTGCTGAGTTGCTAGTATAGATAATTACCTGGTTTAGTTTACTTTTCTTAGTACAGTCTATAAAAAGGTGGCATAGTTCATCAGTTTATAAGCAAATATTACTTATTAATGGATATTTTATACTGGGCAGGTGTTTGCCCTGTTTGTCCATGCCACTGTTGGGAGTTCCTGTTGTGCAGTTTGGCCAAAGTTTTTTCTGTTCCTATATGTGCCATAAGCATCAAAACAGGTCCAAAATATCTTCTAGTGGTTAGATGGGAATGAAGTATCCATCATTTTATTTAGTAGATAAACAAATATAACCAGTGCAGTAATTTTACACAAGACCACATGATATATAATGATGTTCCTTTTAAAACTAGTTTTACTTAGTACTTTATTTAAATGCTACGCGAGATGTTTTTTTTATATACTCTCCAGAGAGGTATCGCAAAAAATAATATTCTTTCACAGTGTCCTCAGAATACCTCCAGAATTAGGCAAAACTCAGTAACCCTTGTGTCCTTCTAGACACTTAAAGCAAACCAGGCTTCCAATTCCCACTCTCAAGATAGCATGAAAGAGTCTTTCTGCAAAGTGCATTAGTAGTAATGGCTGTATGAACCTCCTTTGGAGTGTCTGGAGCCAAGCACATTAGAATGAAACAGCTTCAAATGATAAAATGTCTCTTGAAGATTGTTTGTGTATGTCATATAGATAGCAGTGCCAGAACCTGGAAATGTGTGAAGAGAGGGAAGTGAGTTTATTTTAACTGTAATTGTAATAATTTCCCAAGAAAAGAAGGAATGCCTCCGTAAAGAAATTAGTAGCAGAAATATATGTATTATTAAACCTGATGGCAAAGAAAACAGGCTATTTTTTCAGACTATCTTTCCAGTAATTGTTAATTATGACATAGGAAAGTGCCTTTGCAATGGTCCAAAGATTAAGACAGAAAATGGAGCACAACTTCTGAAAGAGATTGTGTGACGCGAGTGGCAGCACTTGCTGGTTTTAGACTCGGTGACCCCAAACGTTCCTCAAGTCTGTTTCTATAAAACATGAGAGAAGAAGGAAACTTCTAAAAGTGACTGTTGTAATGGATGTTTCTTTGATTAGAGATCACAAGGAATCTTCTTAGTAGTACCTAATAGAGGTGGATGGGGAAGCAGCATATGGGGAGCAGCATTTCTTGAAAGGAGGGTGAGGAACATCTAGGTCATGAAAGACGTCATGAAAGAAGAAAAGTGTCTGGTTTTCCCTTGCAAGATCAGCCCACATTGGCTGAGTGTGAAGGAGAGGCTCTGCGGAACAGCCACCCTTGTTTGGGAGGAGGGAGGATGGCAAAGCTGCTTATTTCCACCCCCATCCCATTCCCTCCCTTATGCCAGCCAAGGAACTTGTGCAGCCACCCAGGAAACCAGAAAAAAAAGAACTAGGTCTACCTGGAAAAAAAAGTGCCAGGCCATTTTTTTTTCTGGCTTGGATGAGTTCCCTGGCCTAGTTCTGCACATAAGTGCACGAACACTTACACTGGCAGTGGGAAGGGCACCAGGTGGGACATGGAAAACATGTTGGGGAGCAGGGAAGAGTGGGGACAAGCCGGTCCAAGCTGCATTGCTGATGAATGCGCAACCCCAGCGTTGTGGTGCCAATGCCACCCTTGGGGCAGGCCTCTGCAAAGTGAGGCGTGGGAAAGAAGAGGTGAAATCCTTGGGCCTCGGCGTGGGCCAGTGGAGATGGCTGGAGGCAGAAAGGAGGTTGTGCTGTTTGGAGACGGGTGGAAATGAGGGGCTCTTGCCCATCACCTTGGGGTGTATTTTGGTGCTCCAGATGTCACCATAACCACAAGAGCTTCTGTAGGGTGACTACCCTTCTATTAAGGCAAATGACAAGGCAACCTCACTTCCTAACCTTTCCCACGGCTTGATTTTTGTGTTACAAAAGTGGTCTTAGCTTTGGCTTGATTTGTTCTTTTTTTGAGACTCTCTTTCTGCCCTATCTACTTCTGGGCCCCCTCTTGACTGTAACCAGAAGGAAAAAGTGTGTGCTACCAACCCATTATGGATGCATTCACCTTATTTTCTGAGAGGACATTAAAGGAGCTCATCTTGTTTAGCTTTACAGAATGAAACCCAAGGGGAATACTGCTGCCATCCATGTGTACACTAGCAGGGTCACTAGAGAGATGGAAACATTAGCACAAGAACTAATTAATAAACTGGCCAAGAAAAAAAGAGTGGGTCAGAAATAAGAAGGTTCTTGGCTGCTGAAGTACGGCAGTTCTAGAGGAGCCAGCCAAGGAGGGCAGCAAGGACAAGAGATCAAACCAGACTTAGACTTAGGGTAGAGTTTGCTCAGTTTGAGGAGCAAAGGCAAAAGCAAAGGCAAGTGATTAGGTAGCCAAAAGACTTTTTTTTTTTTTTTTTTTTTTGTAATTTATTTAGGAGTATTAGTCTTTCATGTCTTTCAGCGAATGGTAGGCTCCTAAAACCTGGTTGGCAAGGCTTGCCTCTCCTTCTATAGTAGAGAGCCCAAGAGAGCATAATTTAGTGTCTGGAAGAGCTGTAGTCCTAAGGAAGGCTCTGGGGATTTAGAAAGCAAAGATGCAATTGAATTGGAACAAGTATACTTCTAAAATCTGAAATGACAATATGCAGAAACTTGCTTAGACAATGAATTGTTAAATTATAGGAAAGCAAGATTAGAAGGAATTTTATGGAGTCACCTAGTTCCTCCTTCTTCCTCAAGAGCAGTGGGTCATTGGTCCCTGTCTAGTTAGCACAGATATTGCTCCAGCCTGCTCTGAAAACATTTCAGTTGTAGAGGGTCCACCCACTTTGCAAGGAAACCTATTTTGGAGCTTCAGTATCACCATTTTTACTGTTAGAAATGTTTTTGCCAATATCTAATCAAAAGCCTTCTTGATGCAATTTTAGCCTGTTATTCTTATCCTCTCCGTGTGGGAGAGAAAGATTATTTCCTTCCTCTTTGCTGCAGCCGCTTACATTTTTGAGGACTGTTATCATGTCTCTGTTCAGTCTTCTTTATATTTAAGAAAACAAAAATTCCTTCACTGCTTCCTCGTAGCTTATATTTCACACATCTCCAATGGCCCTTGTTGTTCTCTTGCCTTTTTCTAGTTGAGGTATTGGAGAGTTTTGCTTTGCTGGCAGCCTGCATTCACTTCGCACCGGTGAAAGTAGTCTAGGGGGTGCAAGCTAAAAGACAAATAATATTCTGTGTGTTTGGACTAAGAGGAGGAGTCTGGGGCACAGACTGTAATTCTTGTGGCGTCTGACTCAGTGAATTTTCTTTCTGTCTCTGAGACAAAATCACTGCTTCCAGCTTGAAGGATAGATGCTAGACAGGAAAGGGATTCTTTCAGCAGTGCTCAAAGTTTTAAAAAGCCATGGTAAACCACAATCCGAGTGTGAGAATGGAATGAAGGTGGATCAGGCTGTAGGGAGCTGTAGGTCATCTCCTGAGCATCTCAGGTTCATGTAGCTAAGCAGTTATTGATAATTCCCAGCAATCTGAGGAACTCATCCGCTTTGGTTCTCTGCTGAAGGATTTGGAGTGGTGAACCCACCTCCCATTTGGAGAGTACTTCTTGAGCATTGAACCCTGTTTTCTAGATGCTAGGCGGTTGGTTATTTTTCTTCCTTAGACAAACAACTATCCCTAGAAATGCAGATTAAGAATGCTAATTAATGGCAAGCCTGGCAGGAGAAGATATCCCTCAAGAATGCAGTCTGACTACAGCCCAAGTGGCCTAAATGGATAAAGGAGTTATCAATCCTTACCTTGTACAGGGGCAGGCATATGAGGTTAAAAACGGGTTATGTGCGTGTCAGCATACATGGTCTTTTCTTTAACACCTAAGCCATAGCCTGTAGAAGTTAAAGGCTGCTTCATGCTCCCTTTTAGTTGCTTTGGTTCAAGACAAATTTTACATTCCAACCTTTTTTGAACAACAGTGGGTCTGGACACATGCACACACAGCCCTGTTACACTAAAAGCATGGTCTTTTAGAGAGCCATAATTTCTTTCTTTCTGTGTCCTACAGTGATTACCAAAACATCTTCAGTGATACCTCTGAAGATAAGATTTGCTGCTGAGTTTCCCCATGAATATCTCTACTGACCTTGCTTACCACCTTGGTCCATATCTGCCTTGAGCCTCAGCAGTGTTTCCTACCATTCCTGTGCCTGGAAGATTTGAAAACCATTTTACAAGGTAAAGTTTGAAAATTTTAAGACTCCCCTTACATGCTCATTTACTTTTCTTCTGAGAGTCTCCTCTAAATCTAACCCAGGGTAAATCAGCAGAAAATAGATCTGTTCTCTCTCTTATCAATGCTCTTCTGGGTCTTCATGTGTCTTTGGAGTCTTTTCTGAATCTAACTCCGATAGCAGAGCTTGCACAGACACATTTTGCATGCCGTGGACAAACTTTGCAGAGTTTACTTCATGGCAGCAGGCAACACCTGTAAGTCACTCTTGCAGAGTCCATCCTGCAGAGAAGAGACTCAGCTGAGTAGGTGGGTAGGTTTGGAAACAGTCCATTAACAGCATTCCCTGCTGCAGCCTTTGTTTATTCTCACCTTAACGCCACACATTAGATATAAAAGAAATGCTCAGACTTGCATTCTCTCTCCCCTCTTCCAGCTTTCCTGACAAAGTCTCCAAATAAACCCTGGAGCACACTATCAGCTGTAAAACCTCTAATCAATGAACGACACACAAGTTAGTAATATGAAACCCTTTGCCTCAAGATCTTAGTGCTTCTTAGTGAACTTCAGTCTTTAAGGTCAGGTATTCTAGCTGCTGTGTGCCTTGATGTTCATTGAATACAAAGTCAAACAACAGCAAGCCTGGGGAGGTTATTCTGTTTACAAAGCAAGCAGTGTACTGATTCCTTGCAAAGTGGACTTTAAAAGGGCATCCTGAGGTAGGAAGAATACTAAAGGGCAGTAGGTAAAATTAGGGAGAGACTTCAATACCTGCAATGTTATCCTTAAAGGGTTGCTTTGCCTCCAAATGCAGATGAATGGCAGGCAACTCGACAAGCAGTGCCTAGGAGGTAATGAAAGTGGTCATTTGCAAAGAAATATGTTAAATGCGAACTACAAAGCATGTGGAGCATAACTGAAGTCACTACCACTTGCAAAGCTCCTTTAAATCCACAGAGTCGCCTTGTCTGTAAGTGAGCTTCAGGACAACTCTGAAAGGAGACAGCAAGGGAAGGACAAATTCCACCACTATGTTATAATAGGAAGGAGAAAGGGAGGTGAAAATATAGGTACAATGAGATGAAATTAAAACAGCACACTTGGCAATTCAACAAGATTGATTACATTTTGGCATAATGTCTCTGGGAATTAGAAGGCCTGTGTTTTTGTAATAGTCTTAATTTTATGTGATTTAGCTCTTAGAAGCATGCAGCAACAAGAGAAAAGAATTGATCTTACAGTGGAAGATGCTATTAGGCAACTTAATGCAGCTATTGTATCTCCTCATCAATATCCTTTTGCTGATGAATTCCAAGGGGAAGACAGAATTTTCAGCCTCAAGAATGATTTCAGCCCAGGCAATTTTTGGATGCACCATCTAGGATCTTCTAAAAGCAAACAGCAGATGAAGAGATTTTAATTTTGGGTGTCTTCAAACCGTTTTGCCAATTACCACTGAGAAGTGTTTCCTGTTTAAAGGCAGTCTATTCAAATTAGATTTGCCATATGTTACCAGTGCTGTTGTTATGACAATGCCTAAAACCAACACCAGAAATACAGAACGCAATAGTGGATAATTTTAAGGTCATGATACTGAAGACTTTGTGTTTAGGGCCTTATGCGATCCTCCGTGAAGTCAGTAGAAAGACTTTCTCTGACTTCAAAGGGGTCAAAATCAAGCACTTACCAGGCCAATAACGAGGTGCATACATCTATTTGCTCACAAACTCTCTTTTTGTGCTGTAAATTATGAATCAAAAACTTGTTATTAATGTGCTTTGGCAGGTACCTTACATTATGTGGTACAGACACAAGATCTAATAAAAATGTTTTTGCTTTTTGTCATTTGCACAGCATTTGTTGCATTTGTGAAAAGTCTTTTAAGGATGTGATGTAGTAAGTTTTTCTAGTAAAATGAGAGAATTTCAGCCCTGACATCAAGCCTGACTCGATGAAAATCAGTGGTCTCTGCAGTTCTGATTCTGAATCAGACACAAGTATTTCACTGGTGTGGTTCCAGTGGTTTTGCTGGAATCCCTCTGATTTACACCCATATGAGATCAGCATTAGGCCTGAGTGTTTTCATTTTTCATTTGTTATTCTTGGCCCTGGAATACTTTTACTGCTGTTGAATGCAATGTTCCTAAAACACCAGATGTGCCTCTGAGATGAGTGAATATTGCAAAGAAAGAGATTACAGGGATTCTCTAAACAAAGCATGGTCTTCTTTTGTCCCATAGTCTGAGCTTTTACACTAGTGTAACTATTTATTTATGCAGGACAATTCAGATCACAGCTGGGAAGTGAGGATATAATCCTTTCTATTATAAGCACTTTCATTATAGTAACTCCATATCAGGATTATTCTGTTAGGTTTAATTCTAGTTTTTATTGGTCCTTGAATACACAACTGGTACTTGGTCCTTGAGTACACAATTTTTACTATAGATCTTGTACAAATTCTGGATTTCCAATCATTTTATGGTATTTCAACTATAGCATTATTTACCAGTTCCAAAGTAGTGTTGACTTGGTTGCTTTTTCTCTACAGGGTAACTGAGGCATAACTCAGTTCAAACTAGTTAAAGCTGGTGGGGAGATCCAAATCTACACCAGCACATCCACAGTTTCCTTTGGTGTGGTAGGAGGAACAGGTTTATACCTGCAAGGTCCTGGCCACTCCAATCTTAAAAACAGCAAAGCATTAAATAAAGTGCTAAGGTTTAGGTGCTCGAGTAGTGCAACCGAATGCTCCTTCTGCTCAGCCAGGCCCAGTGTGAATGGGGAAGCCAAGGCTATGTGTGCTCGCTTGGATTATTTTGTGCCCAAACTTGTGGTCTTACTATAGCTGACTAGTCACAAAGTTGTCTAAATGGTGCGAGGCTCCTTCCCTGCCTGTGGATGTTATCAGGAATTGTTCTCGCCCATCCAGGTAAGTCATTCACTCTTGCCACTGCAGATCAGGTTGCAGGTGAAGGAAATGGATGAGTGGAAGAAAAGGCAACCAGAGAACATAAACATTGGTATTCTATTGTGTATTCCAGCAGAAACTAGCTTTCAGTTTTCAGGATGAGCTGTTGCTAAAGGACTTTGTCTTTAATTAGTCTTTGGGGATGGGAAATGTTTTGAAACATCTCTTAAAGTATTGAGAGTCATACATGTAGCAAGAGTAAACTTAGTACTTTAGAGCCACATTTTTCCCTCATTTATACCATCCTATATTTAAAGTTGGTCACTTTATGTCTGAAGTTTACTGCAAATTAACAGAGGTGCAGACCATGCCAGGATTTACTCTAATGAGCGTCCACTTTCTGCTGCACCCACTGAGATGCATTCAAGTGAAGCTTCTTCCACGTGCATGAAAGCAAATATTAGTGTTTCTGTGTGACAGTCAGCCTGTCCTGTCTGAGCTGTGAAACAGGGGGCTGCCAAGACAGGGGGAAGGAGACAAAGGTGCTACCTTTGTTCACAGGGATCCATAACCCAGGTTCTCTGACAGAAAGCAGAAAGCTCGCGGCAGACACCTCTCAGTGGGTTTACATCAATATCATCATTCATTAAGTCTGTTTGTTCAGACATGGATTCTTTTTATGATGTGCTATTGTTTTCTGTGCACTGCAAATGCACGTGGTGTTAGCCCCCCTTATCCTAAAGGGAAAAAACAGCAGAAAACAGGGTTGACAGTTCACAAGGCAGGACGTTCAGCCAGTTTCCATAGTCGGGGTTCAGCGGGCCGTGTTTTGCAGGATGGTGGCTTTCAGCTCAGAGATAAAACCAGGGTCTTTATAATTGTGTAACTTTTTGGAAAAGTCTCAATCTGTCTTACCAAATAACATCCTGGATAGGTAATTAAATATTTCTGTCTTAAACTTCCCTTTAGTTTCACTAAGTTGATATTTGCTACTTTATGCCCATATCGCTAAAGAAATATATATACTGCTAGACTGAAAACACAGCCTTCCATTCTGGAGATGGCTGAACTGCAGTGAGCAAAATGCTTTTTGTGTATGTAGTAAATAATCAGCTTGTGAAGTTCAGCAGGTACTTTGAGATCTTTGGATGAAAGATACAGCTTAACTGCCAGCCACTCCTTGGCAGTGGCTTATGCAGACTGTGCAGGATGGGCAAAGTGATAATGCTGGAAGTGCTGAAAATCTAATAACAAAAGCTGGAGGCTTAGGGGAACTCTCTTTTCTCTTTATTAAAGAGTGTGCTAAGTGTTAAAAAAAGGCACATTTAAAAAGTGCTTTTCATATAAGTAACAGGTATCAGAGAGAATGAGAAAACTTAATTAACTCTCTAGTCATAGTGCAAGATGAGCTGTGACTTTAAACATCTTCCCCTTTACTGTGTCCTCCTGCGTGTGCTTCATCCAGGACCTGAAGGGGCTGCTCCAAGAGCAAGAGATGACCGGATACCTGCACTCAGGTTTATTAGAGTCTGTTAGGGTGATGGCTCAGTGACAGGGACGTTAGAGCAACAGATGACGGAATGAGAGTGCTTCCCAAGTTATGAGGGTTTGATCAAAACTGAAGATAATGGAAGCATCTCTAAGGACTGTAATGTAGTCCCTAAAGATTTCATTCTGCTACTATACTTACACAATTTAAAATATTTGATCTTTATGCTGCAAAATTCTCCATTCCAGTAGGTTAATTATGCATGAGTATTCATTTACAGAGTGACTGGGACTTTGCTTAAGATGTAAATAAAGTTAAAAAAAAAAAAAAAAAAAAAACAGAAAAAACCCACTTATTTGATTTTTCAGTCCACCAGCTCATGCTTAATTCTAAGTGAAATTCATGTCTTGGAAAGTGTCAGGTTGATGGCCCTGGTGCAGGAACGCTCCTTTTATCTCCAGACACTTATTGCAGCAGCAGAACAAAGCCGCCTCCTTCCCAATCCCTGACAGTACATCCTCATCCTGAAGACACTTCAAATGGCAGGTCCTCTACACCCTTGATCTGTCTGTCTGCCTCTGTGACAAAGGTGCAAATCTGTGATGGTACTTTCTATGATATGCGTCTCTAGCAGAAGCTTAAATGGGAGTCTCAAACTGTCTCGCAGAAAACACTGCTGCCTAATACTATTATTCACTGGCTCTCTAAAAATAGTTGTGATTAGATTATAATGCTAGAAACACACAGCAAAAATGGTTTAGAACGCTATCAGGGTGTTTTGGAATAAGCAGATTTTTTTTCCAAAATAAATTTATCATTACACTAGAAAAAAAATGTTCCCAAAGGAAAATGGTTTTATTTTTCTCATTTACCCAGTAGCAAATATGAAAGATCTTTTTGTTATGTTTTGTTGACAAAAAGGAAGCCTGGAGTATAAGAGCCAAGAAATGTAATAACAAAAGCATTTCTCACAAATATCGCCAGTCCTAGGGAAACACTGACTGTGATACCTGATTATGTCAGGCATCTGTGACTGTGTAGGAGTTGCAAGGTCACCATGGATTAAACAGACCAAGGAGAATCATAGTTTTTCCCCCATACGTAATCCATAGCAAACATAAAATGTGTCTGTGTGTAGAGTTAAAATGATAATGTAGCCATTTGATTATATGAAATCCAGCATTCAGAACTGTCAAATTTCATCCTAGTTTTTATTTTTCTCTTTGTAGTAGAATTACCATTTCAGAATCAGTTCTTTTTCCTTGAAAATTGGTTTAGAGAGTTCCCCTGTGAGACAGCACCAGGCATGCAAATAAAAACAGCTTCCCTGGAAGCTGGTGTTTTACCCTGATTACCTGCAGACGTAGGCTCTGTGCCCTCAATACCTGCTCCCTGCCTTGAAGCATCGAAGCCGGGTGCTTTCTGTCATCAGTGAAGGCTGCTGGCAGTGAGCATCCCCCAGGTGGTGAGGAGGAAAGGGAGGGAAGAAAGTGGGATAACTTTACAAGCATCTTGGATGCAGTGAAGTCTATAGAGGCAGGTCCCTTCCCAGGCCAGTTTTGCCTCCTGCCAGCTTATGGTAATGAATACCCTAGGCACTCTCCTAAAATGGTCTCAGGTTAGGCTTTTTTTCCATAATGAATCAAAGGGAAGGAATATTTTAGCTCATCGAATAAGAAAAATCCCCGTTATCCTTCAACTTGCGCAGAAGCGCCCATCAGAAACCCTCGGGGAAGGACCGCCTTTGTGCCAGACTAGTCTCTGCATCCATCCCTTTCCCAAGCATCCCACCTACTCATCCTTATTTGCATCTCTCATCTGGGATCCATACCCTCAGGCAGACTCCCAGCACCAGTGCATTTTTCATTAGAAAGCTGGACCAGCTGCGCTGCCAGCTTTTCAGCAGGGCCAGCATGCCCTGCTATGAGCAGTACCCAGGGGAGAGGGACAAGGTGTCCTTCTACCAGCCCTAGAAAGAGAGAGAAAAAAAAAAAGGAAGTTGCCTTTTATCTTTCAATAGCCTTGTGGCTATTGTGGCATAAAGAGAGATTTACTGCTCAGAAGAGAAGAGAATTTTTGTTTTTGTCGAACCTAACTGTATCTGTCTGTCTGAGGTGCTCTTGTATCCTTACCTTATGGAGGTCCAATGGATAATAAAAGCAACTAGAAAAATGGACTGGAGAAAAGGAATGCGAGGATATAGAACAGAGCACAACTCTTTAAAGAAATAATCATATTTTAGATATAGAGATTCTCTCCTTACACTTACAGGTTCCCTCTCAAACTAAAGGTGAGCTGACAGAAGCACTTTCAAGGAAGAGTCAAAGAGGAAAAAAAAGGATAATTATGCCAACCCACTGGTATCCAGCAAGTTGGATACTCTAAAGGCACTAAATACTGGCTAACAGCACAAGGACAATCCTGTCTTCCTAAGGAAACCATATACTAGCCGGATCTTCAGTTTTGAAAATGCCCTCTGCGAGTTCCCTGCCCAGTGAGCTGCGCTGATTTACTTCAGCTGTTACACGAGACTGGAAGCCTCTGGAAATTGGTGTGCTCTGTATCACAGTTTGAAAACTTCTCTTGGTTCCTTCAAATACCCCCTTCTTTCTTTTCTCCCTTTATGAAACCTTTGTTCTCTTCTCAGTTTAAGTTAGGAATATCTCTGTAAAAGTCAATGGTGCTTGTCATAAAACCTGCCTTGGTGAAACACTGTCTTTTTTTTAAAAAAATTGTTTTTTCAGCAGCATCGGCATTTCCTACTCCTCCCTACTCACCTCACCTTTTTCCAGTCATCTATTCTTTTGCCTATTATTTTAAGTACACCAATAACAATATTGATGTAAGTTCAGCCTAGAGTGCTTAAAATAACAGAAAACTGCTGGCGAACCCTTTTGCTGCTTTTTGTACTCAGTGTGGAACTGTTAGCACAGTAGTTGAGAGCTGATAATGAGCAACCCTATTGGGAAGAACCCTGGAACACTAAGCTATTTTTGCAGGCTGATCCAAAGTATAAGGAAGTTAATGGATGCCCTTGTACTTAGGGCTCCAAGATTACGGGATGGTATCCGGTTTTAAGAGGAAGTATAATAAGGTAATTGTCCATAGCAGATAACAGCAATTTGCAGCTGGATGGCTATAATGTAGTATTTATTCTGGAATGTTTTATGTGCAGGAAAACAATTTTTTACACTTTATAACTCTATTTGCCAAGAAACCTAGTGCAAAAGGAAATTAATAATTTTGGAAAGATTCAGTTCTTTAACTGGCATATTCTGCATACGCACCTGACAGTTTTTTCCTGATTGGAAGAGTAGTTGAAGAGTAGCATAGGGTGTTCAGTGCAGTGTTGTATCCTTCCTGCAGAATTACAGAAAATACAAAGACAACTATTGTCAGAATTGTACGACAACGAGAATTTTCTCTTTACAAGAACAACAACAACAACAAAAGCACTCAACACAACAGAAAGAATGAAACCATTCTTGGTTATATATCTGCTGTCCAACTGATTTCTGTAGGCTTGTGTGCCTTCAGTGCACAATGGTGATGTTTGCCCCAAAAGGTCCAAGGTAAAAGCTGGACGGAGTAGCAGATGACTACCAGGGAAGTTCCAGATAAAGATCCTTAATAAAATAAGAGAAGTAGCTAAAAATGTGTATTTTGAAAATGTCGAATGACTGAAAATGAAAATTAGTCAATAACTTCATGGAGAGAGGAAGCTCGGATGCCTAATGTCATTGCTGAGGCTGAAGTGGCAAGCTGAGCCCTTGCACCTGCAGACAACCAAAAAGGCAGCTCCAGCTGAAAACCCATGAGCAAATGATAGCAATCGCTTGGGAAGATTTGTGCCAAGAAGTATGGCTCCATTACTGCTTTCCCACTAATGCAGAGGATAATAGAATCAGAAAGATACAAGTCTGGAAGGGACTTCACTAAGTCCTTTAATTGGTTTCCTGCCCGAAGGCAGAAACAACTATACTTATGCTATTTCTGGTGTGTGTCTAACCTGTTCTTAAAGACCTCCACTGACAGTGGCTTCTCAGGCTCACAGGAGACGCAGGTGGTGATGACATGCGGGCTGGAGTGGCAGGATGGAAAGTCAGATGGAGGTGGATAATCCAACCAGTTAAGCAGGAGGAGCTGAGCAAAAGAGCAAGGGAATGTGGTGAGAAGAAGCAAAACCAGAAGAATCTCAGCCATAACATATATAAGAATAATTCAAAGAACAGAGAGCGTAGGATGTGAAAACACACAGCAAAGCTGTTTTCAGGACTTAGCTGAGGAAAACTACAGTTCATTGGGGAAAGTTACATAAGAAAAGGAAAATTTGTATAAGAAGAAAGGAGAACTTATGTGGGATTCCCTGGACATTTTACTTATTATTTGTTTGTTTTAAACTGTACTTTTCTCATTGTTTGACCACTGACTGCGTGAACATTCATGGGATTTATAACTTGAAGTCACTGTAGATGTAGAGAATTCACTCTATGAACTGCTGTGGTGGAGTAGCTGTTGTTGATGCTAAGAGACTCATGCTGATCTCATGATCAGCACTTAAATGTTTCTGTATAAGGGTAAGACCACAATATAGTCAGGTACGTAAAACTAGCTAGTGACACAAAGTTATTTCTTGGAGCTATGCCAAATAGTGCTACCACTGAGAGAGGCTGTTGAATCATGGGAAGAACTTCTTCCAGAGATCACAAATTTTATACATATACGTTTGTTATACTTCTACACACACACACATATATGTGCATTTTATATACTATACATTTTTACAAGCAGTTTGCACCTACTGAGAACAGTATACCATATGAGGAAAGGAAGGATGAACGCAGAGTGGAACATGAAGGCTGAGGACCTTATCTGCTATAAAATAGCCTGTGGCCTGTACTAGCTGCCTTGACAACACTATTTAGGGATGGAGATAAACTGCAGAAGGCCATTCTCAGAATTCTGCTTAGGTATTGAACACCTCTCGTGGTTCAAACAGGTAGGAGTGCGACATAGGAATGGAAGAATAGATGAATTTCTACATCTCAGCTTAAACAGGCTGTTCAGGTAGTATATTGATAAGCCCTCCTGGCCTTTAATTTTATGTGTACTATAAGTGACTACAACTTGATAAAACCATTCTTGACAGCGTGTATGTGAAACAAAAATCTCTGCTGATGAGCAGTTATACTTCAAGCATACCCCATCTCATCTAATCAGAGAATAGGTGGCTCTGAAAAGCCATATGGGCTTTGTTAGAAGAGGAGACAGATGGAGATCATGAAGAGGCTACAACTCCCTAAAAAGATGTGAAATTGCAGCACGCACTACATGGCCCTTTGTTACCACTGGTCATATCATTTCGACTCTGATCACTCATGGGGACAAAAATCCACATAAGAGAGAGTATATTAAACAGGATCTTAATTATGTGCTTTTCAGATACACACCTCAGTAGAAATAAAGAGAGAAGTTATATTTTAGAGAAACCCCGTATGTGTCTCTCAAAGGGCTTGCACCATTAATCTAACTGTACAGGAGTCTGATACATTTATGTTAAAGGTGTCCCAAGCTAGACAGTGATAAAAAGAAGCCTGATAGTAAGGCTTATCTTACTTCCTAGCGAACAGCACTATGCTACATCATCAGCTCTGCGCAAAATCGCAGCCTATTTGATGGTGAGATGATGTAATGTTCTGAGCCTGGGATGACACTGAAGAACCGGTAGTGAGAAAGGGCGGTCTGTAGTATCTCTGTGCTGGGCCTAGCTCCCCCACCAGCAAGAGACTTCCTATAACAGAGCTGTGCTCTGCACAGGACAGGATAATAATGGTGCTTTGTGGCAGGCGAGTCATGCTGCAGAATGCAACTCTTGGGCTCATGTATTAGATGCTGAATGCATTATGCAATGAAAGCAGAATTGTATGATTACCCATGAAATCATCCTTGAAGTAATAAGAAGCTCTTGGAGTGAGGTGGGTTCTCCAACAACTTGGATAAAAGTGTTGCTTAACTGCCCCTTCCCTGAGTATCAGCAAAGTGTCAGAGCACTCTGTCCAGCAGGCAGCTGTTCCACCACAGTTCAAGATGCAGCGACACTTTATTTCCTAATAGGTTTTACCAGTTAGCCAGCTGAAGGGTAAAGTGCCTTGGTTTTTGTTAATCCAATCTAGTATGAATTCAGGCAAAATAGGACATTCTGGCCAGCAGAGACAAGGGGGATACCTGTTTGTATGGTGAACCTGCCGCCCCTGCTGACAAAACCCTGCATGGATTTCACCAGCGTTCCTGCACTTGTGAGACAAGAAACGGTTGCCTGTGTTGCTCAAAGACCAAGTTTGAGGCAAGAGATTCCTTCTCTGTCTCCAGTGTTATTTTGGTATATTTTATTTGGCCCAGCATTCGGGAAAACAAGAAGGAGGTTTTCCGTAGGGAGTGGAATGAAGAGACAGGAAGGGCTACCATATTTCTCCAGATGGAAACTCCTACAGCGTTAGAGTCCAGCACTGCTGCAAGTGTCAACAGATCAAATATGATACAGAAGGCCCTCTGCCAAGTCTTTGCTACTGCAGCAGCAAACTGGGAGGAAAGCAGAAACTAATATCCAGTACCACTGAGCTATGCTCAGTGTCTGCTGCATAGGGACGTGGCAGGAAGAAATGAGTAGCTGCCTTTCCCCTTTCTGCTAGGATGGAGAGTACGGAATGGGCTGGTCCAGTGCACCCAGAGCCAGGGTTGTCACATGTGGAATCCTCATCCCAGTCACAGTGTCCCAAGGGAGCCCCTGAGAATGAACTTGGCCCCGGAGCTGCGGACTGTGCCCCCCCATGCCAGTGGGTGTGAATCAGCCCAGTGGCTGCCGAGGGCAACAGATTGAGCAGCTAATTAGCCGCTCTTAGTCATCCTCTTCCCAGGTACTGCGTTTGATTATTTCAGCACGGTGGGATGTGGCGGGAAAGGCAGGCCTGGAAACACTTTCCTCACAGCGGGCTCCTCAGCTCTTCTAAAGCACCTCTCCCACCGATGCTCACCGCAGCATTTCACCTAAAATTCCATTTCCTCCTGTAGAATCGTGAGGAAAAAGTGATGTCACAGATTTTATAGCAAACATTATGTAAGCAACAACCATATCCGTTGTGCAATCCAGGACACAGGTAAGAACGCAAGCCGTAGGTGACTAAGAGTGAGGCACTCTGTGCCTTAGCAATCTGAATAATATGTGATTTGCTTGAGGGGCACGGAGAAGGAATCAGGTTGACTGGGTAGTGTGGCAACTTCACACTAGCAAGTGTTAAGAATGCAAAAGTGTCATTTGGAGTGGAAGCTCCTTACCTGCTGGTGGGCATGGGTGTTACTCATGCTCAGTGAAGCTCTTCATGTTACTTTTTCTTGATTTCATGGAAATTCTCTGCCCTCGGCAATCTTCCTGTCCCTCTGCCAGAGATCTCATCTTCATGTAGTGTCAAACCCACTATTAAAATGGTGCTGCTATTTCAAGCTATGAAACCACATTGTCTAAACTGAAAACACTACAGAAGTTTTTGTGAGGGTATTAATATCCTTTTCTTCAGATGGCATCTCAGGCTTTCATCCTCCTTCTGCGTTCATAATGCTCAAAAATCAGAGAGCATCCTTTCTCTTCATTTTCCATTGGCCGGACATGTTCAGGCTTCCTCCCCATTTCTTGCTTTAGCACCCGGATCTCTTTGGGCTTTGTGCTTGTCTTCTCAAAACCCTAGATGTTAAATGAGCTACTTCAGAAGGAAGGAAGGAACTTCTTTTAGTATGGGACATCTACAGATCCCAAGCAAGTATAAAGTTCTCAAAAATCCATGTGGAGTATATTTATGAGTGGTAAAAGGAGTTTTAACATAGAAAGTTCTACTTAATCAGGAGGGCTTCTTGTAGAATCGTAATCAAAGTAGTTAGAATTAAGAATTTCAGCATTCTCTGCCTCAGAAGTCCAAACCAAGACTATTCCCTGCACAAGTATAGCCTCTGCTTTGGGTATAACAGGCTTAGGTAAAAGGGGCCTGTCTAAAGATAATTTCTCTCTCTTTTTTTTTAAAGAAAGACAAAATTTTTCTTTGTTACCAAACACACTGGAGGGGTTAAAAAAAAAAGAAATCAAGACACTGAACTAAATATACATTCCAAAATTGCTGAGTCCAGCGTTTCGAGTGTATTGCTGTCAGCTTGAATTTTTGAAAACTCTGAGCAAGCCAGCTGAGTAACCAGCAGGTCAGAAATCACACTGCAGTGGTGGTGACTTCTCTCTCCTGTACAAAGATCTCAGCCACACTGATAAAATGATAGGAACAGCTTAATCCTCTGGTGTGGCATACAGGTGTTACCAGTTTTACAGGCACTAAGGACATTTGTCTTGATTTTGAAACATGAGGGAGGGTTGACCACGAAAATGTCTATATTGAGGATGTGCAAATTAAGGGATAAAACCAAATTTCAAAAAAGATATTTGTAGCCTTACTGTGTGCTGACAATGCTGAACTCATTATTCTGTTAGTAGCTGGGTGATTGATTCTGTTGACACCGGTTAGTGCAAGAATCAGTTTCATGTTTCAGTATATTACCATTTTGTTTCTCATCTTACATATTTTAATGCAGTAGATTTATAGTGCTGCTTTGGGATTATCACTGAAAAGGTGTCAAGTAATGCAGTATCAGCTCCATCCTATTGGGAAAGTATTCCACACCCACACAAACTCTAACTTTTCCATTTTTTCCATTCCAAGATTTATCCAGGTGGTAATAGTGTTAACTTCTTGTGTTACATTAGCATTATCTGGTGTTAAATGTAAATATTTATAGACTATTATTATGCCCAAATAATAACATTTCAAGTCCTAAATAATATGATAATTATGGTAGTAATATCTAAATTTTAAGAGAACTCTAAGCACTTTAAGCAAGTAAATAGTGTCTGCATGAAAAAGAAACTTTCACTGTCGTTGTTCTCCTTTTTGATGGTTTTATAATTTAATATATATCTCACATATATCATGTGAGATATGTTACATGCCTCCTAGAGTAAGAGGCTGCAAAAAGTTCAGATACAAGTAATAACAGTCATATATCTCATATGTCTGATACCATAGTTAATGTTTGTATCTTGGATGAAGAAACAAAGCATCAACTAGGAATTTTTAACAGTATGGAGGAAAACTCCTGTGGATGCTGAGCACAGAATTTACACAAACTCAGACATTTCTGTGATTTATGGCTCACGGTATCTTGGGCTGCTGCCAGAAGTGTTAGCTGCTCAGAGACTGTTCAATTCCCCTGACATTATATACTCCCTGTAACTCAAGATTTTTTAAAGAAGTAATTTATTCAGTGTGATATTGGATGTGGAATGAGCGGATCTATATTTCCTTCTGCGATTTTTTGCTTGAAAATCCCAGCAGACTTTGTAATGAGTGTTGTGTAATCTCTGACACTTGACAATGGAGCCAATTTTAGGTATGATATTTGATTTCAATATTTTTCGTACTTCAGGAGAGACAAGAACAATTTGCTCTTTCCTTGACATGCATCGCTGTGAATCTTATTTGTTGCACCTGTAAGCACATAATCACCCAGTGCCTGATCCATCGCACACAAACTGTTGCGGGCAATGTAAAATGTCAGTGGGACCATTCATGAGACTAAGTAAATGCTGTTTGTCAACTGAAGCATCTGTGGAATCAGGTCCTGACACTGCACGCTTGGTGCCAGACTCCAGCCACACTGGTAAGGCTGCTGAGAGGGGCTGAAGGTGCTGGGGATAAACAGTGTGTGGTTTGGGCATCCCAAAGAAGGTGGGGCGAATCAGAGGAAACCAGCCTGACTCATCAAAAAGCCTTAATAATTTGCCCTCTGTACCTGGGTTCCTGTAGACAATCTATTTAATCTTTGTGTAGTTGAATGTTTCGAAACCGTGGCTGTATCTAAATATATCTGTTTCCTGAGACTTTGTCCCATCTACCTAAGGCAGTCGAGGATTTACCTGACCAGAAAGACATCCTTCTTACTGCACTTTATAGTCCAGTCTTTGTTGTGATGTTGCTTGTGTCCCCAAAAGGCATAACCTTTGCCTTCCTGCTGTTGGTGGCAGTTAATAGTTTGTGGAAGGAGGCATAGAGGAGAAATGGAAGGTTGTTTTTCAGAAGAAAACAACATGAAACAAACAAAAAATTAAAAGTTTTTTCACAGCTCAAAGATGTTTTGGCTTATGAATTTCTTTTTTTATTGCTTTATTTGAGGCTATTTGATGAGTTCATGTGTTCTTCAATAGTTTGGAGAGGCGAGTGTTTTGTCATGGAGCTAGTCATTAGCAACTTGTGAGTCCTGTCAGGGCTGCCCTCATTTAGGCAGTATCCCATAAGAAAGTTGTGTGGTATCACATAGGTGCAAAGGCAACTGAGTACTTTTCAAGTTTATATAAGTTTCCAAGCACAGCCAGATACCTTCTGCAGTGAGCTTTCTCTCCTGCAGCTTCTAGACATTCACTAGCCTCGCAACAACGCTGATGGGCATGAAGTAGATTTCCTGGAGCACTTCACTGAGATCAAGTGCAGCAAAAGATTTAGGGCTGTCTGTGAGGTAGCTACAGTTCCTTGATTTTCTGCCCAGTCTTGGATATAGATTTGAGCAACATGAGAGCTGTTCTGACCTATGGCATCTGGCAGTGGTCCCCAAGAACTTGTTTCGACTGCATATTTTTTTTCATTAAAATGCAACTACACCACTGAGTAAGTGGTGTAAATACTTTGCATTTGTGTAAGAGATGACTTGTGCTAGCAGAACTCATTCAGATAAAGAACTTTGTTTAAGTCACATCGAATAACAATGTGATTAAATCATCAATAAGGACTCTCTCTGCTGACACACCACTGCATCAGCTGTGGACTGCCAGGATGGGTTATGTTTCAGCTGTGCGCAGAGAGCAAGAGGAACTGATTGACCTAGTCAAGGGGCACGTCCTGCGCACATAGTTTTGCAACCTGTGCAACCTGCTGATTACTCCTCGTACAGGCTACAGCATGCAAAGTGTTTTGCGAAGAAGGGAGGAGGAGTCAGGCGAGGAGGTCACTGCAGATTTTTATTGCTCTTCTCCATCAAATAAGCACATACTACTTTCTCTGTAGGAAGAAGAAGGGCTTTCTGCCCTATCAATGGCTCGATTTTGCCAGGTGTTGAGCACCACTATTGTGGACAGAGGGTTCTCACCCTCTCTGCCACCAGTGGCCATGGAGAGCCCTCAGCATCCATTGGGAATGTTCAATATCCATCAGAAATTCTGAGTACCTTCCGGCACTGGAGCTAGGATAAATAACACAAAAACATATTAATGCTTTGCCTTTGGCCCAGGCTATGCTTTTAAAGGACATAAGGAAGTTCTTTATGCCAGACTATGAGCCTGCTCCTGTTTTGACGGAAGTGAGTAGTATTTTATTTTTGTACATTGATGCAGAGGGGAACAGGACTGATCCTACTGTGAGAACGATTGATTTTCAGCAGTTTGTGAGTGGTGAATGGCAAGCAAGACAAATGGCAAGCAAGACAGGTTGCAAGCTCCACAGCATCACTGACAGATCCAGTTAAAAACCCAGCATCATCATCTTTTCACACTTTCTTCCATCCACCTTCATCAAACAGCCTCTCTTCATTAAAGTATTGCCCCTGCTTTAGATGTGTGCTTGCTTTAGATGTGTTATGACACTGCTGTGAAGCACAGAATTCCCTAAAGCCTAAGAAAGAAAAAGATAAATGAGACATCCTATGCAATCACTACAGGCACAGAGAACAGGAGAAGAGAGTGCTGCTTTCAGCAGAAATCCCCGCTTCCCTCACATTCACTATCAGACTGCCTCGCAAACGTGCTATACAAAGAAACAAGAAAAGACATGAAAAGGACATACAGAATGAGCTGAGCAACAGCCAACCTTTCTCCTTTCCTCTTGCAGGAGGTGACACTGAATTTGGCCACAGTGCCTGGCGTTATGGCTTGCTACAGTTTGAAATGGTACATGAACAATAACTGAGTCTTATCTCTGATAAAACTGAGTGATTTTAGGTTTTTTTTTAATATTGTTTTATTGTGTTGCTGTTGCTTGACTCTATCTGAAGGTATTAGGCCTAGAGAGAATAAATAGATAAATAGATAGCCTAATAACTGTCAACTGGATACAAACAACAGGGAGCCAGCAGCCTAGCATATGAAGAGCTCTGGACTAAGGATGGCTACTAATATGACTGAAAATGGTACTTTTGTCATTAAAAACACAGATAGCAGAACACTGATATATGGCTTGCATTAGTTCTCGGAACAGTTTACTTTCATATGGCTGGGGTATATTTGTTGATGTGGCTCAATGAATGGTGAGAATGGTGAGAAAAGAAAAAGAAAAAGCAATGCTTTCTATTACAGTAGCTAGGATGAGGGGGGATGAAAGGGCAATGTAAGTGTCAGTTTGATGGAGAAGCACATGTTATATCCCAGCTTTGTAAGGCAGGGTTGTTGACATTATCTCAACAAATAAAGAAGAAAAATCATATAAAATAATCATATCTGAATCTAGTCATTCTGACACAGTTTGGCTGGTGTAGCTTATCTTCCTGCAAAATTTGCAGACTCTGAAAGCCAAAATAGATCAAACAAGCACGTTTAGTTTTGAGTCTATTTAAAGGCTTGTAGTTCTTGCTCTTTGTCAGTTCCTATGGTCTCTGCTTGTAGCCAGACTACCTGTTTTCAAAAGTCTTGGAAGGGTTTACCCTGAAACACCTACAACAGTTGTCACCTACCACAAGTCTGAAGACTTAAACCTGCTCATAAATCTTAGCGATATCTCTGAAGGTCACAATTAATGATTTCAGCATGAGCCACCTGACTTCCAGAGCTACTTGAAAGTACAAAACCTCATCAAAGATAGAAGAATAAAAGAAATGTAATGTTTTGGAACAAAATTTCCCATTGAATATGATATTCAGAAAAAAAAACAAACTAGAATTTCTGGAAAGTTAAATACTCTCATTTTTCAGACTTATGGTCACAAAGCACTTTGTCTCACTAATTTTCCCCATTAAGAAACACAAATAAGTACTGTGGCAGAAGCCTAGATCTGAAAAATATCAAGGAATAAAGAAGAATAGTAGTAGGAAAATTTGGCTTGTGACAATCTTCACATGGCACTGTACGTGCAACTTTGTCATGTGTAATAATAATTAGATGAACA
Source organism: Crypturellus tataupa (assembly GCA_034781795.1). Taxonomy (NCBI): domain Eukaryota; kingdom Metazoa; phylum Chordata; class Aves; order Tinamiformes; family Tinamidae; genus Crypturellus; species Crypturellus tataupa. The sequence continues at coordinate 1,868,961 of JAWLRI010000833.1, forward strand.
GTTTTCTTTGAAAGGCATTTAGGTTATGGAATAAAATGACATGCATCAAAGTAATGGCATTGCCTTTTGTATTGCATAATGTATTGCATAAGAGAAAATAGCTGTTTCACATTAATACTTTGTCACATGGGCAGTCATGAATGCCAACAGTGAATGAAATTTCACTGCAGAAAGCAAACAAAAAAAAATTTGATTCATCAACTTCAAAATCACACTTCATTCAGTGTTATTTTTTAAACTGTTACTGTTCCAAGCAAGATGGCTCTAAATAAAAGGGGTTTGAGAGAAAGAAGATATTTTTACAATGATGTCAAGTGTCAGTCCTTTGGATTTAATCAAAAGATCATTTAAGTTGCTTTGCCTGTAATTTCTCAAGTACAGTCAGACTCCTATTTCTGTGGATTTCCTTAAGCAGCAACTGGAGAAAGAAATATTTTTAATTGGCTGAGGAGCTCTGGCACTGAAACTACTTTAATTACTTGTTTCTAAACAGAGAATACATATAGAATTTACTTTAATACTTTATTAAATCTTGCAGCAACACTGAAAATGTTCATTTAGCCTAAGCACAGTTTTACAGATTAAAAGAAAAGACATCAAACTGAAGGGAAAGCAAACCCACACTCTTTATTGCATTCTTTTTTTAGAATGACAAAATTAAAACTGCACCCACAGAAAACGTAATTACCGGTATGATTCCACTTTATTTTTCAGAGCCAAAGAAGACAAAATCCATCATTCCCACCTCCAGGTCAGATGCTCAGGTTTTTTTCTGCAGAGAGGACTGCTATTTCTATCTCTGCCCAGAAGAGGTGCTGGTGAGAAGAGCTGGGTGTTAGGGACCTCATACTTAAAATGCTGTACTCAGATGACTAACCCTATTGAATTTCAAGGGCATGGAGGAATGTGCTGGATCAGACACTGGGGTGGTGCTTTTTTACATAATTACCACAATTTTTAGCAGGAGGCTGCCTCGGGCCCCCTGTGGCTACGCACTGCAGAGTTTCAGGTCTCCTTTACAAAGAATTTGCTTAATTAACTAGGGGAAAATATATTTAAGAACAATGGGTGAAATTCACTTGAGTAAGAATGGTCGGCGCACGAGGTCTCGTTGAAACCGCACGTTTGGACCACAGGGAAGTGGTTCCCGAGGCGGTTCCCGAACTCTGAGCAGCCCAAGCACCTTTCGCAGTAGCTCCCGCGGTGCAGTGACTGCACGGCTGGCCACGGGCTTGGGAGCTGCCCGTCCAAGATCACTGATGCTGCAAGGGGAGTTCACCCAAGTGTGCAAGGTTACGCCACAAGGATTGATTTATCCCTGCTTTATTTTAGCTTTATGCTCACGATGTTAGAAACGGCGTCAAGCTGGAGCAAAGCTTGCTGTTTACTCCCAGGTTTGCTAGTTACGCCAGCCAAAAGGTTAGTGAAACGCAGTGGGCAGTGGAGGAACACAGGCTTGGGTTTTCACGTAGCTCCAGAAGACAATAGCAGCAGTGAAGGCAGAGCAGCACTGACCAGGCAGTGGGGCCTTGGTTGTCAGCCCTTGCTGAATCTCCACTCTGTTTTCTAGAGATGCACAAAAACTTGTAGCTGAGTGTCAGATGAATGCAAAGCTTGCTTGCTATTCAAGACCTCGATGATCTACAGCTGGTCTGTTGGCAGTGCAGTGGGGATGTGGCAGGCTGAATTATGAGTTACTCAGTTTTGATCCCGTCACTCTTCGCTGCTAATCAAATTACTCTGTTTAGTTCAGCAATGTTTGGAAGAGTGTCTGCTTGCTCAAGCCAATGCAGTTCAAGTGCGGACACAGAATATACCAACACTAACCAACTTCTACCTACGGGCCTACGAAGCGCAGAGGTCTTTCCACAAGAGCTGTACAGTGAAGTACACGTCACCCCTCTCGTGAAGACGGCATCGTCATTTTGCTTATTGTTACAAAGAAAAGTAGACAGATGTACAGAAAATAATGATGTTTCCGTTGCTGTGTGAAACTGAACTTATTATGAGTATGTGAGGTTGGTATTGTGTGGCTGAGGGCTGTGGATCCCTCTACGAGCCATTTTTGTTCTATTGTGCAGAATGAGTTCAGGCCCCTATCAGTAATGCTGTAATGCAATGTAAAACTTCCTCTAAGCTGCTGGTTTAAAAAAAAAAAAAAAAAGTATTTGAAATGCCAGTGCATCTGTTAAGAACAGATTATTTACATAGGGAAATTTCCAACAGCTTTTTTCCTTGCATAAATTTTGAACTGCAGTTGCCTAAATGGCACGATACCAAATCATTCATTCCTCCTTCATATCTTCCCACCGACTTCAAAACACGGCACTTGTATAAGAAGGAAAGTGCTTGGTTTTGATACGTACGAACCCAAAAGAGGAACACGCCATAAATAAACCGGATGACTAGCATGTACCCGCAGTTTGCTAACCTGAGAGTTCCTGATTTGTGTCAAAGCGTTCACGCGGGCCCTCGCTGCCCTCCTGGCTGCCGAAAATCCTTCACCCGACGGCAGAAACCTCCGTCGTGACTCAGACTGCGACAGGATAACTCGGGGGCCAAAGTATGCGAACAGGGTTTCTTTGAAACACCCGAGGGCCAGGCGCATGCTGATGCAGCGGCCACTCGGCTTTTAGGTTGCTCGGCCAAATAACACACGTTCTGATGACCAGATAAAAAATATATGTACATATATATAGTTGTATAATTCTCGCTGGTAATTCACTCGCCCATGGGGTCGGCTCCCTCTAGTCTATCAAGCCCCACTCACTGGGTGACCTGTGAAAGCAGGAGGGTTTTTAACGCTGCAGGCGCTGCCGCCTTCCTGGGGCGTGCGGTCACCCCAAAGCCCCCGGCCCGCATCCTCGCACACCGCAGAAGGCGGCAGCGGCGCCTCCGTGCGAATCTCTCTCCTTTTCCACGGGAAGGGGGGCACGGGGGAGGATATACCCAATTCCCTCAATTCATGGAGGGAGGCCCCGCGCTGCCGCCGCCGGACTACAACTCCCGTGAGGCACCGCGCGCCGCGCAGGGCGCCGCGGGAGCCGCTCGCTCCGCGCGAGGAGCGGGCACGGCGCGGGGCGGGAGAT
>JAWLRI010000833.1:1875998-1992649 GCA_034781795.1 Crypturellus tataupa
TCGGTTATTCTGCTGGTGTAAATGGGGACGGTTTGTTCTAAGCAGTTTCATTCTGGCGGAATTTGTGCGTTCAGTATTTGCATGGGGTCTGTTTTTTTTTTTTTTTTTTTTTTTTTCGAAACCTTTTTCCAATACAACTGAAGTATTGCCAGAGTAAGGCTGCTAAGCATGGTTTTGCAACTTAAGCTGTGCCTCTCCTGGCTTGTTCAGAGTTAGTAAAGGTATATCACAGGTCTTGATTGTAAGACACACAACCCCTTTATTTTCCATTGGAAAATAAAAATTCCCTCTTCAGCAGATTCCTTGATGGTATGTCCTTCTAGGGATTTTCTAGCATACTGTAAATGCTTCAGTTTCTTTAATATCTCTGCTGTTTGGAAGGAAATAAGAAGCTTGCTTCTTTTAGTTCAGTTAATTGACAGTGTTTGAATATCAGAAGAAGCTTGGTTGTAGCAATCTTGCAGATCGAGGAGCTTACATCCCACACTGGAGAGTCTGTAACGGCTTCTGGCCAAATGACTTCAACTATGGGTAATGCAGCTACACCTAGTTCTTACTTAGATGCCGCTTGGCAATAAAGGCTGAGATCAAGGAATTTTGGTGCTTAAGTCTTGCTTTTCAAATACAATTTGGCTTCTTAAGTTGCTGAGGATAGTCTGGAGGACCCTGCCCCAGACTGCATTTTAATGGTTTCTATGCTTGGTGTAACACATAGTGGAGCAAACTGAAGGACAAGGAGTCGAAATTCTGTGTGTGGTTTAAAGGCATTTTTAATATTTCACTAAGGGAGGTCCTGGAAAAGGCTGTAATTTTTCTTTCCTTACATGAGGAAGATGAGAGGAAGGTATCAAGTATTTCAAGGTCATTCATAGATGTACAACAAAATCCTGAGGAAGATGAGACTTATAGACTACTCTGGCTCAAGCAGACCACAAATTAAACTGGCAGACTGTAGATGCCCTAGTTTAAATACGAGTTGCAAGTATTTACATTTGAAATAACTGCCCTGCCACAAACATAGCGGAGTTATGAAGGACTGATGGGCAAGTACTTGGGGTCAGTGCTCAGCTTCAGGCATGGCAAGGAAACAACTAATGTAATCGCAGCTTTCAAATACTTTTATTTCCATTGTGTATATTCAATGCAGCTCTAGTTAATGAGTCAAGTGTGCCTCCTACTGTTGTCATTAGCTCATCTTGTAAATCCAGGGAAGTAGTAGTTAGGGTTACTGCTTTAATGAGATGCAATTACATAGAAATCAGCAAAAATACCCAGTGCCACTGCTTTTCCTTTTAATTGAAAATCTCTTTCCATACAATCATGTCTTTTCAAATTACATTCCTGAACTGTAAGTCTTGTCACCTGTCTGTATAACTCATGTAACATTGTGGCTAAAATGTTATTTAGCATAGTTAAATTTCATGCAGTGGGAATACTTTTGTGTCAAAGGGAGTAAGTGTCACATAGTTAGCCGTAAAAAAAACAAATTGGAGGAGTCATGTGTCATCTGCTAAGGCTCAGTTTGAGTTAGAGCTGAAGTGATAGCTTCAGCTCTAACTGAAGCTATTAATTTAAAACTGCCTTTTAAACTAATAGGGACTGGTACACCTAACTGGACTACCTATGTGCATGGGACTATTACTCTGGGTTCTGTCACTCGCATTGCTAGCACTTCAGGTATGAAAGCAAGCTTGACATTATGGAAGGAAGACTGAAATCTTTGAATTCTATTGAGTGTTCAAAGAGGTCTTTTTTTATTTGTGTAGAATTTTATATTGTAGGAAACTGTCACTAGAAAGTTCTTTAAGGAAAGTCAGTAAGTGCAGGGCTGCTTCCACACTTGTCTGGATATGAGCTTTATCACTTCTGTCCTTTGTATTTCTTTGAAAAAGACAGGTTAGTCCGCATTTAAAATTCATGAATGCATCTTCCTGCCAAGTCATTTTGCCATTCGGACAGTGGCATCAGTGCAGCATAATGGGTGTAAATTGAAATCCAGGAAGTTCCATCTCCATCTGATGAAGAACTTCTTGCTGTAAGGGTGACAGAGCCCTGGAACAGGCTGTCCAGAGAGGTTGTGAAGTCTCCTCTGGAGATTTTCCCAACCCACCTGGATGCCAACCTGTGTCATGTGCTTTAGGTGCCACTGCTGGAGCAGGGGGGTTGGACTAGATCTCTGGAGGTCCCTTCCAACCTCAACTATTCTGTGATTAGTTGGGTTATTGTGCTGAAGTGTGAGCCGCTGCAGGGGACCTGGAACCTGAATGCCATCCCTGGGCATAACACAAAGGCACAGCTCCTCAGCACAGTGAATGAGCTCCAAAAGTGAGTGGTACACAAGTGTGTTCAGCTAATTACTGCCATATGAGGGGAAGCTGAATGTAAATTTGATTATCTTTAGTTAAAGGTCTTCTGAGTGATGACTTGGATTGGGTAATAAAAGTGCAATTCTACTGTAGACTGTAAACTAAGTCATAGACCAAGTGCAATGTGCAAGATGCTCCAACTTAGCAGTGGATTTTCTTTGCATAAGCAGTTACTGTGGAAAAACAAGTAAAAATAGAGTATCATACCCAAGTGTGATCCATGAGATTCTCTAGTGCAGTCTGATAGAAATGATAATGTGGCTTATTCTCACTTTTAGTGACAGGAAGTAGTGATGTGCTAAATAACACTTCCGTATGTCAAAGTGGCTCTGGCTGCAACGATGCATGAAAGGTGGCTTCTCAAAACTCAAAATGTAATAGAGGAAGTTGTTTACGATATGAGACACATTTTATGTTTTAGTGACATTTCAAAGTAAACTATATCTGTCTTGTCTCGTAGAGTTAAAGCTATATTTAATGTGAGATTTAGGTCAGCAGACAGCACTGGAATGTAGTTCTTGCGCTCCAGACTACTGACTCTGCTGCAGGCACATCATAATAAATATCAGCCTATGGAAGTCAAAATATAATTCCTAAAGATCTCTTTGTTTCTGGACTGAGTTTGGGAATACTTCAGAAGCTACACATCCAAGCCTGACAATCGAAAAAGGTCTTGCATCACATAACTGTGGCATCCTGTAGTAGCTTTTTTTTAAACTTGTTGCACATTGCTCACTATGAGACCTCATTGCAGAGATAGTAGCTCTGATGCATGGTCTTAAAGCTGCACTAAAATAATCTGAAAAATTAAAACCTTTATGCTGCGAGATGAAGTTAAGCAGTGTGGACCTGGAATTCATCCGTGAAGTTGCTGTTGGATGAAGATTCTGTTGGTTCTGGAGGCATGGTCAGCATTGTGAAATAAACATAAGCCTTCTTTAAAAGCTGTAATTATTTTCAATGAGAATGTACTTTTTATATATTTTATGCAGCTCTTACTGAAATGGATCAAGCTCAAGTCTAATCAATTATGGTGATTCCTGTGCCTGCTTAAGGACCTTAGTGTCCCACACTTCAGATCTACAAATAAAATATTCTAATAGTCTGTGAGCATAACTATATCTGATTATAACCATTCTACAAGGCAATACATAATCAGTTCACTATTTCTTCAGGCTCAGATGCATAATTGCCACAGATGCAGATTAATAAAGGGGACATATGGAAAAACTTGTGAGCTTCTTTCTGTTCTTACTAGCTCTTTTCCTCTTTCAACAAATTACTGAAAGAAAAAAAAAAAACCCTAAAATCATAGATGTATAGTCTGCTTATAATGCTTCCAAGTTGTACCAGATTTCCAAGGGCCTTCAAGTGAGTGAGGACAGAGAGCTTGAAGTTTTTGGCTGTTAAATGTCAGTTTATTCTCTGCTGTTTTTCCAGGTGATAAGGCAGAACAAGTTGCTTTAAGTCTCTGATGTGAAAACTCTTCTTCTGACTAAAGAATAAATAACAGCTATATTCCTGAGTGCTTGTGGGTAATTGATACAATTGACAACTTGATAAATGGCATGGGAAAGGAGCCAGACTAATTACCTGCAAAAGGATAAACAGTGGTCAGGCTCGCCCAGATTTTATAAAGGTGACCCTGGGAGAGAGAAGAGAGTTTGGAAGTTAGTTTTGGAGCTGCAGCTGTTAGGAGACCTCTGCTTAGGAAATTAATCTCACCTCAAAGGGATACCACCTGGGGCATGGCTGTGGTTCAGTTTATAAGCAGATGGTTGTGAGACAGTAAGAAACACTACATGTAAGGAAAAAGAAATATATATAACAAATATTGCATTATATATGAAGATAAGAAATACTACATTTTCAGGAAGTACTCATGGAAGTAAATATATTCCTGTTTGTCTGTTGAGGTGGGTTGGAGGAAGCTACAGAATGTAGATAAGTTCTTCCCTTGAGACTTGTTTTGGGCTGCTTTCATATAAAATAAAAATTCTTGACTCCATAAGTAAACTTTTGAAAGCTAAAGGAAAAATATTAGGACTGTAATCTTTCCTTAAAAGAAAAAGCTGATAAGGCTCCTTGGAGATATCCTGCATGTTGTCCTTTGAGAGCTGTCTAGCAGAATAATAAATAAAACAAGCAGTGATAGCTCTTTGGTACTGTCTCCATGGATGCAGAGTGTGGTGCAGTGTGGATTTGGCTGGTAGCTTCCCTTGGGAGTGTGTTTCCTTTTGGTTTGGTTTTCATTTCCTTAGCTTGCTGAATGGTGCAGTGCCAACTGTCACCCATGTTCTAGATGTTGCATGTGGCAAAATCTGTACTAAGCGCAGCTGCCTTGATATTTCTTGTATGTGTTCAGAAACTTGTACTTCTCATAAAGGTTGACAACCCTATTTTTTTTCTCTCCCCTTTTTTCCCCTTGTATGATCACTAAGTGTTTCTCCCCAAATCATGACCACGTTAAAAAAATACTTTGGTATTTTCCCTTTTGAATCTCTAGGTTCGTATTCTCAAGCTTGTTTCAGTCTTCAGGGCTACAAACTTCTGAGGAGAGAGAGAGAGGAGAGGAAAAAAAAAAAAGGAAATGCAGATAAAATGGCCATAATATTTGGACTTTAAGAAAGTTTCTAAATTTCATGCAAGTTAATAGCACTTTTGCAGTTGGACCTAAAACTTTCTCTTGTCTTCTCTTGAGCCTGTCTTTATTGCAGATAGTACAAAATTCCCATTCTTGACTCAAGGTTTGGATGATAACTTCATGGTTTTAACTTGATCAAGCTGAGTGTGTATACCATGCCTGGAAGAAAATTCTTCCTAAGTATTTAATACACAACTCCTGTCTTAATTAGAAGAATTTGTAGTGCTGTTTGCAAAACAACTTCTTGGGGTAGTCAAAGGTTTTTATCTAACCCAAGGCATCGACAGTTCTTTTCAAATATGCTCTTAAACTTCTTGTTGCAATGAATGAGACTCAACTTCGTATGTTGATATCATAAGTATTTTCATGAGAGCTGCTCAGCCTCATGACTTTCTGCTCTAATAGGTTTTGGAAGCTGGCTTATGCTCTCTACTGATCCTTAAATAGTGGTTTACTGTCTCTAGTGAAGATAATACTGATATCTTTATTCAATTCTTATATCAAACCACCTGAGCATAGTGAGAAACTCTCATGTCTGCACTTTTTAACATATGTGTTTGTTTACCCTCAAGATATGCCGGGAGAGGTGACCTGAATTGAATTTGTGGTTCCTGGAAAGGGAATTTGCGCCATCCTTTTGTAATGGGCACAACCTCCAGGTCCCTCCTTAGCTCTGTACCCTAAAGGATAAACTTTGTGTTAATGATATTCTATGCTGTATGATGCTTCCTCTTCTCCTAAGAGGAGATCATTGCAACAAGGTGATTGTAGAGGCTGCTAAATCTTTTTCTCATAAACCAGAGTAAAATAGCTGTGAGGGGATGCAGTAACCAAAGGAATCCAGATTCAGACTTGGGAACTTCACCCCAGTTTTCATTTTCATCTGGTTGCGACAAGTGTATTGTGCATATCCAAATAGCATGTCAGTATTTGCCTGGATAATTCCTAGCTGTGCAGTGTTACTTTGCTTGGAACACATGCAGCTTCACATGTTCTTAGTTCATTCTTGAACTATATAAGCATTCAGGATTTAGAAATCCTACAAACAAAAAGTATATTTGATTTGTCCTAGATGGACATCTGGCTTATAGCTAGAATACTTGAGCTGTTAAGTGATGTGGCAGAGACACTGAAACTAATGTTTTGCCCACTGCTGTGTGTTTTAATGTAGTGGGTGCCATTTCTGATCATACTTAATGTACCTGAGGACCTATGATAGTGAAATAATCTAATCCATCTAATCACACTAATCTGGGAAGTAGCTGTTCTCAGGGCAAAATCACTATGATTTTTTTTTTTATGTTCTCTTGTATCTTTAGTTATTAGCAGCACTTCATGTTGCATGTTATGAGCAAGACTGAAATGAAGAGGAAGCTTTGGTAGCTCAGCAAACTTGTGCTGTGGATACTGTTTTGAGATGTAGTCCAGGACAACAAGGATCTTATGACTTCTGTCATAAACGGTCTTCAGGAGGCACTTTTGATAGCTGTCCACTGAACTGCTGTTTTTCTGCTTTAGGATAGCAGATGGGATGGAGAAAAATATTACATTATGCTCCTTATTTGAGGGAGAAGCGTTGTAGCATCTGTTTAGTTGTAATATATCATCTTTTTCATCTATGTGGATTCAGCCATTCCTCATTTCATTGCATTGGTGGCTGAAGGTGGTGGTTTCTGATAGCAGATTTGTGGATAGCAGAAGAAAGCAAACATGTACAGAACTCACCCAGGTGAGTGAGAGTTTATTGCCTCCATTTAGAAGAATATCAAATATGGTCAAACCTACTTCGCATCAGTAAAAAGAATAGGAATGCTCATCTCCATGTAATTGGACTAAATCTGAAACAACTATATGAGGATGGTTATTGGATGGTACAAAACTAATATAATCAAGTACATTTTTATATGGTTTAACCAGTTAGGGTTAACCCTGGGTAATGCAAGTCTGTCCAATTGGTGGTGTTTCTCTGTTTTTTTTTTTGTTTGTTTGTTTTCATTGCTAGACATTTTTTTTCTCTAAAAATAACCTTGTGTAACCATTTATTCTGCTTTACTGACTGTTGCTAATGATTTGTGTTTCCAGTATGAATGTATTTTGACTGCTGTGAAAAGAGTTTCTATCCTGGAAAAGACTAATGACATGCAAACAATAACACACAAATATTGCTATTAAAAGCTTCAGCAATCCAGGCTGATTATCTTAAGGATCTGTAAATCTGTGCAAGCTTATGTAATATGCATCTGTTAATGGCATTTTCTGAACTGTTGGCAGGTTTTGGTTAAATGTTACAAAATGTTAGAATATCTCTTCAAATCTGCTTCCTATAAAATGAGGCTTTCATTCTTACCGGTATCTCCTAACGTGCAACCATCCTTGGTTTGCCTCTTCCTTTACTCAGTTGCTTAAACTATACCTTTATTTGGGAAATAGAGACTGTGCCTGTATATAAAGTGCAAGATACCAATTTGATGTGTTCTGTTTTACTAGAATTGATCTGGGCTTGGAGACTTCGAGGCTTCCCTAAAGAGGAGTTATGAAATGAGAGGCAAAGCTTGAACTGGGCTATTCGGGTATCTCACAGTGGGAAATCTTGACTGAACAGTGTGAGGTGCTTCCTTTTTAGGTATTGTCCTCTATCTTTGGGTATAGAGACCAGTGAAGAGTAGTAGTATATAGAATGGCCTTTGGTGGCTTTATTAGTATTTGTCCTGTTTTGGGGTTTAGTGCACTGTTAGGTTTGCCAGGAACAATGTGCTAAAAATGGAGAAACTGCAGAAATGTCTGATACAACAGTGAGACTTTTAAAGTTCACTTTTAGAATGTTTCTTTTGCGGTTTTAACTACTTCCTTTGAGTGGAGCTTGACATTTTGGTTTGCAGACAAGCAACTAAAAAGTTGAATGCATTTCAGGTTGTCTGCATCTGGAGGGGAAAAATTACATGACACATGAATTTGAATATCTTTCCTCTGATGGCAACTTTGAACAGATTCAGGTGATAGTTATGGTTATTTTGCTGTTCTCGTTACACAAGCCCTTCCTTTTCTGAGGGGTTCAGCATTACCCTGCAGGAGTCAGAAAGTAAAGAGACCCTGAGAGTTGCTGCTGAAGTGTTAAATGTGCTAGTACATTAATAGATTGTTAAGATCTATCTATAAATAATTGTCTTTTAGTCAGGTAATCCTCTAGCAAAAAGCATCTCTGTTTCTCTGTGTGCCCCGTTTGGTTTTGTAGACTACTCATTTGAGGAGTCTTGAGAAGGAGGAGCAGGGAATTTGGGCCTCTCAAATTGTGGGAGTCACTGTGTCGTGTTCACAGAGGAGGAAAGGCCCCAGGGAGTGCTGGTGTGAGTTGTACTTGTGCCAGGAGTAAACTTGTTGTGCAGAACAAATGCAAATAGTTAACACCTGAAGCTTTAGGGATTACATTTTTTTCCTGTCTGTGTAAGAGAGTGAATCTTTTTAGTTGCTTTAGATTATAATGCAAATATTTAAGAATTTCCCTATAGCTTTTGTGCCTTCTATTTGGGTATTTGTAATGACAATATTAATCTCCTGATTTATTCACGGATCAGAATGATCTTTGGGTAATAATGCCTATAAAGCAAAATTTGCTGCTCTCAATCTGAGCTAATGTAGGCTAATGCTATATATGTCTCTTTTTTTTTTTTTTTTTTTAACAAGCTGGTGATTTTTCTTATAGTTGTTTTCCCTGGGGTTGCCCAAGTATCTGCATGGTTGCGTCAAGTAGGATACAGCACTTGTCATGAAAGTGTATGGTTTTTTGAGAGGAGAGGGAGCAAGAGAGCAAGTCAAAGTCAATCCAGGCAGGTTGGGAAGATCTCCAGAGAAGGAAACTCCACAGCCTCTCTGGGCAGCCTGTGCCAGGGCTCTGTCACCCTCACAGTAAGGAAGTTCTTCCTCATATGGCGATTAAACTTCCTGGGTTTCAGTTTATACCCATTACTCCTTGTCCTGTTGCTGTCCACCACTGAGAAGAGTTTGACCTCATCTTCTTTACATTCTCCCCTCAGATACTTGTACATGTTGATCAGATCTCCTCTCAGTCTTCTCTTCTCCAGGCTGAACAGGCCCAGCTCGCTTAGTCTTTCCTCATACGATAGATGCTCCAGTCCCTTAATCATCTTTGTTGCTCTGCACTGGACACTCTCTAGAGGCTCCACGTCCCCCTTGTACTGGGGAGCCTAGAACTGCATCTAGTACTCCAGGTGCAGCCTCACCAGAGCTGAGCAGAGGGGCAGGATCCCCTCCCTCGACCTGTTGGCAACGCTCCTCCTGATGCAGGCCAGGACCCATCTCTTGGCCATGAGGGCACGTTGCGCAAGGGCACATGTATAGTAGCACTTTCTGCAAACAGGAAAAAATACTCAGTTCTTTGTCTATAATTTGTGAACTTGTGTTCACAATTTTTTTTTTCTTGCCATGCAGTATGAAATTTTATCAAATTTGAGAAGCCCCCAAAATTATGCAGAATTGATATCTGATTTATTGATGTTGGAGAAGCTTGCATCTTAGTATCCTTGGCTTAAATGGTTTCTCTTAAATGGCTTTGAGAGTTGAAACAGCATTTAAGGTAGTAGTGTGGTAGCAACAACTCAATTCTTATATAAATTATGAATTGTAAAGCTTTAGGGCCATGCAGTTACTTATGAAAATTGCCATTGCTATGATCCACTTGCTCCTGAAAGTAGCCTTAATATAGTGAAAGTAGTCTCACTCTAATGCTTGTGTTAAAGTTTGCGCATTTCATCGTTGCCAAAAATACCTCCCTTTCTTTTCTTAATTTAGTAATGCCTCCTTGAATAAGATACCTAACCTTGATATGCCTCCATTTGTAATTTATTTTGCAGGCTTGTTGTGGATTAAATATTTATGAAACATGCTGATCATGAGAAGCCATGCTATACATGCTTTCAGATTGAGTTATAAAATGGCAGTAGCAAGCATAGCTATTGCTGTTTGTTGTGTTTTTTTATTTTACCTTATTTATTTATTTATATTTACTGTTTTGTCATGTGTTATGAAGCTGCACAGCTTGTGTGTAAGGAAAAACTTTGTGATCATAATTTAGATGTTTGAAAGACTTTTCAGAATGGGAAAGTCCCAGAGCAGCATCTGTGACCTGCTTAGGGGTGGATGACTTGCTCTTCCAGATGGCTTTCTGGGTCTGTTTTCTAATAGGAATTATCAGGTGTATAGATAAGAGCGGCAAAGTGTTGAGATGAGTGGCAGCGAGAAAAGCTTTGTATGTGATTCTGCCCCAAGTGTAGAGATGTGAGGAAACTTATAATGCACCAACCTGGCAGATGGTTTCTGCATCTGATAGAATTGTATTAGTGAAACACAGTTATTCCTTTGCAGATGGAGAAAACATTCTTGGTTTCTACACCATGTAAGTGATAAGACTTTGAGTTTCGGGTTGCTGATGAAGTGATTCAAAAAGATCAGCAGGAGCCCTGATTGTCTCTCTGCAGGTATGAACCTGTGACAAGTGAAAGCAGAGCAATTGGCCTGGGAATGGTGCAGCAAGGAAGTGACTCAGTTGTGTGAAGAAAGCATAAGTTGCTTTAGATTTGGAGAGGTGAAAAAGGGAAGTATGTCAGCACCAACTGTAATCGGCAAAATAGATCCTAAAATTCCTTTTGTGGCAGTCCCTGTCATTTAATGTTGTTGCCAATGACTGGGTAGTGAGCTCAGTTATTTAGCTGAGTGTTTGTGTCACTGAAGCTCATCAGTGATTTTGATATCTGTCAAAAAGCTGTTACGGTGTCTAATATGGTAGCTTATGTGACAGTGCTATATTTCTGAAATACACTTGTGTGACTTTACTCTCCTACCATATCCAACAGTGCATATTCCTCACCTTCTCATCTTAGTGAGTTTTTGCAAGATACCATGTGGCTTGGCAGACCTGTAAAATTTGAAAGAACATGTCTATTCTATATAAAATCACGGATAATTGCTAGGTAATGGCTCAAGTGATGTGCATGTTAACTAGGTAGCTATGGCTGGGTGCCAGAAAAGAAAAAAGAAAACTGCAGGCTATGAGGAATCTGATGTGTTAAGTGTGTTTTGACAATTAAAAAGGATATAAAATCTGAGGAAGTTGACACTGGAATTTAGAATGGAAAAAAAAAAAAAAAGGAATTGATTGTTAATGTATAGAAGTATTTTGCACTTCCTTTTGACTTCTACGTTTATTTTTCTTGGGCAATAATATGTAGGGAAATGGCATCTGTTTTTCTTCTTCCTGTGAGTAAGAACTGGTGACTGTTCCTGCCGCTTACCTGTTCAGGAAATACTCTTATTTTTTTTTTCTCCATCCTCTCTTCAAGTAAACAAAACCTTGTGTGTCAGTCATTGCCTATGTAGCCGCCTTTGCTTTGTTTCCTAAGTTTTGGGCCTTTATGGATCTTCATGTGGTCCGTGTATATGCTCTCTGGTGCAAATTTTTTTTCCTCTTTTTTTTTTTTTAACCACTGCCTAGCAGTCTCTATTTAAACTCTATATCTAAATTTTGACTCTTGGAACTACTTTCTTCCAAACTTTTTTTTTTTTTTTTTTCTTTTTTCCCCATCTGGCAAATCAATCTTATCCATGGAAATGTGCTTATGATTCTCTTAGGTATTTGTCTTACACCTGAGCCTTCTTTCCTCTGCCTTCTAAGGCCAAAATCTCTTTCCAGGAAGGGAAAAAAATCCATGGACTAGATTGAGCTTTAGCTGAATTGGGTGTCTCATTTCAGATATACTTTCTGCTGCTTCTCAGATGACCAAAACATAAGTGACAGCTGAGTAGCCTGTTTGTGTGGTGGGTCAAGGGCAGTTCCAACTCAGCAGTTTCCCTTTCCTCTTCCCTGAGTTTTGTTTGGAAGCAGTAGTGATTTGCCATTCTATATAGTCAGCCCTTTGACATGAAGGCCAGATGGAAATACGTCAGTTGTTTCATGTATAAATACCCGGTTCAACAGCTGTGAATCTATCAGGAATGGCTGGGATCACAAGTCGGTGAGCGAATTGTCACTTTGGGGGGTTGCAAACATTACTCTAATTTGGAGTAAGTGAAGTCACAGGATGTCTGGGAGCAGTTCTGTTCCATCAAACTACGAGAAAAAGTTTTAGAACTAGCAAGAATTGAATGAAGAAGAAATGAGATTGAAGAAGAAATGAGGTTGAACCACTTAAATATGAATTCCATTTTCAGGTGAAGTTTTAAGTGTTCTCTGGGAATTACAGAAGTGCTCTTACAGGAATGATCATAATTTAGCTCCTGAGGCAGGTTGCACTGGTGGTGTTCCAAGAGCATCTAGAAGGATCATCTCCTTCTCCGTAGTTGTATTATTAGGTCTGAGCATTCATCCCAGGTATTATCCAGTGGTCTTTTGGCAGCCTGGTTTCTAGCCAAAAACAGGGATACCTGATGTGATCCCAGCTAACAGTGAGTCAATTGTAATGAGATTCTTAATAAATCCATGTGACAGTGCTGCTTATTAAAGGGGTTAACTTGACTTTGCAGTTTGCAGAACTTTTGCTGCTGCCTGTATGCAAGCAAGCCTTGATTTATTCCAGTAATATGGGGGGTAGTGGTGGAAGGCTGCCAATGGCCATTGGCTGTGTGGTAGCAAAATGCAATGTGTTGCATGGGCTGCTGAGCATAATGTGAAACAAAGTGCCATAAAAAACTTAAGTGCTAAGTAAATGACTGAAAAAACACTTTAATGGGAGAGTGGGCATGGTCATTAACTTAGAATAGCTTCTTTGCAGAAAAGCTTTTATAGAGAGAGATGGTAATTTTTGGGCAGTGAAAACCGCAGTGTGCAGGGCTAAAACAGAATTAGAGATAAAGGAGTGAAAATTTGCAAAAACAGATATGGACTTACCCTAAAAAACATGGAAATTAGACACGTCTTAGTTGAGTTACCTGCTTGTGAATCCTTGAGAGGAGTTGTGCAGTGGATTTAAGAAGAAAAGAAGTTCAAGGAGGTATTGAAAATATTTTGAATGTCTGTGATCTTTAGCTTCTTTTTTTATGAAATAAGCTATAAATGTGGCTGATCACATTGTCAACCACTCAGTAAAAAAAAGAGGTGTCTGGTTGGGTCTTTTTATCTGCATAGGACTAACTTTTACATGCATGTGCATCCTGTGCATCCAAAAATGATTTTTTTTTTTTTTTTTGGCTCATTAATGCTGTTGCCAGCAGTATAGAAGACAGTATGAAGTGGATGACTTGCAGCTTTTGAAAGTTTTTGAGCAGGACGGGGAGACTGAATGAGGCTTAAGCTGTTCTGGAATCCTCTAATGAAGGGAGAGACTTTGTGGTCTTCAAATTGACTGTGTTCTTCATGAAAACTTCTGTTACCATTTAAATCTGTATGGTTGCTCCCGATGATGGTGGCTGAGAGGCTACCTTTCACTGTCACCAATGAGTATATTTAAAGTTGGCAAGAAAGTTGCCTCAGAATCATGATGAGCTTCATTTCTAGCTTTTCTCTTTTTCTATAAATTAATCAGTTATCTGAAATAGGTCAGGTTTGGATAAATGTCAGTAGTTTTTCAGCCATGTATTAAGCAACGATATTTTCTTATGTTAAAACACAAGGAAGTCTTTGTGGCTGGAACCTCCCCTGAGCATAATTTTTTCTAGTTTAGTATCAGTTTTACAGTTTGAGTGTCTGAGAATCTTCAGTCCATACTCCTGGAAATAGGAAGTGTTGCTGCTAGCCTGGTTGTCTTTTGTGGGTTTTTATCCATCTGTTAGACATGGTAGGATAATAAAATATCTTGAGTCTTGAATGATGACTTCTGTGTTACTCATAGCACAGGAGTCAAGGGTCATGGCACTATACATGTCATTGCATCTGGGAGTACATTCACCAAAGATAAGAAGGATTTACTGTTTTATTGGGGAAAGAGGACTGAATCACTTTATCTTTTTACCAGTTTAGTTTCACTTTCTTTTTGAAGCATCTGTGGCTGTTGTCTTTGTTTTGTTTTTATTTCCTTGAAGAGCAAAGCTAGGGAGGCTATTGCTACGTAGCCACGTCCCGCATTACCTTTGAGTATCCAATGGGGCTCTGTCTGATGACATGACTCAGGTCATGGACTCTTAATAGGAGATAATTTTGTTTGGTTCCTGCTGAAATTGTTGGATTTTTTTTTCTTTCCCAGTGTTTCTGCAAGACTCCTGCTCTAGTGCCTGTGTCGAATGAAGTTTGCTCATGTGAGAAGTCTTGGTTTCAGCTGTTTTGTGGGTTACCTTGGTTTCTCCCTCAATGTCTGATTAGCACTAATGATACTGTATAAGCTAGCGATACGGACTCAACTGGACCATGACAAATACAGTCCTTGCCCTGAAATAAGTGTTTTAGAGGAAGCTAAGACCAAAAAAAAAAAAAAAATAGCAGTAGACTTAGGCAGCACTCCTTACTGTTCATAGTTGCTATTGGTGTGGGCCCATTTTAAGTTGTTTCTTGTAGGCTGTGGAGTTGGAAGTGATTTTTTGATTCCGAAGGTCAAGCAAATGTTGTGTATTGTCTGGTTTCCTATCTTGCTGATTCCTCTTATCCTCTCCTGAAGAAGTGGACTTGCATTGCTAGTTTATTTGTAGGTCTAGTTCGGATATTGCAGCTGTAGAGCCTTGTATAGAAAACACCTTCCCAAGTTATTAGTTATAAAAAATTGTAAAAAGAACTGAGCTTCATGTGTTGTGTGTTGTACTTTTAGAAACACAACTTGTTCAGCATCAGTAGCTCTCTGATTTTTTTCAGAAAGGGATCTGTAATTGAAACAACAGTTCTTCGTTGAAACAATTCTTTTAAAGGAATTGGAAGAGGGAGGTGTTTTTATATTCTGAATAACTAAAAAAGCAAACATCATGGTAGCACTGAGATGAAGAGGCTGCAAAAGAAAAAAAACTATGGTACATGGACATGAAACAGCCTCTTATTGCTGTAGCTCTATGGCTGGCAAAAAATAAGCACAAAACAATTTTAGCATTTGGATGCTCGGAGGAAGACTCACAATGATGATGCTTAAAATGATAGTCAAACTGATTAGCAAGCTGTGTATATGCATGTGTGATGTGCATGTTGATATCCATTTTACTTCTTGCAAAAGTGTGAAAACCTGCTCGCTTGTCCTTCCAATCAATGATGAGTTGAGTTCCTTCTGTAGAGCTTCTTCACTTAGTCTAGGGGACAACATCTACCTATTCTCAGTGAATGATGAGGATACAACTCAGCTGGAAATTCATCATGAGACTGGTTTTAACCCAGGCTCTGGTGAAATGAAAGCTCTCCGTTGTAAGAGAGCTCAGAACTGAAAATTCAGTTGTGTTC
Source organism: Crypturellus tataupa (assembly GCA_034781795.1). Classification (NCBI taxonomy): domain Eukaryota; kingdom Metazoa; phylum Chordata; class Aves; order Tinamiformes; family Tinamidae; genus Crypturellus; species Crypturellus tataupa. The sequence continues at coordinate 1,891,366 of JAWLRI010000833.1, forward strand.
AGTTTCTATACTCTGGCTGCAGTGTTGCATGTGCTTAACATGAATGTCAATTAGGTGTCTTTTTTTCTGTGACAGTATCAGGACCTTTCAGTCACCCCCTGTTGAAGGGTAGTTCACTGAACTCTGTTACTACTTGATCAACAGGGCAGCCCAAAAAGTGTGGCTTAAGACAGATTGGCTTCAACTTAGAGCGTAAATGCCTAATTTCCCTGGATTTTGGATATGCAATGGTTTCATTTTGCAAGCCAGCTATGGAAAAAAAAAAGGTGTTGCTAATATTCCAGACTTATAAAATAGTAACCTACTGCTAAATTTTTCACTGAGGTACCTAGAATTGTTATGTTACATAGCAGTGCTTAAATTCAGTTGGATTTTTGTCATGAGATCCTGCTTTCAGTTATCTAACTGGCATGCCTTAACCACCTGGGCTGCAAATTTCCATGCCACTTCTTGGCATGGGATTTTGCTTAATTGCTTAGGGAGCTGCAGCCAAGAAGGTGCTGGTGCTTCAGAGGGAAGAACTGTCACATTTGTTCCCTTCCAGATCTCCTGTGCTTCAGGATTGTGATGCACGGACCTGAAAAGAAGTGTAGAGCCAGGTGGCCTTTACACCAAGGAGGTGTATACATGTGAATATTCCCTGGATAGAAAAGCTTGAAAAGAGGTGGTATTTTCTAGGTCAGATTTATTTAGAAATACCCTTTTTTTAAACTCCAAGAGACTTGGACACTTTTAAACTCAAGAGACTTGATCTATGCAAGCCTGTTGGTATTAGTATCCCCATGATGTCCACGAAGGAGGTTTTTGTTTGCTATTTTAAAACATAACTAATGATGTTTTTTCGTGAAGCATATGCCTGTCAAGTCATCCGACTGGGAAATGCGAGGCAGGAGGCTGTCTGTGTAATACAATTCAGTTCCTTTCTTTGTGGCAGTAGTTTAAATTATGTATGATATCCTCAGAAAATGCTTCATCAGATGCGCATGATGAGCTTCTCTGGAGGAGCGCAGACCAAGGTTTTCAGGTAGAAAATCTTTCATAGACTCTTCTGTAGCCCTCACTGTTGTAGAAGCTGGAAAGGCAGCAGCTCCTGAGCTCAGCTTTCAAATGATGGAGGACTAGCTTTGGTTTCTGTAAGTTGCAGGTAGTTTTTGATCTATGAAAACTATGGCTCAGCACGCTTTACTTTCAAGTATATTCAAATCTTGAAGACCTTAAATGGTCTTCGAGCAAAAAACAACCAAACAAGACCCCCATAATTTTTGTTTTAAAAGCAACTCCTGTCACTCTGTCTGCTCTCTTACATCTATGAGACAAAGAGATTATGGATAAAACGGATTGTTTTAATAGACTGAGAAATTATCTTTAGGAAATCCTTGTTCAGTCCAATGTATTTTTAAAGTACCAGGGTCTGTGTATTTACAGTTTAGCCTTTTAAATACCTTTTGGATTTTTCACATCAAGCTAGACGATGATGTGCAAGGTTTAAGTGCAAAAGGACCACCAGCAAATTCTGTTGTACTAGAAATTGCAAAGTTATGGAAAAAATGCCTATTTTTTGTATAATAATAGTCGTTAATGATTCCGAAGAGAAAAAAAAAAAAGGCTAGAGAAATGTACATAAATGAAACAAGTGCAAAAAAATCCAAGCAGTATAAACATAGCTGTAATGACAGGACTTTTTTTAGCTTCCTTCTAATGTTTAGAATCTAACACATACTTTGAGCTAATTAAAAAGGAATTTGCATGCAGAGCTGGCTCTGTGCTGTGGCTAAGGCTTGTCCCTCCTGGGGAGTGTAGACTTGAAGGTGCTTCAGAAGGAAGTGCCAGTAGGAGCTTATGAGAAACAAAGGCACAGTTATCCTGCTCTTGAATTAGCTGGGCATTGATCCCTTACAATTTTTATCTGATCCCAGGTATTTGTAACTGTAGCCTTTCCTAATGTGCTGAGATTTTTACCATGTTTTTGCAGCTGACATCGTCTTACACCACCATTTTGCTTTGGAAAGAAGATGCGTTTTTAGAAAGAGGCTGCTTGCCTCAAAGCTGAGCACTGCTGACTGGTATTTCGGTAAAGTCCTTATCGATGTGCAAGGGTTGTGAAATTGGTTGAGGCGGGAAAAGTTCCCAGTGGGGCAGAAATCTGTTTCTATGTTACAGCCTTATATATATGACTAATTCTGAAATACAGTCATTTGGACCAAGTCAATAATTTAGTAGACTGAAAGTGTTAGGGCTATTTTGGTTTCGCCTATCTTGAGCATTATTTTGCTCTATAGAGCAAAACCACAATGGGTAGGGCAAAACCAAATGGTTATATGCAGATATGGTTATATGCAGATACTAACATATGGAAAGGGTCTATCTGAGAAGGCATGTTAGAAATGGCAAGGCCCTAGAAGGGTTTTGTGAGACTCAGTGTATGTTTGAAGCATAGGAGAGATGAAAATATCAGGAAAGGAGCACTGAGTGGCTGGGACAGCAGCAGAGGGTGGCAGGGCAGTGTTCATTTGCAGCACTGCCTGGGTTTTAGTGCTTGCAAAGCCAAACCATGGCAGAGTGGCTGTTTCTGATGGACAGATGCGGTGCAACTAATTTTGAAGAAGCCATCTGATAAATTTTTTCAGCCTGATAACAGCTTCACAGATTGGACTCTTAACTTTCGCACAGAATCATAGAATGGTTGAGGTTGGAAGGGACCTCTAGAGATCATCTAGTCCAACCCCTCTGCTCAATTTGAGGCTGATTTGTTCTGCTTGTTGGACAGCCTCCTGGTTTGCTCTGCCTTCACAACTGCAGACCATTGAGAATCAACAGTGAAGAAGTTGATCATAAATTTTCCATTTCAAAACTTACTATTTTGTACTTTATTGCTGGCTATTTGGAGCCTATTGCCTTTATTTCTGCAGTGCCGCAGCAGCAGGTGCTTATACTTGGCCCCTGTTTTCTGGTAAGTAAATAAAAAAAAAATTGATAGAGCACTTACTGTTCCCTTTCTGACTTTTTCTGGTAAAAATTCAACTTTGTGGCCCAAACTAGTGGGGGGAAAGTGGAGAAAAAAAATCTCAGTCTACCACTTGCTGTGATGGAAGAGATGAGAATTTTGGACAGTGGCACTGTGTGTGGCACCCCTTTTCTTTGTAATAGCAGTGATAGCAGAACTTAGAGTGGTTCCTGCTCTCCTCCTAAACCTACTTTCATTAGTCAGTCATGGTTGCTGCTTTCCTACTTTCCTGCTATTCTTCATAAACAAGTTAAAAGACAAGTAGAACCATTAAGAAAACTTATGTGGGGATTTCCTGTTCATTCTCCCCTTTTATAGGTCAACGGTAGTGATTAGTAACAAGCGTTCTGTAAAGCTTCTCTATATTTTTTTTTTTTTTTTTTTTTTTTTTTTTTTAAACCAGCATGAAATATTATGTAATGTGTTGTAGCTTACAGTTCTAGGCACAAATCCCTGTGGTGGTAACATGATGATTGTCTCAAGAATTTTCTAGTGTTTTGAAGAGGTAAAACTATCTTATCACACTTGTACTCTTTGATGCCCTAGCAGAAGAGATCCAAGAATTGGGCTCTTGGGAGACTGCTTCACTGAACTGTCCATTTGAAGTATGAAAGTCTTTATTTGGATGAAAGCAATTCTGCCAAAAAGTTATTTTATATTGTGTTTCAAGGAGAAAAAAAAGTCCCAAGTAACCTGATGCTCTTCAGATGGAATTGGTGACGTTTTCCTCGGTGTATGTGGATACTAAGCTTTCAAGCTTTGCTGATAACTTTGATTACAAAGGTCATCTTGGCATACAGATTATTTCTGAGTTAATTGAATGCTAAGGTATGGCAGGTGGCAACAGGGGATGGGCAAAAGACCTGATTCTCAGATGCTTTCAGACTCGAAGTTGCTGCCCGCGTAGGCTTTTTTTTGCTTTTATTCCTGCTTTGTCTTAATAGCTAGACAAAAAAAAGAGCCTCATTCTGAAAAGGAGCATGGCTGCTCTGTTGGGAAATTGAATCCTGCTTCTTTTTTAACCCCAGTTGTTCCGAGAGTGGGGAGGTGTACTTTATTGCCCTTGCTAGCGAGAGTAGACTTGTTGAAGTAATAAGTAGTAGATGTGGAGCTTAAACTGCCTTTGATTATCTAGTATTTTATGATGATGTCTTTTGCTTAATTATAATTGCTTTATTGTGGTCTTATTTGGAGTTATGCAGTAGGGCAAGAAGAGAAATACATATGCTTATGTGTATATACGTAAGAGAAATAAGAAGTTACACAGAATTTCTCTCAAATCCACTGGGCCTCTTATCTCCACACAGCTGAAGCACTGAAGCAAGGTGTGTAGCTTTTCTGACAAGCCACTTTACATGAACTACCTCTGCTGCCTCTTCCTGTGTTTGCAGATTTTCTGAGTGTACAAGAATGACTTTTCTTGATGCTAAAAATAAGATTTTCAGATTTTTTTTTTTTTTGCTAGATGAACTAAGCTCTTCAGTTTACAAATGAAATTCATTTTGAGCTACAGGTGGAGTTCTTCAGTGTCACACTGTAGGAGGTAAGTTAAAAAGAAGGAAGTCTATCTACAGGGTATGATAACCCATCTCAATTAGGTCCTTTGGACCACGACATCCTCAGATGTAATGATTTGTTTTCAAGTAATTCCTTCAATGTTCCTGTTCGAACAACTGAAGTAAATTGGCACCAGAGCAAAGGCAGTATTCAGCTACAGCACAAAATAATGAGAAACAGACTTTTTAGATAAACTATAAACATTTGAATGACTGGTTCTTGGGTAGTTTGTCTTGAGTATCTCAGATCTTTTTAGGTCACATTTGGTCTCCTGGCAGTACAGGGTATTCCCAGGAGCTTTCTTGATCGAACACCTTAGACAAACACAGTAATCCTGATAATGGCAGTGCTACCATACATACTCCCTAAATGCTGACAAAATCCACAAATATTCATTCTAAACTTAGATTAGCTTTTTTTTTTTTTTTTAAATCTGTCTGTCTTAAATCACCTTAAACAACTTCACTGATAATTTTTCATCTCAACTAGAATAATACACTGTAATTTTGAAATCTTTTTCTTGCAGGTGCGTTCAATACTTGAGAGGGTATTTCTTCCTAGCTTTTATGAAAATAGCCTTTTTACAACCAAGGTGTCAATATTATCACCTTGATGACCCTTCCCCTTGTATTGTATCCTGAACTGCTTTAGGTAGGAGTTGACTGGTTCCTCCAGTTGAATCTTGAGTATGCTGTGTTTTAACCATTATACAGTTATTCAGGCTTAAACTTTAAGGCCAGATGTACTTTTGGATACTGTGTATCATTGTTCATGCCAATACTTTCTGTTCTTCTCACTCCTTGCCTGCTGTTAAATATTTGAGTCTCTCTCCTGACTCAGCTTTGCTCTTTTTCCTCACTCTATGAAAATATAATGAGCATTTTTTTAAGCTTATGCATTTTTATTTCATTTGATATTGTCCTAGAAAAAAAGTTCTGACTTAGTAGATAGCTTTTTAGACTTGCATCTTCTTTGAAAAAGACCATACTGTGTCAGTGGTAAACATAGATATCTCTATCATCTATATCATCATGAAAGTCTACTATAAATATGATTGATAGAAGAACCTGAAGGAATGCTACTGCCTTCCTTTATGAGAGGCTTGAGATGGACACTGTGGTAGATGTAAGATAGCGCTAGGAGAAAGCTGGTAATACCCCTGAGGTGTGCTGCAGAGTTTCAATGTGGGTGAAGCACTAATACTAAATAGTATTTATGCACGGTGTTTCTGAGACCACATTTTAAAACGATTTTTGGTTACCCTAGAAGACTCTCTAGTCCTGGAACTCGTTAGACTTTGCCTTGAGGGGAACTTTCCCTTGTCTCCTCTGTCTTTCAAGAACATACAGAACACCTGGCAGATACCTGAGGGAGCCGTGAATGATTCCAAAGTAAGACTGTGAGATGTTTCTCGGGGAAGTTTCCATGATTATGGGAGGATTCTCTCTTGGATGCCAATACTTGGACTACCCTTCTTATGTCATCTTGTCATAAATGATAGTAATGCACAGTTTTGATTTTTTTTTTTTTTTCCCCAAATGCATTTGCAGGAAAAGAAGCAAAGTTAGGAAGAATAATCTTTTTAATGCAGGTAAGATGCTTATGCAGTACATATATATGTACTCATACTTATCGCTAGCATGTATTGTAGACTGATGCAAGTCATTGTACAGACTTGCAGGGAATGCTGTTGAATAGCCATTTTAAGTTAGTTACCTCTATTTTTTATGCTAGAATTTTTAAGGTAACTAGTCAGTGGTGCAGGAATGCTCCTAATCCTTGTGCACCTCCAAGTTGGCTGGTCTTCTGTAATTTCAGTCTTTGTTAGTAAATCTTTGCAGTCATCTTGACTCTTTTCCACACTTCCCAGCCAGTGTTTTGATACCCACATTTCTGTATGCTGAGAAATTGTACAGATGGCTCTCCTCTCTGCCACTAACTTTGTGGAGTATCTAGGATGTATTGTAGTATGTTTCTAATTCTTTAAATTGAATTGTCTTTATCAGGATTTGTTAAGGGCGACTGTGTAGGCGTGGATCTACTCATAAAGGACTCTCTTGGCACATAGAAAAATGTAAAATGAAAACAGAACTATAGCTGCTCTTTTGGTGCAGTGAGCTAGTAGATGTATCAGGTAAATGGGCAGGGTTGTGGAGGAGGCTGTTTTCTTGTGTTATCGTTCCCACCTAAATGGAAAATTGTGTTTCCACAGTAAAGGTAAAGTGAAATGTCCGAATGTACCCTCCCTCTCTCTGACAAAACAATCAATTTATCCAAAATGAGAATTGACATACTCTCCAGAAAACTTTTAATGAGGCATCTGAGCCAAGTGACAAGATGGTCCAGCTGGTTAATAGCTCATCAGGAATTCAGTTCAGCTAGCACTTCAGCTCAGTAATCATCCATATGTAATAAACATGCCTTATTGTGAACTCGGGTTAGATAGCAAACTTACTCATTTTTCTTCCATAGCTCAAATAGCAATTTTAAGTGAAAATAAATGGATGAGTTCTCTACTCTGACACTAATTATCCCTCTATAGCATGACATTGTGATTACTGTCCCTTATGTTCGGCTTTTGGGGATGAATAAATTGAATAAAATTTTCAGCCATCTCTTGTTCGCACTTCTGTGCAAGGAAACACAAATGCCGCTTAGAACAAGCCTGGAATAGAAATGACTGAAGCCCAAACAGTTGCTTGCCATTCTTAGACTGGATTCCTGAGGACCTGGGAGATTCCAGAGGAGGTCATGCCAAAGCTGTGGCCTTCGGTCTACTGTTTCATATTTGTTCCTCTTACTGGGTTTGTAGAAAGCAAAGGAAAAATATATAACTGATTTGATAAAAGCATGAGTATTCTTTTCCATAGCTTACTCTGAAGCTATATTATAGTTTTCATAGCTCTGTTCTGAAGTATGCAAGTGAAATGCTTCAGATTTCCCAGTGGAAATTCGGGGATTTGGCATTGTACTGATTAGTCATAGTCATTGTTTTCTGCAGAAATGAAGTTCTGCGCTTATTTGGATCAGTTCATGAACCTGGCTTCCTTTCTGCTGACATGAGAGAGTGGGGAGAGGGGTGAGGTAGCCTGTATTAGTGTCTGTCCTCCTGTTGCTCCAGTGCAGCGTTGCAACAAGCCAATAACGCCGATAAAGCTTCAGAGGTGGAACAGTTTGGGTGACATTTGACCTTCCTGTGAAAAGTTAGGTCTGATCTGCTGGGTCTGTGCTTACCTTTAAGTGGTGACTGAAGAATTCAGTGCTGAGTTCTTGGAAGTCTGCAATTCAGATTGTTTTAGCGCCTTGTGGATTGTCAGGTTCTTTTCTGCAGAGATTTGGAAATGTCTCTACCTGGACCATTCTGCTGCCAGCCTGCATCTTTTTCTGTCAGGCACCAGGCAAGGGCCTAGTATATGTTTGTGGTGTGCGTATTGTGCATGACACAGGTCAGTATCCTCGGTACTGCAGAAAGGAGAAATGCCCTTGGTGCCGCTATAACAAAAGATAAGCTTTGCTTTGTGGAATCAAGCTTGACGATTTCTTGTGACCTTGCCCACACAAAGAGGAAACATTCTGATCAGCTGCTGTCCTCCAGAGCCCAACGTGTTTTCTGCTGCTGCTTTTGCAAGACTTGTTGCGTTTGCAAGTTCCTTAGGTTTCCGCTGCCACTTCTGCCATTAGTTCAATGTGAGGAAGTGCTGCAGAATGGCTTAATATCTTAAGAAGCTGGTGAACTTATCTCTGATGCGGTAGTCACTTTCTTTTTATGGAACCATCTTTGGCTTTGCATGTCCTAGTTGTTCCTCACTCCCTGCTTCCTGTACAGCAAGAACAGTATAAGCAGTCAATTTATTCACGTCTGCGCAGATTATGGGACCTTGAAAGCTAGAGAAAGCCAACTTTGCATTTCCAACTGAATACCCATCAGGACAAACTTTGTAATTGTGACTACTTAGAAGTTAATTTTGTTTAATGATGCTAGTGCTTTTGGTGCAAGCAAGGATGAACTTTGGCTCTGATGCCTGTTCTGTCACCAAGGAGTGCCTCAGTGGGAAGAGTAGCTCTTGTGGCCCAGGCTAAGCCTATGACATTGCTGCCCCCAGGTGTCTTGGATGCTGCAACTGCTACCGCTGGCATAGGTGCCACTGCACACGTGGAAGTGGGAGGAGATGGCCCCGCGGAAGTTGTTCCCCAGGCAGCCCTTAGAGCTTCATCAAGGCTGATGAGCAACTTGAGGAAAAAAATGAGGAGTGGTGCTCATATCTTTCAGTCACTTACATAAGTTCCGGTTACATATGTTCCCCTTTCATGCGAAGGGAAAGTTGCTTATTGTTTTCTGAGGCTTAATTGATCATCGCCTCTTTCAGGGTGTATGGAATTGCTGTCTTGAAGCTAAAACCTTTGAGTGAGAGCACCTTCCTTTTGTGTGCATATGGGTGTATCTAACATTTCAAGCATGGCATTTATTTCTATAAACATTGTTTTCTAGTCCAGAGTAAGGAACTACAGTGTTTTTAGCAAATGTTGCTTATGGAGTTGTGATGTGGAGACAAAAAGGAGCATAATTTCCTCCATACCACCACGGCCATGTCCAGTACCTTGTCATCTTCAGTGTGTTTGCAGGAAAGTTCAGTCGTGCAAGGGTACGAATACCTCTGAGTTGCATCTGTCTTTGCTTCTGAGCCATGTGCTCCAACTTTTGCCAGCGTAGATGTGCGTGTGTGTTTTGGGGGTGTTTTTTTGAAGAATGAACCTGAGGAACCCTGCGGTGTTGAGCCTTGAATCAGTAAGCAGATCTCCTCTGTGAAATACAAGTCAACAGGGAAAGCCTAGAACTGTTCTTACTGACCTGTTTTGGCTATTGAATTAGCAGAATATTTGAACCCTCAGAAAAGGAATTTATTAAAATTTTTACTGATTCAGATATTCTGTTGCAGGTATATCAGCTCACCTTGTTTTTGACTGTTAATAGATAAAGTTGCATTCTCTTCTTCATTTCCCTACCACTTACCCAAGCATCATTTCTGTCCAGACACATACTACTCGCTTCTTTCAGTGTGTCCTTCGAGCAGCAGCACTAAATTTGTGCAAACATTTGCTGTGACACTTGTCTTTATCAATGGCAGGAGAAAGAATGAGAATCAATTCTGTGATTGATTGATTGATTGATTCTTTTCTTAACAAAAGAGCTGCATCTTCTGCATGTGTGCCGTGCTACTCATCTGTGCATTAGAATACTAGAAATGAACGTGCAAAAGTTACTTTTCACCAGACGACCATACAACTAATGTAAATGATCCCATAACCGTTCTTTGAGTTTGACTGCTTTTGTACTTTTTTGGAATCTAGAGCGTTTTTGAACATCCTACCTGAGTTAGGGAGAAGTCTTCATAAAAATAACTACCTTTCTGAGTTTAAAAGGTATAATCGTCACCTATTTTAAGCGCACACCTTTTTGTTGTGTTGAATATGTATATTATACTTTTAACATTATCAAGATTATTTTTATCTTGCACTAAGACTGTGTAGCTTATGGAAACTGATTCTTTTTGCAGAAAATTTTCAAGCAGCAGCATGAAATAGTTGGTACTTTCAGAGAGTGGTTCCCCAAGACCTTTCTCCTTCATCTTCAAACTGGGATGAGGAGGGAGGAGATTGAAAAATTTTCATTAGTAGCATCCAGAACATATCTGAGGAATATTAATTTCCTCAGATTCACTTACCTATTAACTATTACTCTTCTTATTTATACGCTTGCCTGTTTTTCCTTGTTTGCAAGCCTTTGTGTTGAGATTGTGCAGACCAAGATCAAGGAGAGAGTGTGCATTATAGTCTTATCTTCTTCCAAACTTTGTGACGCTGTACGAGCACAAAGATTGACCTTTATTCTAAATCCCCTAGGTGTGAATAAGGAAGAAACACTAAAAAATAGCAAGTAAACCCTTTTTTACAAGAGTTTTCCAGAGGTCTTTGCAGATAAGTTTCTGGAATGAGGGTTCTGAGCTGATGGAGGGATAGCTGTGGAAGTTCACATTTGGGAGTTATCTAGCCTTTGGAAAGGTTGCAAGTGTTCGGGGCCATGTAGCTCCATGGCAAGAAAATTAGCTTTCTTCTTGGCTTTCCTTTTAATTTGCAGGTACGTTTTTGGTTGGCTAATGCCTGTATATTTTTGAGGGAAATAACATTCAATTTATCTAAAGAACAAACAGCTCGTGCGATCCATTTTCGTAATTACTCTGTATACGTGTATGAAGTGCAGTTGGGAAGCACTGACAGCAGCGCTCTGGCCGTCCTCGATCTAGGAGACTTCTCCTGTACTTCTCGAGGGTATCCTGTTCTGGCACATGTACTCCATAACCCCTGTCTTAATGTGTTACTTTTCCCAAACTCTTTTTATTCAGTAATTGGCAGCAGACTGTTTTACCAAGGTGTGCTGAGAGCCTCCGAGTTGTTATGATCAAACTCAAATTTGGGAACCAAGCCCTTCAACAAAGTTGTGGAGACTTGATGTGAAAGCTAGGGCTATAGGAGGGTAGGAGTTTAAGTGAGAATCAGACACAAAGTAGGAGTTGCCTGAAAATTTTAAAAACTCCTGCCAGGTGCGCAGATCTGACAGCTAATTCTGCGGTTAGCTACAGGCTCATGAACCTGTATAGGCATGATGTGATGCTGGGAAGCTTTCAGCAGGGTCTTGGAACACTCTGAATATTTGGGAAACTGAATTAGTCCAAATGAAGAAAAAAATCAGCTAACATTTGGAACAGCAGGTGTTCAGCTGCATTTGTTTTTTTCTTACATATTGTGTAGTTTATAGATAGATATATTAGTGGAAGGAGCAATGGAAGCCCTTGATCAATTTTCAAACCCATTACTGTACAGAGACACATACTTGTAACTGTCTCTCTTCCCCTCCTTCCATTTGATTTCTTCCTTTCCCTCTAGCCTTTTAGCAGTGAAGAGCCTGCAGTGGCTTAGGGGTTGAAGAAAAGTAGTTGCAGTTCTTGTGCACTTAGGTTTCCATTTCTAGGTACCAACTGCACAGCACTCTAAGTGGTTTTTAAGCTCAGTAGATTCTTTGTTCACATTGGGTTAATCTTGCTCAGTGCTTGCTGTGCTTATTTTTCCTCTTAACTACTAGATTTTTTCAGGATGAGAACACTGCAGCCCACAAAGCCCCAGTTCCATTAGCAGCTCTGAATCTCAGTGCGCTGTCTTGCTGCCTTCCCCTCTGATGACCCCTCATTAACCTTGCCTGCGAAGCTCGGAAAGCCTTTCTCATACGCTGCAGAAATCCACACAGAAGATCACTTGTCTTCTCTATACAAGTCTTCGGCTGCAGAACAGGCAAGAAGCACCAGAGGGTTCCCCTCAAGACATATGGAAAGCTTGGTACAGTGCTCTTTGATGTGGCTGCTACGCAGCTAGGTCTTCTACCTTGGTTAGGTGAGGAGCTGTGTTTCAGGAGCACTTCGGAGTCTGTTGTCGCTCAGTGTTTGCAGAGCGCATCGCATAAAGGTGATGCATTCCTGCTGATTTTTCCAGTGTTTCACCTCTCCCCTGAATAGAAGCTAAATGGTGTTCTAGTGTGGTTTTAAAAAAAAATTTAGGTCAGGCAGCTTTCCTGGGACACAGGACTCAAACTACAGGAGGTTAATAATGAAAACTGAAGAGAAAAAAAAAAAATACTACAAACTGACTAGAACCTATTGGATGCTGTGCAAGCAGTCCATTCGAAACTTTTATTTTATTTATATTTTTGGGGGAGCTTGGTATAGCAATTAATTTATTCTGTGTTTATCTAAAGCACCCTGGCACAGAAATAGGAGAGTGATAGTTCTGTGTGTAGCTCTTCCTCCTGTGAATTAAATTCAGCAGCGAAAGGGTAAGCCTGTACCTGGCTCACCATGAATGACCAAGAACCTAGTTTTATGCTAAATAACATAAATAGCTCCGGAAGCTGCCTTCTGACCAGAAGAAACTGAAGGGAAGTGCATGGACAAATGCAACCTGCCAAGAGCAGATTATTGAATGGTGCTGAGCCGCGAGGTTGTTGCCTTTGCTGCCTGCGTCCGCTCAGGCCCTGGCACCACCGAGGCACTTGTCACGTGCTGGGAAGCCTTGCTGTTTGCTCTGGCTTGTCAGAGCAATTCACTGGAGGTGGAAAAGAATGAATGAAATGAGCAGAGTGGGCTTGCTGCATCTGTTCCCGTTTGCTCCGAGCGGGAGCCCGGCGACTGGGATGCAGCCCCTAAGCCCTAGCGGCAGGAAGCTGTCAGTTCAAGGGGAGCGGTGCCGTCCCTTTCGTGCGACGGCTAAATCCATTTTAGGAGGCGAACTTGCCCACAGTTTGGCAGCTTGTGTATTTTTAAACCTTTGTGCTATCTAGGCTCAGTGTGTGCCAATTGGGAAATGGGAATTGCTTGCTGACTTCGAGGCCTAAGAACTTGTCTCATCTGCCTAAGGCTGCGTCATGAGGCGCTAAGAAAATGATTGGAGGAAGAGGAGGAGGATAGTGCCTTTTTTTGTTGTTGTTGAATGTTACTAGTAGGGATTCCAAAACAAACCGATTCCAAAAACAAACTTTCTGAAGAACAGGATATGTCAAACTGTAAACCACAAGCTGTTCTTGAAGTGATTTCTCATCTTTATAAAGTTGGATTCATTTTCCAGTCTGAAAACCTCAGTTATCTTTTATTTTTAAATTTCTGTTTGATGTAGAAAATAAAAAAAGGAGGAAATAAAGCATTAAACTAGTTTAACCCATCCCACATATTTGATACTGGAACGTTCAAGTTTGAAACCTCTGATTTTGTTACTGGAGCAAAACAGCAAATCCCCACGGGAGCGATGCAGCTGTTAATACCTCTCTGGATCCCGCAGGGAAAAGTCTTTAGGAGACAGGTCTGTTTATTTGAACCACCCCTGAATAAAGCAGCTGAGTGTAGTAGCTTATAGTAGCTTATTTCAAATGTTACGGCACAAACTCTTTAGACGTAGGGTTAGAGCTGGGGCAAGAGGTGACTCTTGCTTTCCTGCAAGGTCCTACTGTCTTTTGCGGTCTATGGGGAATCTTAGCAGTGCCTCAGGTAGCTGCATGTTGGAAAGGTAGATCTGGGATTTTGAATGTACCTCTTAGTGAAGATCATGACACTTTGGTTCTTCCCAAATTCTTGAACAACATCCTTTTAAATTCTCTTTAAGGGATTACAACTTTTCTTCTTTCTGCTAGTGCTCTCTTGCCCAAAATCTGTGTGGTTTTGTTACAATAGCAAGTTTTTGTTCTGCTGCTTTTCTCCAGCAATTTCTACCTAACATGGGGTGGTAATGTTAATGCTACCTAACAATGGGGTGGTAACACCATTTTTCAGTCTTAGAGATTAAACGTGCCCTTCTGTTATTTTTTTATTTTTTTTTCCTCTGTCAATATTTTAGTAGCTGCAGCTGCTTAAGTGGCATGTTCATGCAAGTAAGAGGAGCTCTTGCCTTTAAGACAGAAGTTGCCCTGTTTGCCTACACCAGCAGCTCAAAGGATGCCAAAATGCATTATTTGACAGGGGCTTTGTTTGAGTGCATTTCTAAACATACAGGAAAATCTTGCCGTAAAACTAATGGGCTACAAGGTTTTGGGAAATGAAATATTCAGGTTTTGAAAACATACTCACAACTTTTCTTTAAATCATTAAGCTGTAGGAAACTCTTTTCAGGTTTCACTAAGCGTGTAATTTGTCTAACTGGTCATTGTGCATGCCAGCACATTTTGGTGATACAATTGTATGTGTGATCCTGAAAATTAGTTTTTTAGCTATCTCAGTTTTTAAAAGAAAGCTGGAAAGCTGGCGTTTGCTTTCCTTCAGGGAAAAGAATAATGGTATTTCAGTTATGGAGGAGTTTTTGGGTCAGGTAGCCAAAGAAATGAGGGTTGCTGAAGGTAGCATGTACTGTCAGTTGGGTGAAACAAGTGGTTCCTCTGTCCTTGTCTTTACAGCTCTGTTAGGCTTTACCTTTAGCTGCTGCAGTAGGCTACTGTGAGATGCAATGTCTCCTTAGTTGCAAAAGCGTAGCTGCTATTCCCAGAGTTGGAGCTGTTGGCCAGTGTTTGTGTCCAAACTCGTCCCAGTTTATTGGGGCACCGTGACTTCCAAAGAAGTGTTGAATTACTTAGTATTGCTTGGCTCGTTTTGTTTGTGCGTGTTTTAAATGCTGCCCTTCAAGCGTTGAGGGTTGTTTCAAATGTCACAGATAGGTTTGCAGGAACATGATGATACCCGGTTGATGTGACCGGAAAGAGAAATGACTCAAAATTTGCATGTCCTTTAGGGGCCTGGTTCTTGATAAGAGAGATTAGCACTTGCTAGTTGCTATCAGGAGCGGGTAGTTTAGGGGCAGAGAAAACTGAATGAGGTCCTTAGCAGAAGAATTAGATTTAGCTAATTAAAATGAGAACTTAATGTCAAGTGTAGCCTAAAAGTGGCAAGCATTAGTTGTGGGACATGGTTTGTTAGAAAACACAAAATAAAGGAAACTTAATCCAAATGTAAAATTTAGTTTGTGTCCTAAAATGAACGCAGGGTTTCATAGTACCCAACTAAATTTAAAAGCAAGTTAGAAGCAACTTCATTATTTTAAGTTGGCATGTGTAATAATTGGCTTTACAGCTATACACTAGTTTTAAAATATAGGTTATATAGATCGAGTGCAGAATTTGAGAATGCTGTGCTACTTTTTTTTTTACTGTTAAAATGATTATTTTATTGTAATTTTATATTCTGTTTGATGTACTGAGAGTTTATTTAGAAGTCTCTGCGTATGATAGGTTGGCTGGTGGATCTTTAGCAGCTCACTGCTCTTCTGTCTCGGAGCTGCAGGCAACGCAGGTAACCGCTCTTGAGCAGAGCTTGTTCTGCTGGGTTTATTATGAAGAAAGAAAAGGTATTGGGTATGTAAGGCAGCTGAAACGGAAGGACCATCTCCCACATTCAAAGAACCTAAGCAGGCATAACTACCTAAATGTGCTTACTGAAGGTTTTTAAAAACGTATGTGTGTATGTATGTATATATATACACACACACACACACACACACGTGTATATACTGCTCGATCAAAGCTTATATTGAATATATTCAAGTATGCTTTCCTAAGAGTGATAAGGAGTGATAGAGCTAATTTCTGCAGAGGGAAGTAGCTGTAGGATTGTTATCTATAGGTTTAATTTGTGGCACTTAAGATTTCAGCATTTTCCTAACTGGAACTATTAAAGTGCATGTGTGGTACTTACAAACACTGATAAGCTACTGATCCCAAAGTAAATTCAAATGTATTTTCAAACTTTTAGCTGGAAATCTTTTACAATTCTGGAAACAAGGTCTTCATTTGGAAATAATCCAAGCTTGTCTGTGCCCAGAGATGCTCTGTAGACATCTCTGAAAAAGTTAATACTCTAAATGAATAGAGGATGGTTTAGATATTAGTATGGCTGAACAGTATTGAGAAAACACATTAACTGTTAACAAAGGAAGAGGGATTGCAGCCCTGGGGGACAATAGGAGGTTGTGAACAGTGTAAGTCAACTCTGCTTATTCATAGCACCTCCCCTTCATTGAAAAGGAAATAGGCAATGAAGTGACCTAAAGTTCTGTGTTGGATTTGACAAAAGAACTCACCGGTTATTCATAAACCATACTTGAAACAATAATTCTAAAATCCTGTGGGTTTTTAGCATATCCTGAAGTATTTTTTAATACTAGCTACGTATGGATTCCCCTTATGCCAGTTGCTCAACCTGATGGTAACAAGGCATTTCCAAACGGAGCAACACACCGAGGCTCCGTTCCCTTGCAACGTGCAACTGAGGCTGTTGAGCGCGGGTCCCAGTCTCAGCCACACTGGAAAGCTGGCTCTTCTGAGATGATGCAGCCATGATGTCCTTGAAGGCCTTTACATGATATGTCTTTTGCCAAAAAATTGCTGTCCATCTCTAGTGCAATTTTGTTTGGTACTAGATTGCAGGAGAAACTTCCTCTGCTGTGAAGCTGTGCTTTGAATTGAAATCTAACCCAAGTTTGTTTGTTCTCTTATTATTATATGCTTTATGTTAGGGATTTGATACTTATCTCCCTATCTGGAGAGTTAATGCAGTCTGCTACTTCTGATCTGTATAGCATATGCATAGAAATAACAGAAGTTCTTCTATATGTGTGTGAGTCTAAAACATATATTTATACATTGTATAAATATATACGTAATTTATGCACACATGTTCTCTGAGAAATATGTTGTAGAAATAATAAAGAATTGTCAGTCTGTTTTTCAGGTTACTGCCCTCTCTGGCTAGAAAATAAAGCAAGATTTTCTTACTTTTTCTTTCTCACTAGGATCGGAAACTGTCCAAGTCAGAACGACAAAGATTTAAAGAGGAAGCTGGGATGCTGAAAGGGCTCCAACATCCCAACATTGTGCGGTTCTATGATTCCTGGGAGTCTACAGTCAAAGGAAAAAAATGTATTGTTCTTGTGACGGAACTCATGACATCTGGAACACTGAAAACGTAAGTAAGCATGGGCACGTCAACACACATGACAAAGAGCACTGAAAATAGGTCATATTCTGGGATAAGTTCGGACAGAATCCTTCTACTGACAGCTGAAGGTACCCAGGTAGATTTTTTGGTCAGGAAGAGACTGACAAGCAGCACCAGGTGTAGGGAGATGTCCTGTAAGTGAGCAGGCTCCTCACCTCCCTGCTTGCTGCCTCCTAGGAAGCGCACACAGGAGAACTTCCAGCGTGCGGGACTTCAGGAGGGCAGCACTTCACTTCTCCCCAAATCTTCCATTTTCTCTCTAGCCCCGCCTGCTTTTTGGAGTGTAAACTACTTTGTAAAACTCAAAGCCCTATATAATTCATCTCCCACTGTTGGGTGTAACAAACCTACAAATAATATGTACAGAGAAGAAAATATACATAGTTTTAACTCTGTGGAGTAGTACCTAACAAGAATCTGAAATCTCTGCTGAAACTCAAGCTGATGCCTGGAGTTTCAAGCTGTAAAGTAGCCGAGTGAAACCGAATCTCTCGAGAGTGTTAAGGAGACCCTAGGAAATTAAACTGCTGCGAGAGCCCTCTAGTGGTAGCTACAGCTTGCAGGGGGCTGCGCTGAAGCCTCCCGCCTCTGTCTGCTCTCCAAAAACTTGCAGGGCTGGGAGCTTGTTGGGAACATCGAGTTACAGGTAATCTGCTGGAAATAAACTCACCAGAGCTTGTAATTCAGGAATTGTGGGGCATTTGTTTTAATTCAGTACCATTTATGTCTCTGAGAGGCATTCAGAGCAGCCTGTAGAGACTGGAAAGAATTTGCAATCCATTTGTATAAATAGCCCAAATGTCCTGTGGATTTCTTGGTGTGTGTGGGTTTTTTTTTAATTATTATTATTATTTTTTTTTTGGTGATGCTTATTGATAGCTACAAATGGGCATGCCTAAAGCAGGAAAAAATGGAAACTGTCCATTGGGATTCTGGGCTGCAAATATAGGGAACTGTCACTTGAAATAGTACTGAAGAGCTAAAAGATGCAGTAATTTTCTGTATGTATATATGTTTAGGGAAGACTTTTTGGAGTTTATTTTTAAGATAATTAAAATAATTGCTTCAAGTCCTGTGCTCAGGGCAGAAATACAAGTCTTATACCTCTTTATGGATTCACCTATTTAAAGGTGAAATTTTTTCATTGTGTTAGCTGTGCAATATTGCTAGATTTATACTGCAACCTTGGTTTTTGTTATGAAATTCAACTAAGTATCACTTCCATATTTTTCAATATGTTTATCGTATTTTCTTTTAATCCAAATGATGTTTTCCTCTTTTTGAGGTGTAGGACATGGGCATTGTAGCTGCTTGATGAAGGAGGAAAAAAGTTACCAACACAAGAAAAGTGTGGTGGTATCTTGAAGTAACTTTTTCTGATGTTTTTCATTTTTTAATACTTCTATTTTTTTTTATATATATATATATATATATATATATATATATATATATATATATATAAATGTGTGTGCATATATATACACACAAGCATGTAAATAATGTAAAAAATACCATGGATTCATCCTTTGGGGCAAACGTCTAATTTTACACAAAATTTTCATGAACTTCTGCACAACAATAGAAAAACACACAACTCAAGTATTGTACAAATTTAATTGCTTACCAGTAATGTATACTAGCATGGAATTAAAATACTGGAAAAATGAATACAGTTGTTAATTTTGGTTTTAATTATATTACAAATGAAGGCAAGGATTTCTTCTGACTTTAATCTCAGCTACAAGTCTTTTCTCCTAAGGCCACTCTAGTGTGTGTTCCCATTCTGCTTTACGTGAATTTGGCAGCTTTCTGGTAGGACACATACTTTCAGAACTGTCTCTGCTAACTTGTTAGTGTTTCTCTGGCTTGCAGAGATTAAAAGTTACCATAGACCAACAGCCTTTGAGCTAAAAAAGAGGTTGATGGAGAAAGCCAAATTTTAGGCTTGTGTTCTCATCTTTTCTTTTATTCTGTGCAAAGACATACATACATATATATTTTTTTTTCACTACTACCTTGTAAAATGGACAGGAGCAGCACAGTTAAATGGGAGCAAGCTCAGCAGTGGGCTCCCAAGGTGGCCAGAAACTGATGCACTTCCATTGTAAACCCAGCTGAGGGTTCTGGGCTTGCTGGAAAGATGGAGCCTGGGGGAAACTGAAGAGCAGTCCACTCCCTACGGGGAGGTCAAGAAGACTGAGTCAGGTAGGGGGGTTGAGAGGCAGTGGGCATAAATTGAAATGAGAGATTCAGATGCACTAAATGAGAAACCTCCTCACAGTGGGGATGGTCAGGCGGTGGAACAGGTTGCTTAAAGAGACTGCATTGTGTCCATCCTTGGTGATTTTTCGAGACCTGACTAGATAAAGCCATGAGCAACCTGATGTGACCTCGTGGCTGAACCTGCCTTGAGGAGGAGATCAGACTTGAACCCTTCTGAGGTCCTTTCCAACCTGAGTTATTCTGTACCTAAAAGAAAAAGGACAATGTGCTAGCTGATCTTTTGCATTCATATATTTATGCATGATTTCATTTTAAAATGTGTCCTGCCTTAAGTGACATGTGACTTGGTTCATGACAATGTTTTGGAAAACTTAGAGCCGCACCACAGGACGCTGGGTGATGGTCTGGGCCCAGGTCCTTTAAGAGTGAGAAGCTGGCAGTAGACTAGTGTATTTGAAACCAAGAATGTAATTAGGGATTCCAAATGCTGAACTGAAGTGCCCCTGCCATGTGATGCTTGGAACGGGCTCAAGAGAGATGAATGAGGGTTGTGTCAATAGCAAAAATTCAAGTGGTAGTTGATGGGATCCAGAGCCTCCTTTGGTTTGTCTCCATCCTTGGCTTGGCTTTTTCCCTGCCTTTCTTTACATTCTGTATTGTGATTTCTGTTTGGAACTCGGTCCTGATTGCTTTTACAGATCTGTTTCCACAGCATGATAACTTCTAGCAACTTGATTTCCAGGGCTGCCGTTGAACTGGAGAAATTTAAAATAGCTGGGATTACTAATGTCTTGAATTTTCATGTTGGCATTAGTCCAAGTGATTTCATCAGAATTTGTTCTCCTCATCAAGAGGATATGTAGAGAACAAACACTGCAATGGGCTAATTTACCTGCCTTGGTTTTACTCTAAAATTGTAACTGTTAAACCTTATAGCGGTGACAGAATTTGCCACCAGTCTTACGGTATTTTAAGACTATTTAGACTTGAACTGAGCAGTGTTAGCTGAATAGGAATTAAAGCCCACTCTGTTCAAAGCATACTTTTGAACAATTCCTTTTCTGAATGTATTTTTGTCTACGTTTTTAAAAAGGAAGAGAAGAAGGAAAAGGAATTCTTCGCTTAAAATGGATATATCCAAAGATAGAGTGTGAGAATATACCACCTTAAGACACATTCATCACCTGCTGTGCTACTAGAAAACATTTGGATACTCTGATAGGTTGCTCATTTTATAGCATCTCTAATCTGTTCAGTAAGGAGTAGAAGATCATACTGTTATGTCTCAACCACTGGGAAATATTTTGGGGATCAGATTTGACTTGTCTGCTATAGATTTTAAAAGAGACGATGTTAGCGCAGTTCTGTGCCGTGCTCTTCCTGCAAGAGACACAATGACTTTATGCGGAAATTGTTCCGCAACAGTTCTTTGGCCGAGTCTACATAAGATCCGCTTTGCTTCTGTCTGCTTTTTTCTCTCTCCCTGAGCTCTATTTCTCTGAAGTAGTGAGCAGTGTCAGTCCAATTCAAGTGATCAAACCCTCTTTTCCCTTAGGGAAGCCATCTATGTGAATTGTTAAATTGCTTGACTAAACTCAGCAAATAATTTTGAAGCCGCCTTCCAGTTCAGCTGGGAATCCCAGACCAAGGTGCTTGGACTAATATAGGTCGGTCTGGGTTATTCTGACTTCATAGCTTTTGCACCATTTGCAACAGCTCCTTACTTCATTGGGTCTTTAGTGCTTAGTTGCTCTTTTCTGTCTCTTCTTCCTTCCCACTTCTTTTATTTAGTCCAGGAAAATGCTGTAACTGCTTAAAGTGCTTTAGGCCTGAAAGGTTGAGCAAACTCTTAAATGAGTAGATAATGAGGTATTATGATTAATATAGTTTTAAGTCTCTGTTTGCTTCTCATCTTAGCAAGGCAGCTGCCTGCCTATTGTAGTAACCAACCTTCAAGCATGTGTAACTTACTTTTATATTTTCTTTAGATATTTGAAAAGATTTAAAGTGATGAAAATCAAAGTGCTACGAAGCTGGTGCCGGCAGATACTGAAAGGCTTGCAGTTTCTACACACGCGCACTCCTCCCATTATCCACAGAGACTTAAAATGTGACAACATCTTCATTACTGGCCCCACTGGATCCGTCAAGATTGGAGACCTGGGTCTGGCAACTCTGAAACGAGCTTCTTTTGCCAAAAGTGTGATAGGTAAGTCTCTCTTGTCCTACAGGCTGGTGAGCCAGTCCACCTACTTGGAAACTTGAGTCTTATAAGAAAGTTTTTAAAGGTACATGGTCAAAGTCCCCAAAAGTGCAGGCTTTGTTCCTGGGCTGTTGAGGTCATTCTGTGTTTCTAATGAGATTATATACCAAAGTTACAGTTGTGCTTTTGTATGTTGACATGATAAGTATTTTGGAATTTATATTTATTCTCTTGCCCAATGGTTTAGTGCAACATTGTTGATAAAACCACTCTTGCTTCACTACATTTAAATCTAAGCCATGTTTCTTCAAGAAATGTACAAGTGTGTTTTGGTGACATAGCTTCTCTTTCTAACAACCTGTCAATGTTTAGCCTAGCAGTAATTTATACAGCCAAATTCTTTGGAATTCTTTGTCATCAGGCATCAATATTCCATCTGTTACACTTTAGTTTGCACAGAGGCAGAAACTAAAGTTATCGAAGAAAATCAACTAAAGCTACTAAATACAAAGATAGTAATATGCTGTCACCTTCAGGAAGTCCCTAGAATGTGGATTTCTGTAAGTTAGCAGGATATATTGGGGAAGTATTGCCTTATGTTTGCTCTGTTCTCTTCCTTAAACATTCACTAATGGCCCGTGGCAAATGGCTATTGGGTGGATGGAAACAGTCTAGTCATTCTTGTGACTCTTCTAAAGAATCGGTTTTATCAGCTTTGTTTTTATAGTTGTTTGAATAGGCTGCAGGAATTGAAGTTGGTCTTCATGCTCCTAATATTTAAAGCTTGCTAAAATGCAAAATTGCTCAACAGTCCTATATTGAAATCCTTGATGGGATGGATGATAAACACCTGTAAATTGTCTTGCGAACTATCACTAAAATATTTCCTGCTTCTTAACCAGGTGGAACTATTAATAGAAATGAAATAAACACTGTATTGATAAATTAAATTTTCTTAAACATATTCATCTTATCCTCAAACTTTTAAATGGAAGATTACCACTTCTTATCTTGTTAACCAGCAATGGTTAACTTTTGGATAACTGACTACAGTTACATTCTGGTTTTGGTTTAGCGTGGTGGTGAAAACAAGCAATGTGGTTATATTGAATGGTCTGTAAATTGCCTTGAATCTGGTATCTGCAGGAAATAATTCTGTGCTTAAATTTGCAAAAAGCAAACTTGCATCTCTGGCTTAAAGTAAATCTGATCATACAACGCCATCTCTTTGCTTACAGAGGGGGGTGCTCTGATGCTTCACTGGGCAATAATTTTCTGCAAACTATTTAAATGGGACTTGTTGAATCTCACGCTCTGTGCCTGTAACTCAATCTCTCTGTATTTCTAAGTATTTTTGACTGTAGGATGTCCCTCACTAATGCCTGTATCTGCAGTAGGCCTATAAATATACTGCAGGTGGGAAGGTAAGTATATGAAGAAAAGGGCTCTGGTGAGTGGCCTTTGCAGAAAATTACTTTTTCTTTTTTTCTCATGAAGATTTATATTTTTAAGAGTTTTTCATTGCAAGGCCTTTCCTGAACCATTCTACTTAAAAGAGTAAGTGGTGAGCACGAGGTCAGAGACTAGCTGTGGGCTCTTACCAATGCTATTTCTTTTGCAGCGGAGAACCGTGAGGTAATTTTTGAAACAAGGTTTAATATATCTCCTTTTTTACAGGGAGAAAAGGTAAGTGTCTTAACTCTCCTTAGTATTTGGTTTGCAGCCTATGGCTAGTCTGACTGTTTTCCCCTCTTTCTATCCCCACCTCTCCATTTGACTCGATCCAATCTGTTTTGATAATGGTATTGACTAACATGCATAAAGCAGGAATTGCCCCAGCACTTCCATGACATTCTTATTCTATAAAGGCCTTGCAATGCAAGACTCTCAAAGTGTGTCGATACAACAGAGTGACTAAGGGTTTCCTCCCTCTTCTTTTTGCCTCCACTTTCTCTTGTCTCACAGGTCTGCCCAGCCGCTTCTTCCTGCGGTGAGTAACGCCAGCAGCCTCTGCTCGCTTTGAGACATTTAGAGTCTGAATCGTTCTTTTAATTTAAGGTACCCCAGAGTTCATGGCCCCCGAGATGTATGAGGAGAAATACGATGAATCCGTTGATGTATATGCTTTTGGGATGTGTATGCTAGAGATGGCCACGTCTGAGTATCCTTATTCTGAGTGCCAAAATGCTGCGCAGATCTACCGACGAGTGACCAGTGTAAGTTCCCCCCCACTTCAGATTTTAAAGCTGCTACAGCTGACAGAGGAGTACAGCTGGCTGGCTTGGCACTACACAAGAGTGGGGAGAAAGACAAGTTGACAAGAGTTTGGGGGGACAGGAATGGGTTGAAAGGGATTAAAATGATTCAATTTACCAAAAAGCCAGTCAGAAGCTTGTAAAAAGTGAGTGGAATTAAAATTCCCTGTATGTTAATACTTCCTCAGTATATAAGTAGGTAATGCATAGGGATTTAAAAACAACCAAACAAACCAACCAACCAACCAAACAAACAAAAACAAGCAAAACACAGAACGAGATAATTTCTGAAGCTGTCGTGACTCTGAAAAAGCTGGGTGAGTGTTCTGGTCTTGAAGATTACCTGGTGAGTTTGTTCACTGAAATAAAGCTGGATCACAAATTCAAAGCACTATGGCTTAGCTGCTTGCTGAGGCAAATCATAAGTTGTTCATTACAATGATTTTAAGTTATTAGTTTACTGAATTCTAAGCAGTCTCTAGTTGCTATGTGTCAGGTGTACTTCTCATTAGGCAGTGGAAATACTTGGTTGATAGAAGGCAAGTGCTTCACACAGGAAAAGGCTGGTAAGTGCAGTGGTGTAGATTTTGCTAGTAAAACCAAATAAAGGTGAGAGAAGAAGCAAGAAATTTGCATTTGTTCATGCGACTAGGCTATGTGGAACCTGCAGACCTTGAACTTAACAAGGCTACAGTGCTAAAAAAATTTAAGGATGTTTATGGACAGACTTACTTTGTGGTCTCTAAAATAGTGTCATGAAAACCACACCTATTCAGGAAAGGTGAAAGAAACTGAATGTGTTTAACCTTCTCATCAAAGCATTCAGAAAGAATGGTGAGGTGGCCGCTCGGTAAAGCAAAGTGTTATTTTTTTTTATGTTGACATTTCCAAAATGGCTGTGTATGCGTGCACAGGAGGATAATGAAGTTCCTTTATCCACAGACAGGAGACCAAGTATTCCCATTTGTCTATCAGTGTGTATTATCTTTAAGAAGTTGGGGATTTAATAAAATGACTTGCTTAGCTTTGGAAAAATAAAATACTCCCTTTCCCTGATGCCTACCGTTATGAAAGACAGACATAATTACTGACTGTAGTTAGTAGTGAATTATGAAGATAGGCTTGGTGAAATAAGAGAGGATTCCCCTTGTTTGAAGGGGAATATAGTACAGGCACAAGAGGAAAAAGAAAGAAAGATTTGGTTTTGTATGATAGTAAACTGCCATCTATAGTTTTCTAAACTGAGAGAAAAAAGGGGTAAAATCTAGCAATTGCTCTGCTTACAGCAGGATGTGATTTCTGAGCTATCCTGATCAGTGAAAGAACAAAAAAAACCCGTAAAAACAGATTTAGTGTTATCCTTTGGTATGTGTATCTTACCCACAGCCAAAGAAATGTTTTTGGTGTGGAACTGAAAGATGTGTTTGCTTGGAATAGGGTAGCAGGTGAAGTGGATCCAACTGCCCTGCCTTTCCTTAGAGAGTGCTAGGAACTGAGTTGTGGAGAGAAGAGACTGCTCATGATACAGTTTTGGGCTTGGAAGTGCCTGAATCTTAATGAACTGCTGGTTTGCAAAGTTCTTCGCAAATAGAAGGTTTTAGAGGGATTATTAGCAAACAAACTTACCTAAAAACTTACCATAATTGGTCTTAACCACTTCTTTGTTATAATTTTGGCAACCTTGATAGGTCTTTATTTCCTGTCATTTTTGGACAACTGTGGAACTTCTGAGTAGATGAGAAACACTAAGTAGTCCCACATATTGTTCAAAGCAGGGTGAAATTCTGTTATTGGGTCACTCTGAGAAGAGTTTCTACGTCACTCTTCTATTGATTGTACAAAGATTGCACTTAGATTTTGAATTTTTGAGCTTTTCATCCACCACTTCTGAGTGGTGTAAAATGAAGAAAATACTGTTTACTTTCCCAAGGGAAAAAGACTGGGAAGATAAAATGAAGCATATGTGTGTCTACGTGTAGGCTAGGAGTGAAGACTCTGTTTTGGTATATTTGGTTTGTTTATCTTCTTAAAGTCAGAAGGCCGTTTCCTAGTTAAAAACAAAACAAAAACAAAACTTAAATAGATTCAAAGGAATAATTTTCATGAAGAAAAGATAATCGTCTTGGGCAATAAAGAACAAACCTATCTTAACTGAGCTTGGAGAATTCGGAGTTTCTTCCATAACACAAAATGCAGGACTGTTACGAAAGTGGAATGAAATACTGCTTGTATCCTTTTTTTTTTTTTTTACCACTCCGTGAAAGCTCTGCAAACCTATAGAAAGGCCCTTAAAATTTTCTGTTCTTGTTCTTTGTAAGAAAACAAGATTTTCTTACCATCCTTTCAAAAAAGATTTTAGGAGGTTAGACAGTATCTATAGGTGTGGGTGAACCAGCCAAGAAGTTCAGTACTTAAAAATACGGTATATAAATCATCAGTGACAGAATGTGATCAGAAAACTTCCTGTAGGGTGAACCTGGGGAGCACCTGCCAGTGCTTTTCCCTCTCTCCTTCCAGCATAAGGTAACCTGGCTAGTGGAAGCTGACAGCATTTCCAAGTGACCTCTCCAGTCTGTTATTTTGCTAGTAATGTTTAGGAACATTTTGAGGTAGGAACTGTAACCTTCTTGTGCCTCAAATTAAAGGGTTATTTTTGTCCAGGAGCATATAGAAAGACTAGAGGAAAAGACGGTAATGATGGGCTGTCATTGACTATAGTGAAAACACACGCCATGTAGGAGCTAAAAACCACTGAACCCCCAAAGGGAATAAGATCAGGTTGTGCAGCGACACTATGCAGGATATAGGTATTTAAACTGATTTTTCAAGGGAGGAGTTCTCCCCTTTTGTGTGCACTATTAGGCTTAGTACGGAGGATAATGGCTCTATTAACTTAAATTCTAGCTATTGTTTGAGTTAGAAACTTGTAGAAGGTGACTCAGTTTTCAGAGCATCATCTCAGGACTGGACCCAATACAACAAACTTAAATTCTTACCTCACATTTTGTCCATGCTTTGCTTTTACTTCCTCTTTCTGTTATTGCTCTAATTGATGCCCAGGTGGGATGTAGCATTACTTACAGTGTTCAGTTATGTATCGAACCTGTTCTGTTCAGGATCTTTTCTGTTTTGATCAGTTTTCTAATTAAATAATGGAGTTATATTTGATACCTAGACATTTGCTTACCTAAGGGCTGAAGTTCCTTCTGGAGTTAAGATGCTCTTTAGCCCAGACGATTTCTGCTGCTTTGTCTCTTGAAAACAGGACTACTGTGCGAACCCGGGGTTTTCAAGATGATTCCCTTTGCTGTTCGCATTACCTCACTGAAAAGTTTCAATTTTTCCTTAGCAAAGGAGTGTTGGGGCAATGTTCCTGAATTTTCCCTGTGCCAAGAGAAAAATATGAGATTTTATGGCGCCTGTTGAGTAGAAGGATTCTTCTTTCAGTAGAAGAATCTGGATGCTTGCCTAGTTTAAAATAGCTGCTTAAAGTTTTTAGGGATCAAGGTATTAAGTTAGAGTTCTTTTACAGTTCTGGTAGAGGCCCGGCAGGTGTCTGTGACAAAGGACTTGCACCCTCCAGTGTACTTCATCAAGGCCCTTTCACTAGCAGCTTCTTTCGAATGGAAAATGGTATCTGCCTGTCTTCACACTCAAGTATAAAGGAGCTTGAGTTTCTTTGGTTTTGCCAAATCACAGTATTGTAACTTCATCTTCAAAAGAACATACTTTCTTCTGTAAAACATCCTCTACTATACTTTGGAAATGATTTCAAAGATATTATTATTTTAAAATATTCCAATTCCTGTATTTTTTTTTTACCTTATTGTTTAAAACAAACAAAAAAACTCCTAGATTTAAGCATTATTCCTGTTCATCTAGGTTTGAATATATCTACTGGGAACTTGCACTTCAGTGAAAGCACCTAGGCCTCTAATTAACTGAAAATGATGAGCTGCGCTATTAAAGTAGACTTGAGTGTCCCCATGATTTCTCTCTCCCTCTGCGTCTATGCAGAGGCAGCTGTTAGTTTAGGTGCCTGATCCACTACTAGGTTAGGGACCAGGCACATCTTCACCACATCACAGCAATTAGACGTAGTTACAGTACAAAACATAGTAAAGATGTTAAATTCTGTTGTATACTCTCTGATACACACACACACACACACAGTTTGCTAAAGCTTGAGAAGGATTTTCAATGTGTCTGCTGTCAGTCCTCTCTGTGAAATGTTATTCTTCCGTTGACTGGTTTTATGCATATTTATGTAATTTTTTCACAAGAACTATTTGGACTGTTTATAAAATAAAACAGAGGTGTAGTTGTAGAATGGATATCTTTCGTTTCTCAACTTAGCCTCTTTAAGAAGCAGTACATTGGAGGCACAACTATGGTAGCTTGAACTGCTTTTTCCGAGACCTTGAGACCTACCTAACCCGTGTTGTTGCTCTAAAGGTTAAGCTGGTATTTTTTGCTTCTGTTACAGCCACTACTTTCAGATGCAGTATAGACTTCATTTACCTCTATGCTGTATTTCTTTTGAGCTTTTCTCAACACAGAGCTACAATTTTCCCAATTTCCAATGTTTGGATGGCTAAGTCTTATATTTTCCAGGTGCTTTACCCTTCTGCCACTAGTCTAAACATGATTAACAAAGTTTATTAGGCAGATTTAAGTCATATCTGTCACTGAAACAAAAATCCAAACATACTCATTCCATAAAAGCTAGTAAGAACTGTCCTCAGTTTGAAATATACTGCTGATCTAAACAGAGTATGAATAGAAAACTTTCTGCCCACATTGTATCAATGTTCCTTTTAATTTTCTTCATAGACTTACATATACGTGTGTGTATACATACTGTGCATATGAGTATATATAAAGAATTTTTAAAAATGCATAAAAAATACATACCTGTATTTTGCCATACTTTGTCAAAGTCCAGTTTTGCCCTCGCTTTCACGAAAAATCCAGTCTCCTCCTTGTAAATGAAAGTCTTATCTTCTGGCTGGCCTTAGCATGAGAAGAAAAAAAATCATTTTGCATTTTTGACTTACAACGAGTTCTTCTATACTGAAGTGTTCCACAGAATGGGCACCACTTTTCTGTTCTACAGAGCTGAAAAAAAGCCCCGAGGGAACAAGATACATAATGAGTAACCAGACCAGGCAGTGTGTAACTGGTTTTAAAATCTGTAATTTCCTTGGCTTGTGGGAACTGAAGCTCTCTGGTTAGATCAAGGTCGTTCTCTTGGCTGGAAACCAGTCGGTTACTGAGCTTTACAGTTTGGTCTATTGAAATGAAATTAGTCTCTAATAACATAAAAGTTCTGCTCTATAAATTGTTCAATCTAGTCATCTAAATTGACTTTACTTTCACCAGAGGAAGGTGGGCAGTTCAGTCCATCTGTCTCCTGTTTTGTGCTGAGGGGTCCTAGGCAGGACATGTTGATGCCTCATTTTTGGACTTTTGATTAATCTTACCTGTAGTGTGCAATGAATGTTCATGAATACCAGCATATCTAAAATGAAACAATATGTGGAAGAGCTCTTAGCTTTTCAGTCACTGTTTAAGCATTTCTGTTATCTCTTGAAGAGGAGTAATTAAAGACATTGAAAGTTCAAGCTCTGCTTTTCCTTGCAGTTTTGCTATGAAGCGTCTTTTTTAAATTAAGCTACAAGTTGCTTGCTCTTTAATGCAAATTCCTCTCTTGATTTCTGTAATCAGTCTGTGACTTGATAAGCATTTACAAAACTCTGTTTCTTTACCTTCAGTAACTCCAGTTGGTTCAGAGAGACCTAGAACTTGCTCTTCCTAGCAAGTTCTCTAGTGGAAAAAACACTGGAGAAAGATCAGTGGGAAAAGTAGGGGGAGAATCTTCAAAAAGCGCAGGTGATGAAAAATTGTGCACTTTCACTAAATACAGGAAACAGGTCATTGGGAAACTTTTAATTGTACTAATTAAAAAAACAGAAAGTTGTGGTGCTTCACTATAAAAAGGAAGAAAATTGCACACTAGATCCAGTTCCTCAGCATTGCTCTGAGTAGACTTAAAGAATTCCTGTGGACTAGCCTCTGTGTTCACCTCTTTTTGTTGTGTTTTGTGTGTTTGGAGGATTTTTGTTTTTAAACCAGGGTCATTTTCAGATGCTTTAATAAGGCTTTTAAGAAACATATGAAGCAGCGAGGAGGCTTCCTGTGTGGAAGTTCAGTCAGTAACTCATCAATTCAGATGCATAAACTTTAAGAAGGAAAGAAGGCGGGAGGAAAAATGAATTATCTCTCAAAGGAACTCTTTCTAGACATAGATCACTTCTACAGTTTTTTCTTCAATACTGCTGCTATAAAACAACCTTGGTTGGAAGCAAAAGCGGATTTTTCCTACTCAGACTGTTCACCCCTGAGCCTGGAATGCATGTCTTTATGATTTTGAACTAGATAAGAATTTATATTATTAGATTTAAATCACATCTAATATGATTTTAAAATGATCATGAATTAAAGTAAGGGAGGGCAGAACTGTGAGCTTCAACTGAATTGCATGAAATCAAGATCTAATTCTGCTTTAATATACCTTCTCAGTGTGAAATTCTAAAATGTGCTTGGGATGTAGTTTTCCTAACTGTAGTGTATTTTTTTTTAAACTTAGTATTGTGATAACTTATCTAGGCTTCTTTAAAAAAAATCTCTCTTAAGGGTGAGGCTTCCTAAAACTGTGATGCTGTGAGACGTCTGTGTCTGTTCTCTGTCCTGACATCTGTTTAGCTCTTAAGAGGTTATATTAATCTAACAAAATCCTGGGGTTAAATTAATCTAACAAAGGACAGGAAGCTGACTCTTCTCTGGGGAACAGGGAAGGGAGGTAGTCGGTGTATTAAAATCCCCGGCTATGCACTGTTATCCTAACCATTAATGAATCACTGAAATGGCACGCTAATCATTACTGTGATATTTCAGTGGTATTTGTTATAGTACCATTATTCAAAAAATACCAATGGTAGCGGATGGGTTGGTATTTCTTGTCCTACCAATTGTTCTGCTATAGTTCTGTAATGATAAAGGTGGGATGAGTCCAGGAAAGTTTTAGTTTTATGGAAGCTCAAAGCAGTATTAGTCTCAAAATAGCTTATTTTTTTATTCCCAATGTGATTCATAGGCCAGAACTCCACCAGATTTTTGTAATTTCTCTGCATTATCCTCAGGTTACTCAGAGCCTTCTTCCTGAAACAGGCACAGACATATGGATAGGTATGTCTTTTGACATGCTCTGGATTGTGCCTGTATCAAAGATGGAAAGTTTAATGGGATTTTACAGAACCAATTAATTCCTAAAAGTGGAGAGAAGAACCAGGCTAGAAAGTGTGTAGAATAAACTCTGCCTATCATACAGAATATTTGTTCTTAAAGGAGCTCTGCTGGACATGTGACTTTTTAAAGTTTCTTCAAAGGCATTCCTACTTGGTCATTCCTCGCCATCAAGTTCCTGTGTAGAAGGGTTACCTTTTTAGGACCTTTTTGAATATTTAGTACTGTAAAAACAATTCTTCATAAGAAGGAATTAGAATAAGTCACAAAACAAAGGGAACAGTAAGTTTTAAGGAGTGTTCCTGGTGCATTGTTTGAATCTTGCATTATTTCCAGAATTTACAAAACTATTCCAGTCCTCTTAGTATCTTGTAAGGGATAGTCCAGGTAGTGAATGTGCTTGAGGCCTATGGGAATGATTTGATGTTGGATTATTATGTGTATTTTTTTAAAAACAGCTCTAGGTCCAGCTGGACCTAATCTGTGACTTTAGATTTAATATTGCTGCATTTTTAAGATGGGTGCTAAGTGATGTTTTTCTGTCAGACTGCTAGCTGTTAAAGCAGAGAACACAACTAAAAAAAAATTCTAAAGAATATATTTTCCAGACTGGAAAAAAAAAAATTTTTCTTCGTGATTGTTTCACCATCACACTTCCAAATTTATAATGCTAAAGTGTATGTGTTGGCATCTGTTTCCTTTTTAATTTTCCTCCTTTTTGTGTAAGTAATTTCCAAGTTGAAGTGCTAAGTAAGGAGAAGCTTTGTTCAGCTAGTTCAAGATTTATATAAATTTCAGATTACTGCATATTCTTGTTCAAAAAGCAAAGGCAAAACCACTAAATGCAAAGGTAAAAACTGCGTATGAAGATCCTGTCTTTACTCCTATAAGAGTGAAAACTGAAAAGTTCGTGCTCAGGCCACTTGTCTGATCAGTCTTTATCATTGCATCAGACCCTGTGTTCTTATGCTGCGGATTTCTAAACTTTCCAAGCACTAACTGCAGCAACCCTGCAATTGCTCGAAAGCTGTTACATTGTGACCTTTCAGGTACAGAATTAGTTCATCTACTTTCACCATCTTTTCAGGGAGTCAAAAGGACTCCTGGTTCTGACCTTTGAAATTGATTGCTGCTTGCATTCCCAGGCGGTTCTGAAATGCAGAGGACTCGCATTTTCTAAAGTAAAAACTTAAAATGCCTGTGAACTGTGTTGCCTAATTACTCATGGGGTAGTTGTAAGGCATGGTGTATATGCCGCGGTAGTACACGATGTAATTTACAGTTCAGTGCTATCACAAATATAGTAGTGGCCTTACTTGCTTTGTTGTTATAACCTTTTACTTGTGTGTGCTGGAAAGCATCACAGCCAGCAGGGACTAGAAAGAATTAATAGCTATTCTTGTTAAGTTTAACTGTGTAGAAACAATGTAGCCCAAACAAGGGAACCTTAGCCCAATGCATCTGTCCTCAATTAGCTTTGCTGATAGGATGGATTTTCAAATCCATGAAGTTGTAGAACTTTTTACACTGTAAATGTTTTGACTTTAATAGGTAAATATATAGTATTGAGTCACTAGCAAAGCTGTGGAAAAACAGGTAGTGTTCTTCAGCTTCTAGGCTTGGAGATGATCTGCAGAATACAAACATAGTGATGAGGGGGAGCCAGCAGTGATGGCTGGTCAAGCGAGAGGAGTCTTTTTTCTTTGTACCAAAGACAAGCTCATACAGATTGATAAATGTGTAATTTCAAGCACCCTGAAAAATTTAAACTTCAGGAATAAGTTGGTGTGCATCTGTTGATCATATTATAGCTATGCCTTGTGCATATAACTCTCATTGCACTGCATAGTTGGGAGTTTTTTGTTTATTTGTTCTTGATACTCAGTGCATCACTTGCCTTTTTACGTTTATTAGTACCTTAAAATTATTTGAGTGGTAGTGGTAAGTGGAGCAGGAAAACAGTGTCCAGACTGTGCTCAGTCAAGTTGCAGCAGGCAGACCTGTGTGATCACTGCCTCCCCTCTGCTGCCTTTTCCTCACTTCTGCAAAGTTGGGGCATGCACAGGTATCTGCTGCAGGTGTTTAAGGCTGCTGGTTTGGGAAAACATAACATTCATTGCACTTGGATTGTTAAGACCTCATTGAAAAGGCTTGTCCTGCCTGAAGAGGGGTTGGCTGAACTATTTCAGTGACACAGAAGAGCTCCCTCAAATAGCTGAGGGAAGCGTTTTGGTCTGGATAATGGTAGATTAGTCGGTCAAGAGGTATCTTAAATATGATTCAAAAATGTGCAATCAATGTTTGTTTTCGATCAGAGGAGAAGAAAGCTAGGGCTGTCCTCACTCGCACAGTAGTCTACATAGTGCCTCATGAGCTA
The DNA here is from genome assembly GCA_034781795.1 of Crypturellus tataupa. Taxonomy (NCBI): domain Eukaryota; kingdom Metazoa; phylum Chordata; class Aves; order Tinamiformes; family Tinamidae; genus Crypturellus; species Crypturellus tataupa. The sequence goes on from JAWLRI010000833.1 coordinate 1,924,868, forward strand.
AATCTAGCCCTTTGGAAGCTTTCAGGTGGCCCTATTACTTGTATTGCAGTAACGCTACTTATTCTAGTGGAATATTGAACTTGTCCAACGTTTTGCAGGGTTAACTGATTTTGTTTTGGAGAGAGTTATTAATTTTCCAGAGTTAATTGCTGCTGAAATAATGTTATTTTTATTTCTATTATATGTATTAAGCTGGCTTTTTAATTTCATTACTGCAGTCTCAACTAGTATATCTCGATTTTTAACGTGAGCAATAAAATCTAGCCTTTGTGGACAGCTTATCTCTCTTTTAATTGAATAAATGCTAAGCTGAAGTCTTCTTTTTCATAAGAGATAAGAGTGCAAGTGAAGAATTGGACTGGATGAGAATTAAGATGCAGTCTGGATTTTTGGCTATAAAACTCTAAAACTAGGGAAGGAGCTAAATTGGAAGTGTTTCTAACAAAGACGTAGAATAGGGTGAAGCATGAAAGGTGGAGAAGGGAAGAAGTGGTTAAACCTTTTATATGGTTAAAGGTTGAGAGGGCCAGGAGAAGTAACTAATAGCAGGTGGTTGTATTTTAGAGGATCATGGGGTAAACCAATTTAAAAGCTATATATAGTGTTACCTGGGGGCTTTTTTGGGACTATGGGGAAGAAGGTAAGTTCACTAGCTTGTTTTCCACTGGAATTTTATGTTCTCGCTAAATTCTTGGAATTAATGGCTTGTGGCAGCCTGGGTCGAGTTCAAACTAGTTGGTAACAACTTAGCAAAAAGAAAGTATGGAGATTTTAATTACTTTGTTTTTGTGATTTGACTTTGCAGCTGATTCTATTAGTCTCTGTACTGCAAAGTCTGAACATTTTGTTTGAGAGGATTAATCAGTTACGGTAGTATTCTTTTCCGTCTCTGTAGCTCAAGCACTTCTTTAGAAAAGAGACTGAACATGGTTAGGTAGGGGCGTTTAAAAGCTGAAACTCTTGAAACCTCCTCTGCAACTTGTGGTGGGCCCCCCAGAAGAAAGTAGCACTAAGTAGGTAGAGTGAAACATTAGAGTCTGTTCCTGCAAAGCAGGTTTAGGTTTGTTCTGACAACAGTGTGTCAGTTTGGTCTGAGCAAAACAGTAACAGCAGCAACCCAAAAAAATGATAAGCAACGGCAAGCAAAATTCCACTGTTCTTTATTCAAGATAGCAGTAAGCACTGTTAGGAGTAGGATGATAATCAAAAGGTAGTTGATGTGCAGGTGAAAGTTTCTAGCTTGCAGTTTCAAGTATCAAAAAGTGTTATTTTGTAGCACCGGGATTGCAGGTCTACCAGCATTGGTGTAGTTGTAGTATGCTTGAGGAGCTAAGTAGTATTTTATTTGAAAGTAAAATCTGATCTCGAAAATTTAAGAATGTACTTAAATTTTATCACAGTTTATCCTCCCTTGTTGGCCAAAATTTATTTGCACACTTCATGTCTTAAATGGTGTGCATGGATTTCCTGTGTCCTTTAAAACAAAAAGAAACAAAAGCCCTGAATCTGTAGACAAATTTTGTTTTATTAGTGGGCAAGTTTTATAACGTCTGTGTGAAACTAGATAGCAGGAAAGTGGGTGTGAGACTTGAGTAGAGCAAGAGGTGTTACAAAATACGGCTCTGCAGGTGCACAAGTGGTGGAAAATAGGTAATGATGCTCCTTTCTACTGTTGTCCAACACTTTGAAGATCCCCTCAACATACCTTACACTGAGCGCACAGCAAGAGAGCAGCAGCTGACGTGCCAGTGGTCACAGAGCATGGTTGTCAGGAGGGAGGTGGGTGCAATATGTTGTGTTATCCTAGAACTGCCTAAGTGGAAAGTGCCGATCTGCGTCCTGCTAGGCAGGAAGAGAAGTTAGCCAGTCATAGGGATATTTAGGGAGCTCCGTGGGCTGAAGAGGAGAAAGACCTGCAGCCTTTCCCCTATTTCTTTTCCTCATCTCCCCAAGTATAAATCAGTGCCAGTAAATCCTGTTCCAAACGGCTCTGTTGCCCTCCCTTTGCCATTGCCCTTTGCCAGAGCACGAGTGCAGCTGGGTGATGTTCTTATGCACAGCCTTAAAATGGGCAGAAACTCAGGGAGGGGACCCGGCAGCACGGGAGGCGGGGACATGCTGGAAGTGAAGTCCCCATCCTTGTCCTCGCTGCCTCCTCCTCCGCATAGGTAGCTGGGCAGGCAGAAAGGACCGGCCTTTCCTCTTGCTTGCCTCGGTTCTCACTCTTCAGAGCCTGCGAGTGGGCAAAGTGGATATTGAACTTGACTCTCTGCAGCCTCATGTACTGGGCTTGGAGAAGTACAGGGGGTCTGAAAGAGCAAACCATGCTCCCCTCTAGCCTTGCTGTCTACTTCCCTTCGGCTGTGCGTTAGGGCAGCCAGGTAGCGGCTTCCCTTTGGAAACGAGCACCCAGGTGGTTTAGGGCTCTTTTCCTAATGGATTTCACAAAAAGAGAGATTTGTCCCGTCTTTGTAATCGTTAATTCCCACTGTTGTTGCTGCACGCACCAGGACTGTGCTAAAGAGGTATGTATGAATTTCACGGTATGGGATAAGTGTGTAAAGGTTTTGGGAGGTGAATCAGAATTCCTGATTTACAAAACTGCTCAAATGGTAAGACTTTGCATAAACTGGTTGTTCAGTTTGCAAACGTGGCAGTACTTTTTCAGTAAGTTCTCTAAAAACATAGATTGAAATTCTGAACAGCCCGGCTGCAGCAATTACTGCTCCTGCTGTTTCCTATCCGTGATGTTGTTGTTCGTCTCACTTTTCTTTCAGTTTAGCACTGCTAAGGAAGGGTATGTGCCACTTTCTGTCTTTTACTCTAGTTTGCTGTGGTGTCAAGGTCACTCAATGCTGATTGTAATTCTCTTGTAAAGCAGATAGTAACTGTAATGTCTTTTGCATTGGGATGAGATGGTACCGTACCGATCCTGATGATCTAACTAATGCAAAATATTATGTGTTTTTACATAAAAGTTGTTCAGAGGTGTTATTGGTAGCTTTTACTTTTGGAAAATTGTATTTTTTATTTTGGAAAATACTAGTATTTTCAAGAGTACCTACATATGCTTTGAATGGATCATATAACCGTTAAGAAATTCTGTTAAATTTGGGAACAAACTTTTAAAATTTATTACAATATGATAAAATCTATGCTTTTATCATATGTAAGATTTGTCATACAAAATCTGTGCTTATGTTTAAGAGGACTGCAAGATCAGTATTTAGTTTTCTTTGGGGTTCCTGCACTTTCTGGTATGCACATATAAAACTCTATTCTAAGGTTAGGGATGTCCTCACAATATGTAAATGTTCAGGAGTTGTTATCTTATGGCAGTGCTGTGGTCAGAAGCAGCAGTTCTGTCCTGCTCAGCTCTGGGTGTCGCACAGCCCTTGCGTAAGCCCCATAACCAGCGCGGCTTTGCAGTGAACCGCAAGGGAGAATTCCATCCTCCTGCAAGCTGCCGCGGCCTCTTTGTGCTGGTTTTCTTTTCAGTTTGATAAGTATCAAAATGTGGTTCATTTTGCAGCTGTATAAATGCTTGTGCTGGCAAAAGGGAGAAAATGGCATGAGCATGGGAATGGGAGGTGGATGACAGAAGTTGGTTGCTTTCAGCAGCAGCCTCAGTTTTTGCTATCCATAGTGTCAGAAAGATCTGATTTTCTTATGCCCCCGTGTTATATCTTTCTTGCATATTTTGTTTTTTCTGTGCGAGAGCTCTTCCTTTTTTTTCTGTGCGAGAGCTCTTCCTTTTTTTCTGTGCGAGAGCTCTTCCTTTTTTTCCCTGCTCTGGTAAATTTAGAAAAAATGCTAACATGATTAAAGTTTTTAGTTCTCTTTGAACTGCCACTGAGGAATGGGACCAATCGATCTGAAGACTGGAGCTGTCCTGCGGTTCTTCCAAGTGGTTTTGGGATGCAAAGGGAAAACAGGGACAGACGTACAGGAAAGTGACTATTTTGCAGTAACTGTCTTTAAAGTGTTTGAAGCAGGAAATACTGAGTAGTCTGGTATGTCCTTGAGGGTCTTTGGATTTAGAAACCAATGAAAATGTGTTTGGCTGCACAGCTCGTATGGACTCTTAAGGACATGGCAAAGTCATTTGGATCATAAGGCCTCCTTGGGTTTCCCTGTGATGGCAAGATTAAGTTGTATAGTCAGTTTGGGTCCAAAAGGGTTCATTGATTTCTTGAGTGCTATCATTGATACCTGAATGAAATGCCTTAGTGTGTAAAATAGTCTTATCTCTGTCACTGGGTATATAAAATAGTCCAACACTATTTCTAGCACTTGAAGATGGGAAAAAATGCATTTTTTTTACTTATTCTTTAAAGCTGGTGTTACTTAAGTGATCTGACCTTCAAAGTAAGGGACCTTGTGCCTGTGCTGTAGACAAGGCTCAGACAGCCCTTCCTCCGGGCTGTGAAACCCCTTGAGAAAAGGATGTAGTTGTTTGTAGCTCATCCCGTATTGGTTTTAGGCCCTAGTGTGAGGATCTTCTTTTGAGGATCTCTCTCTCTCTTTTTTTTTTTTTTTTTCCTCCTGAGGAACAGCTAGGATAATAGATTTTTTTTTAATTGAACTCCTGTTTTGGAGTTCACAAAACAGCTCACTACAGGATAGAGCCCATGTGGCAGCACCTAAAGTTTTCTGATCAGATATATGATTTTATTCAGGCTAGGGGATACATAAGCTAGCAACCTTAATCATTGATTCTAAAATCTCTTCTTAGTGTCTCCGTTTTCAGCCTTCTTGATATTTTTAATCTCACGCTTTCTTCTTCCTACAGAAAACTCGTGTTTTGGTTTCCTTGTGTCGGTATTTTTCAGTACCAGTTGTCTTAATACTTATCTTAGCTTTTCTATTTTTCTGAAATAAGATTGTATCAGGGATTTCATATCAGCCTTTACTGTCCCACTGTAAACAAACACGTTTGCTGTTACTACATCTGAGGCTCTGGTTATTTAGGAGCCTTGGATGTGTTAAACTTTAGACTTGTCTGGTAAATTTAGGTACAGTAAATAATCTCTGCAAAAGTTATTTTTACTGTATAGAGAGTGTTCCCTCTCTTGAGGGGGAGTATAGGCACATATAGAAAAATATGTTTGTGCATATATGAGCCTGCAGTTCTGGGTTCATTTTAACCTTAGTCACCCTTGATTATGACCATCACTATGATTAACCTCTACTATGTAAGCAGAGACAAATGCAATAGTAATTCAATTCAAACAGTAAATTTTAAAATGAGTTATATAAACCATATCTCATAGTAGAGTGTAGGGCTTTTTGATGTCTTGCTGGAAAGCTGAAGATTTACAGCATGACCTGGTTGGGGTATTTAAGGTCACTCACACAAACTTTGGTCTGGTGTCTTACCAGCTGAGGCATTGATCTCCAAATGTCTTCTGTTCACTGAAGCTTTTAAAAGCATTAAGCTAATATTCACTGAAAGGCTCTGTTTCAGGACTTATTCTCGTCACAACACACCCTTCAGCTCTGTGAATCTCAGTTGCCAGAATTTCATAAGAGCATATTTTAGTGCAAAGGAATGGATAATCCAGAATACAGTTGTAGAATAGGAGGGTTTTATCAAATGAGATCTATGCACTTCTCTTCCTGTCCTCTACTGCCTTTCCTTTAAGTTCCAGATACGCACACAACACCTTTGTAAAGCATAACCACAAGGAGTACTGTTGTACACTGAAAGACTGAACTCTTGTGCTCACCCTGTCTTGTTTTGGCACCTCTTGGAGTCCGGGAGCCTCTGGTAGAGTGGGATACAGAGCATCCTCGGCGTGAAGTGTGAGGCCGTCTGGCCAAGAGAAAAGTAGTATCTGAATGTAGGTGGAACTTGCTATCACAATTAAATAAATGTCTGTAGCTGCACAGGATCTAGTTTGGAGACTCTCAGCCTTTTCCATTTTAGAACTACCTCTAGGAGACAAAACTTCTTGGCTCTGATGGTGACAGAGCACTGGGACATGTTGCCCAGAGAGGTTATAGAGACTCCTTCCTTGGAGATACTCAAAAGCCACCTGGACACAATCCAGTGCCACGTGCGCTAGGTGACCCTCCTTGTGCAGGAGGTTGGACTAGATCTCCAGAGGTCCCTTCCAACCTCCACCATTCAGTGATTCTGTGTATGAAGGATCATGTCTTGACGTCCCTGCTTGACGGGAATGTTACTGGCTTGTACAGTGAGAGTAGTACTCTGTGATCAGGACACAAATCATATTGCTTGTGCTACTGCTACACTTCCTCTACATTTCTGTATCTAAAATTCTGTGATTTTTTTTGTTGTTTGTTTGTTTTGTTCTTGTTTAATTGTGATTCAGCAGTGATGCAGGATCATATATATCAAGTATACACGATAATGAGCACTCTACACTAGTACTGCAGACTTTTAGTTACTGGATTCAAGTGATACAAATGACCATTCTGGTCTGAAAACTAGGGCTCTTTAGATAAGGTTATTTAAACATGGTGGCTCCAGCCTTTCTCAGTCTGCCCTTTTAAAGGTTTGACTGTAGAGGCTGAGTCAAGTGAAATCAAGAGCCGATGTGCACAACTGCCCCAGAGTGAAGGTTCTGGTTATGAGGAAATCATGGTGGTTTTGGCTCTCTGCCTGCCTGGTTTTGTAGAATTTCCAATTGGCCAGTACTTGCGGTCTGTTTAGTTGACTGGTATGAGCAGCTGATATTGCTGTAAGAAGAGTTTATAATTAGGTTTTGTTTCCTCTGTCCCCAATGGCTTTATCATGCATTGGAGAAGGGATTACGTTGTGTTGTTGAAGGGCTTTTGAAAAGGACCATGTTACAAAGTTCACTTTTTTTTGAACTCACAGCAGCAATCACAGTGTGGTTTGCGTTTAGCTGGTCATCTGGCAAGGGTGAAAATATAAGAAAGTGTGTGTGCTGGGGTTTGAATTGCTGGGATTTTTTTTTTTTTTTTAATGATCCAGTTAGATGCTATCTTCTGGCTAATTTCATTTCCTGTAAATGAATCTTTGTCCAAATTACTTCATATAATGGTATGCTGGAAACATTAGAGGAAGCAACAGAATCCTTTAAAAACTGTTACATTAATTATGTGCATATTGTACGCTAGAATTACATAGGAAACACTTCCTTCCCTTCTCAGTCTGGACTGTGCATGCTCCTCTAACACTCCTTCCAGAGGAATTTAAAGGTAGTCTTGGCATAACTCAGTACCCAATTGCCACAGCTTTTTGTCATGGAAGTGTCATTAAGAAACAAGGGACGAAAGTCTGCTTCTGCAAAAGTTAGGAACAGACATCTTGGCAGCAAGACTGCGGTCACATTTCTTTGGTTTGTACTAGTAAGGAATTCAGGCCAGTGATTTATGGAGAAGTGGTAGTTCTGTAAGTAAATTTTTGCACAATCACAACTTAAACCAAGTGGGCCCTCCTGGGTTTCTGTTGTTACTTGTATATTGCAGGGTGTCAAGCCAGCCAGCTTTGATAAAGTAGCAATCCCTGAAGTGAAGGAGATTATCGAGGGATGCATTCGGCAAAACAAAGGCGAAAGGTAAGTTCTTCCCAGTACCCACCAATTTTATAACTGTTATGATTAACTGTTTTGACAAAAGTTAGGATGTGAACACTACTAATTCTGCAAGTTCAGTTCTCTGGTAAGTTCTTGGTTGATACCTGTGTTAGAGGGTTCTTCGCAAACGCTGGCAGGAAAAGTGCTTATGTTATAGCAACCATCCTTATCAGTTTGTTCAGGAAATACACCATTCTTACTACAACTGTGAGTTAGTCAGTAAAACAGTTATGGCAGTCCTTCCAGGTTCCAGGTTTTTGGATTGCTTGTTGGATTCCTTATTCTCCTCTGCTTGTTCCTCCCTCCTCACTCCATTTGTTTGATTCTCTTGGTATGTGATGGCTGATCACTTTGTGGACTCTCTGTTCTGACTTTTTTTCTGTTTATATTTATTCCCAGTTTCTGTGGGATGATTTCTGCTTGAAGTACTTAACTTACAGATTTTCTGTAATATTGTAACTGTTGATTCATTTGTGAGGTTTTTTTTTCTGCTTTGCCACTGTTGCTCACTGATTTAGGTCCGATTTAGGAATGCTTCAGCCTTCTGCCTTTCTCTAGCACCCCATCCCCCTGTCTGGCTTTCTGTCCAGACCCATTTTTTGCCAGTTTATGGATAAGAGAATTTTGTGGCTGCACATCACTCCTTGCTATTGAGACTACTACTGTTGCACCGTGCATGTCTGAGTGTAGATTGTCTTTTAATTTTGTTGGTTAGGTAACTGCTAACCTTTATGCTTGTCAAATACTGCTCACAAATCTGTACAGCTTGTGTGACTGCAAGTCAAGTCTTGTCAGCTCTTTAGTACAGAGTGGTAGCTTTCCTCTAGTTAGGTCTCATATCCTAATTTGTAGGGGACGCTACTGTGTGGGGACATAATGGAAAACAGTACTTCTGGAGCTGCATTAAAGCCTAGAACTTCTAACTGTGGCCACCATTAGAACTTAAATGCAGAGAATCATGAAATGAAAACTGATTCTCAATATGCCTTTTTTTGCTTCTTGAACTTGTCTGAAGCCTGTTATTGCCAAGCTGAGTTCCCAATGTCAGAAGAAATATGTAGCGTAGCAAGTTCAGGACAAAACTTCTGATTACACCAAATTGAACAAGATGAAGTGATTCAAAAGTAAAACAAAATCTAAAGGGAAAGATCTGATACCTAACCAGTGCTGAATTAACTAGATGAAATTTGTGGATTCTATCTTAAAATATTTAATGTAATCTATTTAGAGTACTGTACTGATCTAAGGAGGAAAGGTTGCGTACTGGATCTTAATTTTCAACAAAACCAAATTGTTTCTTCAGAGTTTCTTGTTTGTTATTTTAGTTGATACAGAGCCTGTTAGTTCAGTTGGCTTAAAATCTCTTGGCACTTCTGTTGTATTGAGCAGTGTGTGCTTTTTGTGTATCTCTAGTAGCATTCTATTGAATTTCACTAAAAGAGAATTGAACTGTACACTACAAAGTGATTAATGGGAGAAGCATGAAGTATAGCTGAATAAATTTGTAGCACTATCAATCAATGATACTCCTTAGTATTTTATCAAAACCTAATAACTGTGTGTGCTTTCTGCACTCTTTCCCAAATGCTAGATACGCTATTAAGGATCTTTTGAATCATGCTTTCTTCCAAGAAGAGACCGGAGTACGGGTAGAATTAGCAGAGGAAGATGATGGAGAAAAAATTGCTATTAAACTCTGGCTGCGAATTGAAGACATCAAAAAACTCAAGGGCAAATATAAAGATAATGAAGCAATAGAATTTTCTTTTGACTTGGAGAGAGATGTCCCAGAGGATGTAGCACAAGAAATGGTAAGTGGTGGTCTTACAAAACATTGAAGGTCATTCTCCAATACCAAAATGTGTCCTGACAGCCTCAGTATTTACTGTTTCCTTACTGTCTAGAAGTAAAAGCTCTTCGGAAGTTTAGAATGAGAAGTTAGTGCAAGAGAGTGATAAGCTCTATTGTAGCACTTCAGCAGTGACCGTGTTTAATTGTGAATTCTATGACTGTATCCTCCTTCAGGTGGAATCTGGCTATGTCTGTGAAGGGGATCACAAGACAATGGCAAAAGCTATCAAGGACAGGGTGTCTTTGATTAAGCGAAAGCGAGAGCAGCGTCAGTTGGTGCGAGAAGAACAGGAGAAGAAGCTACAGGAAGAAAGTAGTCAAAAGCAACAGCTGGAGCAGCAGCAACCATCAAGCACTTCACATGCAGGCTCCAAGCATACCCAGTCTATCACTGGTACTACTTCAGTCCCCACCACTTCAGCTTCAGTTTCCACACAAGTGGAGCCTGAAGAACCAGAAGCTGATCAACACCAACAGCTGCAGTTCCAGCAACCCAGTATATCTGTTCTTTGTAAGTGTGTCAGGCAGTTTATTTTTGTATCTTTCTTGTGCACATAGTGTTTTCCTGCTTAAGGAGTCTTTAAACTCCTGGTGGATATAGTAATAAATATCCTAAGATGTTGCTGACTCCTGAAGAATGTTAGCACACTGTAAGACATGGCAAAGTAAGATACATTTCTGTGCCTCAGCTGAGCCAAATCATGGCACAATCCACAGTGTAGCGTCTTAACACAAAATTATTTTTCTGCATTTTAAGTTAATACAGTGAATTAACCAGAGCACCTGAAGTGTGAACAAATGACCTAGGTTTTGCTGCCTTGCTATTAAGGACAGTAACTTCTGGCCATCTAGGCAGTTACCTCCATTTACACCTCTGCAGTTACAGCAATCAGAAACACCTATTTGCTTGTTGAGTTTGTTTCAGATCGCAATTAGATTGACACAAAGAGCTTGGCTTATCATTCAGTTTCTAGAAACTCTTTCATTTCCTGTTTTGCTGACCATACGTAGCAAGATAACCCATTTTCAGTGGGTTAAGGGAAGGCGTATTAGTAAAGCATTATTAGACTGAGGAAAAAAAATTCTTATGTTTTCACACCTGAAATACTACAAGACTACAATACTACAGCTTGAATACTACAAGAAATAAAAGGCTGATGATGCTAACATGGTATGACATAAACAAAACCTAGCATATGGTTTATTGTAAGATCTTTAAAATGTGAATCCAGAATTCAGTTTTTGAAATGTGAATTTTTGTCCTTAATATCTGCAGCTGATGGGACAGTTGACAGTGGCCAGGGGTCATCTGTTTACACTGAATCGTGTGTGAGCAGTCAACAAACCGTGTCCTATGGCTCCCAACACGAGCAGTCGATTTCAACAGCTGCAGTCCCAGGATACGCAGCTTCAGTTGGCCAAGTGCAGTCACAACAGCATGGAGGATATCAGCCACCTGCAGTGGTAAGCCAGAATTTACAGCATCACAAACACTTGGAAGTATTTAATTTTGCCTTTCTCTTGAAAGGCAAGAGGAAAATTTGACAGCCAACCTGCACTGTTTTGCATGCAATACAAATTCTGCATGGGAACAGTAAATGGGGCTAAGGCTAGTAAAAACATGCAAGGGGCACATTTGCCTTTAAGGTATAAGTTTTTATTTAATCTTGAGCATGCATTGAGGCAAAATTGGTGGGTTAATAGGCTAGTAGTTTCTTCTGACAGTTGTAACATTGTGAGGATAAGGTTGTGTCATGAAAATGAGCATTTAATCTCAATTAGAAAGATGCTGCGAGCTACTTAGTATATTTTAAGCCATCAGGGATCAAGTTGTTGGGTTGATTTGAAGAAGGGATTAATTTAAGATGCTGTGTAAGTGTGTGTGTATATATATATATATATATATATTCTGTGAGGCTTTGATTGCAGACACTGCAGGTAAGATTTTTAACTGTTATAGAATGCTGCATGTGAGAACTCCAGACTGAAAAAACCCACATCCTTGTACCCACTTTTATTTTTAGCTTGTGTTGATTTGCTCATCAGTTGCCATGCATATTACTTTACCCTGGAAAGTCTGCATTGGGCACAAAATACCTTTCCTACTATGTTCATTTGTGTTGCCCTATTTCTTTTTTTTTCTTTTTTTGGTATGTTTTTCTTTGGTATGTTTTAGAACCCAGTTTGAGAGTATGCAGAAATCTACTTCAACTCTAGAGTAGAACTTCTGCTCCTGTTGTATTGTCTTCAGTGGTTCCCTTGTCTTTTGTTTTTTTTTTTTTCTGTCTTTTTTTTAAATAAACGAATAAATAGTCTAAACCTAAGTTAGGTTATTCTATAATGTAGTAAACCCACATGGGAGAAGCAGCACTTCTAAGACTTAAGGTCCTCACTTTTTTTCTTCCTTTTTGCACCTGTGGTTGTAAACTTTATTGAAGAGTTAATGGTGGTATTAGCTTTTTGAAGAAGAACTTGATTGCACTCACAAGCAACGCCTCTCCATCCTTTCCTAAGACATTTAACCTGAAGCTTTATGATACTGCTACTCCTTGATCAAATGAGTTTTTAAACCCTATAAACAAGCTCTGGCTCTCAGTAAACTGTATTTTGGTGTGTGGCATCTTGGACCAGAAGCCGTTCCACTATCTTGGGATGGCCAGCTTCCAGGTTGAAAGACCACAGTCTTTTGAGAGAGGATGGGAGAACAAGCACGTAACAGATGTATAGCCAAGCTGCCTAGTACACTACTAAAATGTGCTCGTGCTCTGTGGTGATGACAACAGTTCCAGAAGGTTAACAGGATGGAGTAGATCACTCCAGCAACTACTGACAGGATGACAAGTCAAAATGTTTTTGACACCTGGAGAAATAGCCTTAAAAAGAAGTAGAAAGCAGTTTGATAAGAACAAATGCGAAGTTTACTCTTAAATGGGAATGATCAGCTACACGAGTACAGGATAAAAAAACAACTTGATTGGGCAGCAATTCTACAAAAGAAAGTCAGGGATTACACTGGACCACAAGTTGAACATGGTCAAAAACATCATGCTATTATGAAAAAGTCAAACATGCTTTGTGAAGTAGTTCTATTCTTCCTGGCCATTGGTAAGTCTATTCTGGGCACCCTGCTAGAGGAAGGATCAGAGTGAATTGGAGGAGAATTTAAAGGAGAGTGTTAAAAGTCACAGAAATTTAGAAAACATGATTTACTTGGGAAGATGGAAAGAATTAAGTCTGTTGAAGGAGAGTGAAAGCTTTAAGTATGTAAAGGCTGCTGGAAAAGAAAGAGTAATCTGATCCCTGCATCCTTGTCAAAGAAGATAGGAAATACTGGACCTAAATTGCAGCAGAAAATACTGCTCTGGACTTTTTTTTGTGTGTGTGTAAGCAACCAGGATAGTTAAGCACTATGTTCTCCATTTCTGGAGATGTCTCTGAAGAAGTTAGGCAAACTAGTCAAGAATGCTGTGTGTAACGAGGCTTGCCTTGGGACAGAGTTAAGATGAAAGATAAAATATTTTATCTTTTGAAGCCTCTTTTGTCCTCTTCGCTCAAGATTTTGAGCAGCTTAGCAAGATTTATCAGAAGTCTGAAAAATCACAAATTTCTATTGGACTTCTGAATTATTTTTCCTGCAGGTTTGTATTGGATTTCAATTTTGTAAAGAAATTGTGCAGAAATATCTGCAGGAAGCTTTATACCTCTCTAAATCTTCATCTTTCCATTCACTTTCATTTTAAAAGAATTCAGATTCTTGCAGAAGGTTGGATTTGAACCTGCTGTCTTCTATATTGTGGCAAGATTACCGAATCTTGGTGCTTTTATTGGCTCAGCATCTGGAAAATACTTTTCCAAAAGACTGATTTTACTGCATTTTCCAAATAATGAAACAACGTTCTTCCGCAGCTCATGTTGCATAATCTGCAATGTGCAAATTTTTATGGTGATGTTTTAGATCACTAGAGAGGCAGCTGTGTCTAGTTAGTCCAGTTAGCCCAGGAAGGGGCCAACAGAGAGGCCAATGAGGCAATATGTATAAACACAGCTAAGCAAGGAGAGAGGTTGGAAAGCTGGGTCAGTAAGTGTTTGGGGTTTTTTCATTTGTGAAACTACCCAATTGACACAAATGTCACATCAGTGGCACCAGAGCAAACAGTCTCTCCTGTCTTTTGTGCCCTCAGTATAATTCCTGTAAGGGCCTTAGGAAACCTTCCTCAATGCTCAGTAATCTAATACAAATTTGAGTCCTCCGAGGTGCATATATCTCATTCCCTGTGTATGTTGGCATTCATTCAGCATTTTCATTATCTTCTTGCACACATAGTAGTTAGTACTGGGCCTATCATTGTGTGTCTGCATTTCTTTTCTATCATTACAGTTTTGCTGGTTTTGTTTTTCATTTTTTTGAATTGTTCAATTCTTAACTTTTGTTTTCCTCCTTAGCCTCAACGTGGTCGTAGCATGTCAGTTTGTGTCCCCCACCTTCCTGCTCTTCCCTCTATGTCCTGCATCCCTCTCAGTGCTCCTTCCACCCCACCACCAGCGCTGTCTGCACCTCTTTCTCCTTTCTACCTTCGGACTGTCCCTGAAGAAACCTTTGCAGAAAAGCTTTCTAAAGCCCTGGAAAGTGTCCTGCCCATGCACTCTGCCTCTCCACGCAAGCACCGACGCTCCAGCCTGCCCTCCCTCTCTGTCAGTCCTGTATGTGTTGCCATTTGCCTCCTGGCACAGTAAGATAAGTTATCATTAAATACATCCTTGGCTTTGGGCATTTTTAAAATGGCAAAATGAAAAGTTGGTTCTTTGTCCTGTATAACTGAGCTGCTAGAACCTTGATCTTTTGTGAGAAGTGGTCAACTGTTCTTTGGTAATGTTTGATTTAGAATTTTAGGCTAATATAGATTGGTCAACAGTACTGCAGAAGATAAAGGGAAGACTAGTTCTCGATGTTTATTTTCAACTTATGTGCAAGAAATAAATGTTAATTGGGCGCAAAACACCAGCTTTTAAAGCTTAGTTGCTGCAGCTGGTTATCCTAAAACCTTTGGCCAGCTGTGATTGTGGTACTCAAAATTTATAATTTGAAAACTTACTTAGGATTTTCTCCAAGTTTTAATAGGAAATACTGCTTTAACTTCTTCATGGGAGGAAGCCATAATGTCATGTTTTTCTTTTATTTCTGGAGTAACTACTTGCAGGTTAGATGCAGGATGACTAAAAGAAGGACAAAAGGTGATCTTTTTCAGTAGTTGGTTTTGTCCTTCAATTTATGTAATAAAATAAGCTTTGAGGTAAATTTTCTCTGTATTTGAAATATACAGACCCTAGGAAAATTTGTCGATTTGGTAGGACCATTTTATTAGTATTGTTCAATATGGATATTTGCTGCTGCTTTTCTGGAAAGGGGTGGGAGAGAAATAGGACAACCTAATGGAAACAGCGACTTGAAAAAGTTGTAAATAGCACCGGTCTTGAAGATACACTTGTTGTAAACTTCTACAGTTTTTGCTTTTGGGATCTGTAATATATTATCTCTCAGCCTACTGTAGTACACCTCAGCATACTGCAGGCAGAGGTTTTTTTATTAAAAAAAAGAGGAACTACAGAATTTGCATAGTATTGTTCACATGAAAGTTTCTTGCAAGTCTTAAAGATGAGCCTCATACAACGTAGTATATCAGATGGAGTGGAACTGCTTAAGGACTCTTTTATTAATAATCCTGTGAATGTTTTACCATCAAGGCAAAAGAAAAAGAACAGTGTATTGTTTCAGTGAATGCTAAAAAAAAAAAAAGAAAAAGAAAAAAAAAGTGTGAAAAGCAATGGTCAAAATTTGCCAAAAATGATCAAAAGGGGTGATCCTTGGGGTGTTTTTGTTGCTTGTTTGTTTTTTTTGTAGGTTGAAATTCTTCAGCCTTGTCTTAAAGGGTCTCTTATTTAGCTCTCTAGGCATTATATGGTACACAGGCTCCTGGCAGGACAACAATACTGTGCTTTTTACATTAGATAATTTTAAGGTTTCATGTCATTTTTGTCTTGTAAATGTAAAATAGGAGCTCTGTGTTTTTGCTGCTGTCAAGTTCTGAATTCTAACATTTCACATGCAGCACTAACTTTAGGGATTTGATTGGACTATGAGCACTGATACTAATGGATAACCTATGGCAATAGATCCCATTTCATTGTCAGGAGCATAACTGATTTTTTTTTTTTTTTTTGGTGAGTGATTGGGGTTGGCCTGGAAAAGCAGCTATAACACAAGCAAATATTTCCATTTGTAGCTGTGCCTGCCACGGATGTATTTAATGGATATTTAGAGCACATCTAACTTTCCTAAGTACTGTATGTTTTTGACCATGAATTTAGTAGCCATTCTATAAAGTTACTTCACAGAACTGCCTAGTGAACTGTGCATGTTAATGTGCTTTCACTTTTAATGTATGAATTACTTGTCTTGTTCATGTCAATACAGCCTCAGCATCCGCGTGGGGGAACACCAACGTTCCCAGATTCACAGATATTTTTCCCAACCGTTCACGAACGGCCGGTGTCTTTCTCACCACCGCCTATCTGCCCTCCGAAGGTGGCAGTTGCTCAGCGCCGCAAGAGCACCTCCTTTTTGGAAGCCCAGACCTGCCACTTCCAGCCAGTGCTAAAGACTGGCCAGAGTTTAGTCCCACCTGGTGGTAGTCCCACCAACTGGACCCCAGAGGCACTGGTTATGTTGGGCACTACAGCTCACAGAGTCACTGGAGAGCCGCTGCACGTGCAAGTCAATCCTGTGTTTGAGCCAGCGCCTGTGCACAGTGACTGTAGATCTGGACCAGCACCTCCGGAGGATGCTCACTACCGAATGCATCCGGAAGCCGTGTATTTGGTGGGCATGCACTATCCATCACAGGAGCAGTACGATCAAGTAGCTTATAGCTCTCCTGCGACGGAACAACACTTGAAGCAGGTCTCTGAGTCGAAGCACGTGCAAGCTGGTCCTCCACAGAGCTCGGTGTTCGACTTCCAGGCTGGGCAAACATACCTGGCAAGGCATGTCCAGAACCTGAGACTGGATTCTGGGATGGCTCCTCTTTCTCCATTATCCAGTGTTTCGGCTCCTCTGAGTGCCGAGCCCGCTCAGATGACCTTCCACCAGGTGTTCGTGCCACACTCGGCGCCGGCTGTGCTCTCGCACAGCGGGGATGGCAGAACGAGCTGCGTCTTCGAGTTCCACGTGCACACGCCGAGCTCGGCTCCCGCGGAGGGCGGGGGCTTAACCCCGCGGGTCTACAGAGGCCGCCGGTGCTCTGCGGAGAGTGGCCAAGAGGAAGGCGTAGGGTTGCATGGCCGGCTTCAGCCTGTGACAGAGGAGCAGTGTAACTATCTTGGTCCTCAGGTAGCAGGTCCCAGAGGGGGCTCTGGCAGGCAGAGCTGGCCAGAAGGAAGTCCAGAGTACTCCAGTGATTCCTCACAGCTGACTTCTTCTGACACTGGCGATTTCCAGTCTCCTCCTCCTACGGGAGGCTCATCCTCTGCTTTTGGTTCAGACTTCTCCTTGCCTGTTGTTCAGCTGCCTCAGAAGGTATTGCAGGAGTCCCAGCTCTTCATCTGCTTCCCTCAGGGAGCCTCCAGTCAGCAGGCCTTGTCCACCTCGCTTCCATCGGGACCACCTACTCTCTATCCTCAGGTTACAGGAGCAAAGCCTTCCAGATTTTCTTTGCTTTTTATAAAGGGAACCTTGCTCCATGTGGTTCTAAATCGTAGCACTCAAGGGGGTATCTCAGTCGGTAGCGCACTAGGGTGTCTTTAACTTAAAGGGTTGTCATTAAGTAATAAAGCAGTGGCAACTACTTGCTCTGTTCTCAGCTTCAGGTGAAATGTTGGATGAGCTCGTGTGTTAAGGGGAGTAAATAGTGAGCATTTCTCCTTGGGCTAACTAACACTTCAGAAACAGGGAGCTGTAATACAAAGTTAGCCATTAACTCGTGGGTTAAATGAAATGCATCTTCCATCATGTTTGAAGCAGTAGTGATAGCAGTACCTATTCTGTATGTGCTATTTAAAGTTGAGTGTTGATATGAATAATGATTTGTTGGACAACACTGGGGAAAAGGAAGCACAGAGGAAGAGGAAAGGGGGAAATGTATGTCCCCGTTCCTAGATTTGGAAATATACTTGAGGGATCATGAAAGTAAGTAAAGAAGCTGAGCAGTAAACTTTTGGGACAAATGGTCGTTGCTAATAGGTATCGCCTTCCTTTTAAGCTAGGAATACAATGCCCCTTAAAAAGGCAAAATTTGCAGCAGAAGGTATAAGCGTGTGTGATATTTTCTCTTGCAGTAGTCAGTGTGATATCCTTCAGCAGGTGTACATATATACCTTGTGTCTGCGGTTGTATTCTAAAAAACTTCCTCACAAGGTGATACTTGTTTTGTGTGAAAAGAGAAGGTTTAGTTTAAGCACATCTCTCTAACCTCCTCCTTCAGTTGTTCTTGAAATTAAGGGCACTCTGACATTTTAGGTATTACAGTATTAGCAAGTTTGTGATTTGTCTGAAGGAAACAGAGGGGAACTGTTGTTTTTTTGGTGGTAAGATCAAGTGCTAAGAATTTGGAGCTTTCTCCGTGGCGTAACACAGGTCTTTTATTCCATCTCCAGTATCCGATAAGGTTGTCAAGCCCAGCTTTAAGCACTAAGCCAATAGGTAGTAATTTCTGTGTTTTAGGAGAACTTGTGGAGTGAAACTACTATACAGGAGGTTTGAAAACTGCTTGAGGATTATCTCTCCATAAACAGCCTTGTTACCAAACTTTAGTGGGTGACTTTTGGTGGATGCAAAACAGGTTTGGAAAATGTAGTAAGGGGTAATCATTTTACAGAACCTATATTTTGGGACCTCTTCTCCAGTTCATTCAAGAGCAAGATGTAAAGGTATAAATAGATACAGTGTGAATAGCTATTATAGCAAAGGGACATAGTACATTTTAATCCTTCTGGCAGCAGGAGCCTCAAAAATCTTTTAAAATAGAGGAAAACAAAACTTTTATTTTCATGGTACTTCTCTTTCCCTGAAATTGCTAGAGTAGTAAAAAAATAATTTTAATAATTTTTTTGCTATTAAGCTTCTGCAAACTGAGTAGCTTTAAAAAAAAAAAGTAGATTCCTAATATAATACACACATGCATCAGATACATTTCTTACAAAGGCAATTCCCAAAGTGATGCAAGCTCATGGACCTTGCCTGTAGGTGTTTTTCTCTATTGTGTCCCAAGATTTCACTGGAAAAATGTAATACTTGCAAAAATAATAATGAAACTTCAGAGGTCTGATCATCATTCCATTTTCTCTGCATCTTCCACATTCATTTGTAATGCCATTCACCCTTTTTTTTATTGCTTACTGATTCAAAATTCTGTCTTAACTTGGACTCAGACCCCAACCTCTTCAGTATCTGATTTTTGTTGGCCTTTCAATGGTAATGAGCTGAAAATATATATATTTATTTTTTTAACCTGGATTTTAACATGCCCCTCAGAGCCCATAATATTGTTACTAGTCTAGAACTCTGTATCTCTTTGATTCTTTGCAGATACAGTTTTATTTCCTTCTTAGCTCCTTCTATCACCCCACTGAAATGTGTTCAGAACAGATGTAAAGGTAAAATCTAATGCCTCTATTTCCAGTTATCATACCAAGGCATCTCGATCTTAAAACATCATCACTGGAAGAAGAAGCTGGTAGGCTGATCTGTCTCATGTTGAGGGGCATTTGGGTTACAAAGAACTGATTGCTTTGAAAGACTTAAACCCGAGTTTGATGCTTTTCCAGATTGCTCTGCTTTGCTCTGGGTTTTTTAGTGGAATTTGGCCAAAATGACTGCTTGTCCAGAAGGACAGCTAGAAATTTTCTTCAGCCAAATTGTTCCAGCCAGAAAGAATTTTAACTGTCATCTGTGGTAACTATAGATTCGTTTAAGCTCATTCGTTTTCTTTTTTTCTTCCTCTAGACACAAGTGCAAGGCCAGTCAGCCTCAAGCAGTGTATCAGTGCCATCCCAGCCTACCCAACACACTCAGCAGGTAAGATCATAAGTCTTAAACTCAGACTAAAATACTTTCCGTATGGAATTCTGATGGCTTTTCAAGAACCATCCCCTTCCCCAGCCCTCTCATCATCAGCCCAGTAGTTTTGGATATCAGAAAAGGAATCCTCTGAGGAATTTAAAAGGAAAGTTATGAGACTAACTGCACTGAGATTCTGAGATTTATTGTAATCATGCTAAATATTAGTTGTAATCATGTTAAATATTAGTTCTCGTATATCCTTTTCATACATGAATTTGCAGCAGAGGTCCTATTGAAGGACAGGCACATAAGGATTTGCAAATTACTGTCTAGACAGGCAGACTTTATTCGTGTAATTCCTTTTGACTTGAAATACTTCCTTCTTCACCATCCTCCCTCTGTGGAATCTGTGCTCTTGCAGCAGGATTCTTATTTCAGTTGTGAAAGCAAGATTTGGTGCTGGTCATAAGCTTGCATTGTGCTTTATAAACTTCCCATTGG
Organism: Crypturellus tataupa; assembly: GCA_034781795.1. Lineage (NCBI taxonomy): Eukaryota > Metazoa > Chordata > Aves > Tinamiformes > Tinamidae > Crypturellus > Crypturellus tataupa. The sequence goes on from JAWLRI010000833.1 coordinate 1,944,842, forward strand.
GAGGAGGAAAAAAACTTTTGTCTCTTTTCCCTGCTACAGAATGTGCAGCAGCCAGCCTCTTCCCAGCAGACTGGACAGTACCAGCTGCAGCAGCCATCAGTTTCTACTGGCGCCACTCCCACACAAACGGTCTCTCAAACTCAGACTTCGCAGGTTATGCCAATGCCTCAGGCTCCAGCTGGGACACAGGTAAACAATATTCTTCTTCCTAGCATTTTTTTTTCTCTTAACAGCTGGGAAGTCCAACATGCTGTTTTCACTTTTGTCTTCTTTTCTAATGGTTCCAAAGCATTCATCCAGATAGTAGTACTCTTAGCATACTACAACTGTCAGTTTTGCTGGAAACTGATATGTATTGGAAACCATTTCTTTGACGTGTGGCAGTCATGAATTATTTAACTTGAGGGAGGAATTGCATTTCTGTGCACAAAGATCTTTAAATAGTCAAAATATTATGAGATATGGATGAAGAGTACTATGAATGCATTTTCAGGAACTTGTCATTTCTCTGCTTCCCATAAAACGTACTTCTTCTGCACCATTATGTGTGTAAAACATGTTCACTTAGGTAGTGAGCCATAAGGACTGCCTTCTCCATTCTGTTTTCTCTCTTATTCAACTCTTATCCTTTACTCCCTGATCAAGAAGCTTCTGTTACTGACTATAGCTTGTTTTGGCCCATATCTCAGTCTTGAACATGTGAGCCATGATTTTGTGTATTTTAGATTATTGTTTTGTTGCTTGTCTGTCTAAACCGCCTCTCCAATTGCTTCATTTGCTGGCTTCAATTGACATATTCCCCGCCATTCTCTGAATGCTGGCACAGTGGCTTTTCATTCTCCATTACTTTTGTCCACGTTCCCAAAGTGGACAGACTTGTTGAGAGATTTGCACTTCTTCCCCGTAAGAAGGCAGCCATAGCACTGGGGACAGAGTTGAGAGGAATTGGGTTCTGTTCAAGTGCATGTCAGTGCTTCAGGTTGTTCAGACACTGCTCTTCTGCCCTTTGCGAGGTGAGTTTCAAGAGTGTGTTGGATCTTCTGGGGAAGTACTGCAATGTGAGGACCTTCGGGAACTCCTGCTGACTTCCCAGCCACTCTGTCATCTGTGTTCCCCTCTCACACTTTAGCTGAGTGCTGTAGCTTGAATAATTCTTTCTTTGACTAATGCGTAAAAGCTCTGCTTTCTGCAACCCTGCTTCCTAAAAAACAAAAATCTATCTCTATTTTCTTTACCTCCCCAGCTTCCTGTTTCCCAACCAGTGTCGATCATCCAAGGCGAACCTCAATTACCTGTTGCAGCACCTTCTCTCCCTCAGCCTTCAGTTGCCCCGACAGTCCCTGTCGGCTCTCATTTTCTACCTATGGGACAGCCCTTGACAACTTCCATGCTCCCCCAGTTCTCAGTCTCGCAGTTGCCCATAGCAGCTCCTCACGTATCAGTGGCTCAGCCAGGTTTCCAGTCGCTGCCCAATTCCATGGCAGCTGGCATGAATCAGCCCCTGCTCACGCTGGCAACATCTGCTGCGGCAGCCGCTGTCCCCGTAGGACCGACTGCTGTCCCTAGCCAGCTCCCCACGCTGATGCAGCCTGTGGCTCAGCTGCCCAGCCAGGTTCTCCCGCAGCTCCTGCAGCCAGCTGTCCAGTCCGTGGGATTGCCAGCCAGCATTGGACAAGCTGCTGAAGCTTCACTTCCTGCTGGAGATGCTCTTTACCAGGTATAGTTGCAAGCCAGCAGAGCTCTTCTCCCCATTTTTCACCTCTTCCTCTATGGTACCACACCTGAACTGTGTGCCCTGGCTAGCTCGCTCCTCACAGAACAGCCACTGAGCCACAGAGATGTGTTCTGTTTTGGGACAAAGGGCTATAAAATAAAAAGTCCTTGGACTCCCTGTTATTTTAATTTTTTTTCCTAGTTGACATTGGAATCTAAGATGGCAGGCATTGCGGCAGGCCTGTAGTCATCCACTGTGTGTGGAAGGTGCATGTCCAAGAGATCTGTCAACCTGGAAAAGGGCAGAGAGCTGAATCATTCTGATCATGATTTTAAAAATGAGGGCCATGTTTTGGAAAAAGTATGTGGCAACATATTCAGCAACCTCAGTATTTTGTTCCTAGTCTGAATGGAGGGAGGGAAATGTGAATTTTGTAGCAATAAACCAGACTGCGTGGATCTTGGACATGAAGTAAGTACCTGATGATAGTCATGAAATGTTACAGTGATGGGCAAGGACTGCTTCAGCTGCCTTTTGTGCAATAACTGTGAATATGACAAGCTGAATAGGACAAAGATGGTGATTCAGCACATGATTATCCTTCTAGAAGGAATATCATATAGATGTAGACATACATGTGCTGGGATTATGCAACGTTGTAGAGCAGGAGCTGTGCGTAGGAATGTCGCTTGGTTCCTGCACTCATCACCACAGGACAGAGAGACCACAGGGGAGGGTTTTTCATATCAGCAGCAATTGCATAACCTGTTCTGTGAGATGACTGTTCAGCTTAAATTCTTCAAGGCCTTTTAAATCTCAGATCTTTACATATTAAGTCAAGTAGGCAACAGGGGAGATGTGGAATTCCCTTGCTGAAGACTTGACATTTGTGGGTGGGAATTTGCTGGTTTAAGCATGGTGGCTTATAACCTGAGTTTTGCTACGTGGGCAGTCTGTTCTGGGAAAGGGGACTTTGGGTGTGCTTGAACAATACAGAGGGGAAATGTCTGGAAAGTGCCCCTGGAATTGTGTGGGGCTTTTGTCCCCATTGTTACTTTTGGTTTCCTATTTTGCACTGACATGCACTAACTTCAGTTCTTCATTTCTGTTACAGGGCTTCCCATCTCAGCTGCCACCACAATACTCAGGGGACTCAAATGTTGCACCCTCCTCTGCTGTGACCTCTGTTTGCCTTCCTTCTGCCGTGCTGTCCCCTCCCTTACCCACTGATGCCGTGGCTCAGCCAGGCTACCTTGCTGCTGTTGTGCAGCCCTACGTGGAGCAGAATGTTTTAGTTCCTGTGAGTGGCTTAGGAGGGCAGGTGCAGATGCCGCCGGCGCCTACAGTGAGTTTAGCGCAACAGGCTTCATCTGCCTCCTCCCAGCAGGTAGCTCTTGAGGTAAGTACTGCGTGTTGGATGTAAGGTAACAAAACACTCAAGATGTTTGTGTTGCACAACAGTGTTTGTGTGGGGAACTGACCTCTTCCCTGCTTGTTGTCAGATGGATGTTAATGTTTCAAATGACCTTTTTCTTACAGCAGAATGTCTTGCCAATGTGGGGACCTTGTTGTCACTGGCTGTTCTGTTGGGAAGTGAGTGTGCCTCCTACAGGCAAAAACCTGTTAACACTTCACTTCTTGCTAGTACTGTAGATCCTTTTTTTTCCCCATATAAAAGATGAATTGCAGCTGATAGCCTCTCATTATATCCATTCCCTGCAGCATTGTTATTGCTGGGAAGAAACTTGAATTGTCTTTGTTCTGCATTGGCCTGGCTCTTGCACATTCTGTTAGTAAGATTTCTGACTGCCTGGCAAATTGTAGTGACGTGAAGTAGTAAATAAGAATGGCTGGCTTCCCCCCATCCTCTGCCCCTTTCCTCCCCAAGGTAATAATTTGCTTCACTGCAGTTTACTTTAGAGTGTTTTGTAAATTCAAGCCATCTAAATTCCAGTTGTTTAAAGTTCTAGAGAGGTTGCTTTACAGCTGACTTGGGAAGAAACCTTGAAGACTATTTGGTGACTCAGAAAGAACAGGATTTTCAGGGGGTTCTTGATGTATGTTTCTATCACAGGGTACTCAGGGAGTCTCACAGACTGCTGCTTCAGAGTCTCTGCCATCAACGCAGCCGGCTCAGTCTACCCCTTTGGCTTCCTCTATGGATAGGTAAGCATTGTTTTCTTTCACTTAATTCAATTTGACATGTGAAATTACTCTTCCCCAGGTGATCTTTTTCCCTAGGCATCTTTTTTTTTTTTCACTGAAGATATTTTTGAGAATATGAAGAAATAAATTTCCCAAAGGAAAAACAGACTTAAAGAGTTGGAGAAAGCTTTGTTTTGTAGCAGAATATCGAGAAAGTAAAGTCATGTATAGTGATCTAGTGTAAAATCTTTTGTATTTAATATGTCAGACACATCTCCAGGGATGTTTTTCTTTGTACTTTTGCTGTCACAAAGCTCAAAATCTGAGTAACATGTTCAGAAGCGTTCAGAAGAAAAAAGCATTATGAAGATACATTGTTTAGAATCTTAAAATATGTAGATAAGTAATTGCTATTGCAATTATTATCTGAGCAACCCTCTATGTTGAAAGGATTCTCTCATGGTCTGCTGTTAACAGGCACTCACTGCTATCCTGAAGAGGAAAGGGGTAAGGTAAATGGTATTGTTGTTGCTGGTACGCTGGGCTGGGTACTAACTTAAGGCTGTTTTTATTTTTAGTGCACATTCTGATGTTGCTTCAGGGATGAGTGATGGTAATGAGAATGTTCCAGCTTCTAGTGGAAGGCATGAAGGGAGGACCACCAAACGTCACATGCGGAGGTCTGTGCGCAGTCGCTCTCGCCATGAGAAGACTGCTAGGCCAAAACTGAGAATTCTCAATGTGAGTATGTTTTGGTTTAGTGGCAGCATGGTACTGGTGATGCTTTTCTTGAGCTTCAAAAGCAGATTTGTCTTGAAGAACATGTGCCTTTTATGGGCTTGTTTCATATATTGCTGTTCTGTACCAGCTCTTGTGAGCACATAAGCTATTTCTTTTGCGTCTGAAGTCACTGTTGCAAAAGTTACCTATTAAGAGTTTCGTAGAATATTACAGATGGCAAAATTAGCTTGCTTAGTTGCTAGTGATTCTACAGACAATTCCATATTATTTGCTTTCTTATTTGCAAAGTATAGCTAGTGACATAAATTTAGAGGGAAGAGTTTAATCAGGTAATTTCACCCATGTCTTTTGTGTATTTTCTGAGATACTGGGGCAATGTCCTTAGCATTTTGCCTCTACAAAAATTAGGAGGGAAAAATGGAACTTCTAGAGAAAAGCGTAGACAAGGTGAGCTAGAAGGCCTGCGTGACTGGTAGCTGCTCAAAAGCTGCTCTGCTGCAGTACATGCGCCAGATAATACGCCAGGAAAGGAAAATGTGGTGTTCTTGGAGCTGCGTGTTTGATTTGTCTAAATGAATTTTAAGACACACGTTTTGTATTCTCATGTTTTTGTTTGATTTTTTTTGTTTGTTTTGCTGTGCTTTAGGTTTCAAATAAAGGTGATCGGGTAGTGGAATGCCAGCTAGAGACACACAATCGGAAAATGGTTACTTTCAAATTTGATTTGGATGGTGACAACCCTGAGGAAATAGCTTCTATTATGGTAAGTTATTTTGGGGTTGAAGAACTGAATCGAATCTTAGTCACAGTAGTGATATTAGTGATATGAGTAATTACTAATTATGTAGTAGTGTAAGTATGTAAGCAGAAGTAGAAGTTCTGAGCAAAAAGATTAGTTGTCCCAAAGCTAGTATTGCATGCTCAGTTCATATGACAACTTGTGTCTTTTTACCACAGTAATTCAGTTTTAGCAAATAGGCCTGCTTTTGTTTTCAGATAAGCCTGCTTCTGTTTGTTTGCAGTCTAACTTACAGAAAAATTGCAAACAACTTTCTGGAAGCACCAGGTTAAACAAATGCTGTTTGCTTTTTTAGACCAAAATATTGTTGAATCTTAAAAGAAAACAAAAAAACCCCAGAAAGTTGAAAATGAAAAACACATATTAAGTGAACTTTGCATCCCAACTGCAGTTACCTGGGTTGAAAGTCTACAATATAATTTAGACCAACTAAATCTGGAGTTTCCTGCTCATTGATTTATTGATTTCTTGCTGAATACTGAAGAAACTTTTCACTGTAAGACTTTCTGGTAGCCTATAAGACTTTTTCCCCTTTTCACTGAGGACATGATTAGCTATATCCTGTATGGATCATAGGTTTAGCAACTGCTCAGCTTAAAGCTTAGACCACTAAGTACTTTAACTAGTACAGAACTGTGCATCGCAGGGTCTAATGTAAGCACACTTCTTTAAGCTCGTTTCCTCCAACATTGGCAGCAATATGTGCTTTATATACCAAACCAAAGTATTGAAACTAGATAGACTGAACACTTTTCTTGCCTCTGTATAGAGAACATAATCCTTACGTTTTTATCTATCACCAAAACTGAGGAATTAGTGAGGTGAAACATGCTTAGAAGAATTCTACATAATGAGAACAGCACATGCTGTAATATACAATCCCCACATTTTTATATTAACTATGATTTTCCTTAAATGTGACTGTTAATAATTATATTAACAGTCACAATTTTCAATTTTACTGTGACAAACAGGGTTTCTGAGGTGAGTTTGATGGAGGGAAAAAGGAAAAGTGAGATTGAATTTTGCTCCATAGCAAAGAATAAACCAGGGCAGTCATTTCTGTTTTGGAGACAATTTAGAAACAACTGTTCCTCTTCAAGAGGCTTTAGTTTTGTGCTTATGAATGGTTGGAGGGAAGATGAATAATAACACTGAAAGTAAACAACACTTACTGAACTAATATTCAGTATATAGCTTTGAAAAATAATTGTGGAAAGTCATTGCTGCTTTATTCTCTTTTCCAGGTGCAGAATGAGTTTATTTTAGCAACTGAGCGAGACTCATTTGTAGAACAGGTACGAGAGATTATTGAGAAGGCAGATGAAATGCTAAGTGAGGATGTAAGTGTGGAGCCAGAAGGTGATCAGGGTTTGGAGAGTATGCGGACAAAAGATGATGGCTACTTTCCAGGGTCACAGGTATGGAAAACAAACAAACAAAAAACCTTCAAAACAGATTGTTGTAGCTGTCTATATTTTCCGTTTGGGGCAGTAGAGTTTTGTGAGTAGACATAGCTAGAAAATGACACTTTCTTTCACATAAAAAAAGAAATGGAGGAAAAAACAGACAAACCAAAATCAAGCAAACAAACAAACAAAAAAACCCGCACAACCAGAGAAGGCTTCAGATGAGAATGAAAACCTAAAGCTCATTTAGGAAGCTAAGTAGTAGATGCCTATGCTTTTTGACATGTTTTGACACTTCCTAAGCTGCTGAAGCTCCGAATGTCTGCTAGATAGGCAGTCTGAAAACTGAAGTGCTGGAGCTTCTTGGGTTGGAGCTTTCGATGGGGAAGCAGGACACTAAAACTACCAGCTTTGTGCTGCTTATGAAACACCTGAGAGACTGAACTCAGACCCTTTCCACAGTGAAGCTACTAAGAGTCTGGTAGCCCAGGTTAGGACATGCAGGCTTTGAAATTGATTGCTGAGAATGAGGAGGGGTGGCATTTCTGGAGTCTCTGTATTATTTCCACCCAGAATTACTCTGAAACATCCGTTTGTTTGTTGGATGTTCAAAGAAATCAGTTGGACTGCCAGATAGAAAAGGATATTTGGATCAATTTGAGGATTGCTAAACCGAGAAGCTACGAAAGCACAGTACTTAACAAAAGCACCATAGCTGTCATTTAGCTGGGCAGAATTCCACTAGTTTGATAATGGTACTTGGGTCTGTGGTACTGCCTACCCTGAATACCCCCATTTCACTAAGCTAGCATCTTAGGAACTATCTTGTGGGGTTGTGTTTCAGAATAGAACTTTAAATTTTATCTTACTTTACAGAAATTAGAGTTCAAACAGCCAGATCCTACATCTTCCATGCCACAAAGAACAGGTAAGTCTCTTGTGATTTTTTTCTTCCCCACCAGTTACTTTTCTCAGCGGATGGGTGCAGCCACGTTTTTATTTTGTATGTTGGAGTGCACGTTCCATATTGCGGATTGTGTATATTGTTACAACCGTGTATCATTAAATATCCAACTTCTTTCCATTTAGGAGTTCCTCCTAGCTCCTTTACCCAGGTCGTCCATTCTGCAGGAAGACGGTTTATTGTCAGCCCTGTCCCTGAGAGTCGGTTAAAAGAACAGAGCTTTTTCAGCTCCGCTATTCCTGGAGGAACAGAAACTCCGGATGTGGGTAAGCTAGCTAAAGCTCTTAAAATCTGATGGGTAATCTATGTTCATCCAAACTGATGATAATTAACTAAACTGACAAGTTCCTGAAGATTTGAATTACTTCTGGAAGTAAAGACCTGGCTATGCTTTCAAGATGTGGTTATAGTTTGGGTGATATTGTGTAGAAGTCTCTGAAAATAAAGTCAGTGGGCTCTTTTCAAGATCCGTGAGCCTCAATTCTAGATTTTTAATGTGTGCCTGAATTTATAACTTCTTTGTCATTGTCTAGAGGTATTAATCTAGCAATAGGAGATGCACTGTAATGAACTTGCCCAGGTGTGTGTATTTACCCAGGACTGACATTTTTCTGTTCTTTCAGTTGCTGCATCTCCCTTACATGGTCCTGGAATGAATCTCTCCCACTCAGCATCATCACTGAGCTTGCAGCAGGCTTTCTCTGAGATCAGGCACGCTCAAATGACAGAAGGCCCTAGTACAGCTCCTCCAGTGTTCAACCAGACTGTACCACCATTCCCGCCTGCACTTTCTACTATGGCAGGCAGTGGTGCTCCCTCAGCATCAGTAGCTGCTCCTTCAGTATCCGTTCCTTCCACCACAGGCGTTTCTATTCCAGGTTCTGTTACTTTGCCTTCAGAAAATGCAACTGTTGGAGCTGCGCCAAGCACAAGTGTCCCAAGCTCTATTTCTCCACCTGCAGCCTCGCAATCTGGACAGCAGTCAACTGCTGGAGTGGCTTCCAGTGTGAGCGCCCCTGCTTCCTTCCCCTTACCTACCACATCCCAGCCTGCTCCGCCACCGCCTGGAGACATGGCCCCTAGTACCAGCACGCCGGCTTCTCTGGCGCTGTCGTCCACCCCGATTCCTGGCATCACTGGTCCTGGTGTCATTGCACCAGCTGTGACATCTCAATCTACTCCTCAGATTGTAAGCAGTTTGGCAGCGCCACAAACATCTGTTACCCTGTCTGTGCCTCAGAATGTGGCTTTGCAGCTTCCTCAACTTAGTAGTAGTGGCTCTGTCTCCAGTCTGGCAGAAACAACAGTTGTAAGTGCTCCACAACCCCTCTCTGAAAGCGGGCAACCCGTAGATAAGTCACAGCTCTGCAGTGCAGCTGGATTGTCTCTCCCAATCTCTGCACCTTTATCATCTTCAGTAGCAACAAGCATATGTGGATCTGCCAGCCAGCCAGTGATACATCCTTTATTCATCCCATCAGCAATTACATCAACACCTGTCCTACCCCCGATTCCAGGTGCAATGTCTACACCTGTGTTGCCCCAGATGCCCTTACCTGGTGTCTTACCACAGCCTGTTACCAACTTACCTGCAGTACAGCAAACACTGATACACAGTCAGCCTCAGCCAGCTCCATTACCTAACCAGCCTCATACTCACTGTCTGGAGGCAGATGCAGATGCTCAGTCTAAAGCACCCGGTATTGATGATATAAAGACCCTGGAAGAAAAGCTTCGCTCCCTCTTCAGTGAACACAGCAATGTTGGAACAGCACATCCATCGGTTTCTCTGGAGACATCGCTGGTAATGGAAACTACTGTCCTTCCTGGCATCCCAACCACTGTGGTGGCACCAACCAAACCCCTGACATCCATTAGCACTTGTATACCACCGAGTAGTTTGCCTCTGGGACCCACGGGTTTGCCTGTGCTGACACCGGTTGCCACTCCTGGGCAAGTGATCACCCCGGTCAGTTATATTTCAGCATCAAGCAGCATTGCAACAGCAGTAGTGAAACCAGGGGCCTCTCCTTCAAAGCCGCCTCTAAGTAGGGTACCGGTAAGAAATGGAACTTTTTTATCAATTTTTAAATACTGTAGAGAAAAAGGCTCTCTTGATCAGAATCCCTTTTTAAGTGAAACATTTATTCAGGTGGGGTGGATTTGCTTGATACAGTATTTGAATGAAAGCTTTATGCTCTGGCTGACTTATCTTGGGAAGAATTTATTCTGTCCGTATTGAAAAAATGTCCAGTTCTATATGGTGTCTGAGATACCTCTCTAACATTAATGTTAATATTTTCTTCTCCTAAATTGTGAGAAGTGAAGCATTTTTTTTCAAATAGAAGCTTGAAAATCTTCCTTTAAATAGTTTTTTCTTTTATATATGATCACTAAACTGAACCAAGGATGGTTGTGTGTGGTTTCACAAAGTAGATATGACAGTTTAGCTTTGCTTCTTGTCGTCAGTCTTGTGTTCCTTGAATGCAAGGTTGGATCTGACTGTTCTTGAAAGTCCTCAGCTGTTTATGCGGTGCCTGGTTACTCTTTTTCTTGAGAGGAGTTTGAGAGTTCTGCATACATGGAAGGTTAAACATAGCTTTTGTTGTTTACTGAGTCACACTCTTCAAACAAATGCTCTTTCATACGGAGGTGATTTGTGATATGTGGCAACAAATGAGACATTTTGTAGAAGTTGGCATTTATTCACTATCCAGAAATGTCAGGGTGTGAAAATAGAATATCCATTTTTTTTTTCTTTTTAGTTTTTCTTCTGGAGACCTTCATTCCTGCATGTGAAATTATTTCTGCCCTGTTGAAAGTGCTAAGTGTAAATGAATGGAAGAGACTTCTCAAGCCCTTAGCAAAGCAAACACTTCCCATTACTTTTGGCTGGTCCTTCCAGCCAACCTTTATACTAACTGTTTTCAGGTTATTTTAATTAAGTTAATGCTCCCAGTATCTTTACTCATTAATAGTCGTATTCCCTTGCATTTTACTGATGCAGTTTCCCCATACTTCCTTCATGGTTGTGTATGCAGTAGTAGTAGAAGATTTTCTCCCTGTTATATTTGAGCCAGTACTTCTTTTAGGGCATGGAGATGAATGGAATTTATTCAGACTTTGGAGTTTTGATTTTTGTAGACAATTTTTTTTCCTATCTGTGTTTCTCTGCTTTGATGCATCTCCTCTAAGAAGCCCAGCCAAGTCTGTGGAGGCATCCTGCCCAGAATGAAAATCATTGCTGCTGTGCCTTTTTTACTAGAAGCTGAATCACTAACACACTTCCTCATGGGGAAATCTTGTTGTATGCTCTGATGTGGAGAGCAAGGCAACAAAAAAAATACATTTCAGGTTTCTAGATTTACCCTAAAACAAATAAATTAAATGTTCCAAGATTGAGTTAGGAAGCAGAGCTCTTCAGCTGTGTCCCTTGCCAACCAGACTCACATGATTTCTTTCCCAACCGTTTTTGCAAGAGTGAAGTTACAGGTGGGAAATGAATATGGTACCATTCCCTTGTGGTGATGGACATATTTGTCTGAGACAAATCCAGAGATGATGTTGCTAAAGAATTGGAAAAATATTTTCATCAATTTCATAAGCAGCGAGAAGGTTCATAGAATCATAGAATGCCTAAGGTTGGAAGGGACCTCTAGAGGTCATCTAGTCCAACCCCCCTGCATACGCAGGACCACCTAGAGCACGTGGCACAGGGCTGCATCCAAGCAGGTCTTGAAGATCTCCAGAGAAGGAGACTCCACAACCTCTCTGGGCAGCCTGTTCCAGTGCTCTGTCACCCTCACTTGCTCAGGTTGCTACAAATTAGAATGTATTATTACACCAATACAAATAATTTGTAAGATATGGAGAAGAGTAGCAGCCGCCATAGCAGTAAACTCTTAAGGTTTCAACCTTTTCTGAAAAGTAGGAACTAGAGATAGAGGGGTGAAAAAGACCAGTGGATGGATGGAGCAAAGAGTATGGGTATTCTTGTCCATTTTTTTTCCTTCCACCCCACTGCAGTTGTTGCAAATGATCTAGCTTTCTGCAACTAATGTAAATCATGTAAATGTAAAATTTTTCCTGGAACTTAAGACATGTAGTACGTTAAGGGACACTCTACAGTCCACATTCCTATCAACAAAATAGTGGAGTTGCCCAGTGTGGCATTTGTTTCCCTTTTAGATTGAGCTGAAGCTCCAAGTGGGAAATTTCTGCCATGGAGCAGAGAGGGAACACATCCCAAGAATGTTGGGGACAACCCAGACATGGAGGAATTAATTTATGTTGAAATTAAGTTGAGAGGAAAAAAAGATTTAAAAATAAGTAAAAAGTAGTTCTGTTATGGAAACTATTGGAGCTGTTAGAAACCTGTTAACTGCAAACCCATAATCATAAATGCTTGGGTTTAAATGTAATTGCTACTTGGGGGCTTTGGTGTATGTTGTGGGAAAACTCTCTCTTCTCTGATATCTTTACTTATAAATTCTTGTGTGTTTTTCTTAGCTTAAGTACATTTTTCTGGTTGTTTTTGAGCTTTATGGAGCTTAACCCTTGGGTTTTCTGGGGAGGAGAAAGGGATTTTCTTTTTTATGGCCAGTTTGTTAACTTAGAGATTAAATGTATTTAGACTTGTGTTAGGCATTTATTTAGGACAGCTTTTGCCTCTTATTAATAAGCTATATTATGAACTTACCGCAGTTTATCAAGTTAACGTGTATTAGGAGAACAGGTAATACTCATGTATATGTTCCTGGTACACCACAAAGCTGAGCTAATGCAGCTGGACTTAGTCCCTGATGAAACAGACTTAGTCCCTGATGAAGCATTCTTGGGAGAGTAGGTGGTTATGGGGGAGGTCGTCCCTGAGCGCTCGTTATTGCACTTTGAACCACTAATTAAGCTGTGGTAACAGGACTGCAGGCTAGAGCAGGTTCTGCTTGATGAGGCCTCAAGAAGAGGTTGGGCCAGTTACGGTGTCTGACAGTGTTTGCTGTGATAAAGGAGAAGTCGGTTGACCAACACTAACTCATAAAGTTGTCACCCGGTTCCTGAAATCTTAGAAGTCACGGTCAAGCCTCTAGGTTACATCTGAGAAAAGAATTACAGGTTGTGTAAGGGGTCTCTTAATTCTTAGACCTTCCCACTTCCGTAACAATTGAAATAACTAACTGGAATGTGCTCTCTGACTTTGCTGAGACTGCCATGCCTCATTCTAACCTTTCCAGTTGTCTCTCTAACCTCTTCAACGTACCTGGATGACTCCCCCCGTCCAGTTGCATGGCATAGTCATCTTTCACGAGTGATAAACAGCATTCTCTGGGTTCAAAAAAGTGATGAATCAAAGATTGGTATAGAAGGTTAAAAATAAGTTTGTCAACAAATGGAGACTTCCTTAAGCACAACAGTTTCTGTTGCCAAGTTGTATTACTTGGAACAACTTGCCAGAAACGTGTTTGTCTTTGTCAACTGGCAGCAGAATATGGGTGTAGGTCTGTTGAAAGGCAATTGAGTAGTTGCATTCCTGCACCCTTTTTTAGATTAAGTATCTTGGAAGTGTAAGGGCTTTGTTGAGGAATTATTGTAGTAGTGCATCTTGCAGACTTGAAATTATAATGCCCAAGATGCTTTGCTTTAGAGCAGAGCAGTTTCTTTTAACAAACTGTGGCCCATATTATAATCTTTTTTTTTTTTTTTTTTTTTTTTTTTTTTTAACTAACCATCTTTAGTTGTTACAAAAGTCCCTAAAGAGCCTATGATAACTTTCAAAGAGAAAATCTCTTGAGGCTTCTGTGGTATGACATGACTTAGAGTAACTTGGTATCTGATCCTTCTGTTGTTCCCTATCTGATGGACTCGCGTTTCCTCTTCATTATCCTTAGGTGCTACCAGTAGGTTCTGAACTTCCAGCTGGCACTCCGTCCAGTGAGCCGCTGCCACCTTTTCCAGGACCTTCACTAACTCAGGTGCTACACAACTCAGCAGATCTTATCTGCTTCTCTTCCTTTTCCTTTCAAAGAGCATGTTTCAATTAAACTCTCCATTGCATGTTATTAATGTCTTTGGTTTTTCTTTTCTTTTGACTGAATAACCCCTTTTTTATAATTGTAGCAGTGACCAAAGTCCTGTCAGAACTGGAGATGTAGCTTCGCCTTTGGGTCACTGCACCTGGTTCCTGAAGTACAGGAACAAAAAATCTGCCTATTTTTTATTTTTTTCTTTTAACAAATTAACTTGAAATTGAGAGTTTTTTTTAAAAAAAATAATACAGCTGAATGTGTGTGTAAAATTTGGACGTGCTTTCTTCCTGCAATTAAAAGTGATAATAGGAAAATAATAGCTCCTTAGGAAAGCACTATATCCTGCAATTAAATCTTCATAAAAACACAAGATTGCTGGCTCTAAGAATTCCAGTGTTATTTTTTTGCAATTACTAGACTCACATTTTATAGTCTTTCAGCATTTGCTAAAGTACATTTGCAGGGTACTTTGCAAAGATCAGAAGATCCTGATTTAAAACAGGAGTTGAAGTCTAACAGTGGCTTAAACTTGCACAGTTTCTATTCCTATATGCAATAGCTAATGTGGTGTTTTATATGTAAATTGAAAAGAAAGAGGGGGCAAAAATATAACAAAGAAAACCTGTAATTTAGAAGTGTATTCTTTTTATGTATCTTTTAAATGTTGTGCAGTGAACTGTAGCATGGGAATGCTATACTTCAATATGCAAAGAAAAGTTGAAAAAAATAACCAAACAAAAGCCCTGAGATCCTGAGGTAGAGATCTGCTGTTTCTGAAAGAAAGAATTGTTTGGCAAATAAATACAAGAAAAACTATTTACAGAAACAAAGTCAAGCATGCTTTACACAGAAACATTATGCCAATTTTTATATTCAAACATGTAAAGAAGTTGCATTTCAAGTGGGTATCTACTGATGCGTGCTTAAGATTTAGAATGATTTTGTCTTAAATCTGGTGTTTTCTGTGTACATGTAACTTTTTAAGGTACTGACGTGTTTCATCTGTGGTTTGTGTCACAGGGAGTAGCTTAGAGTGCATGCTTCAAAATCTATGCTTGACTTGGAATCAGTCCTTTTAAAAAAAGGAATTACTATTACAACAGGATTACAACAGTATGAAAAATTATGCCATATATATTAGCAAAATGACCTGTTTCTTTTTGTTGTTTTTTTTTAATTTTTTTTTCTTGATCAGCAAGTATTTTAATGGAGACTGAATAACCTTGACAAAGTTCCGGTTTTTGACATCCTGATAATGATGTACTAGGTTTTCTCTTAAAGTGTAGATCCTGAATTCAACCTGTAGACGTAAATTTAAAAAATAATTTAAAAGTCTCTTAAGTTTTGCAAATTTCATTTTTTGCTATTTACAATGGCATGATGTGAAACCTTTCCTCTGTGAAAGCCTTTAAATTGACTGTAATACAAAGGATAATTTTAGAAGACTGTAGCTAATTTCAACTGTGCTGAGACAACTTGTTTTAAAGAGCTGTCCTGGGTCACATTATGCTGCAGCTGTAGAAACTCAGCTACATGCAATAGGGTGGTAATCTTCAAAGATACCATTTGAATAGGATTTCATTCTTCTCTTAGAAATATGAGGCATATCATGACCAAAGACATAAGCAGAATTGAGCAGCAGGCACTGTATAGCTGCTTTCTTGTGTTTTTTATGTTAGTTATGTTTGTTTTTATGTTAGTTATGGCAAGCTTTTCAGTATTTTTTTCTCTCAGTTGCAGTAAGCAGAAGCTGTCTCTGTAGAAGCTCTGTATTTATTCAGTAGTTGCACTGGTTTTCCTAGTAAATGTCTTTAAAAGAGATTCTAAAATAATCACAAAATTGACAAAAAATTGCGTAGAGTACGTCCCAGATGTCAGAAGAGAAGCACTCTAGTGGTCCTGAATTATAACATGCTGCATGGTGGCCTCACCCTGTGTGTTCCTGCTGCCCGGGAACCACCTTCTTGGTCTTCGTCTGGGGACGCAAGTGCAATCAGTGATGATGGCCACCATGAATCTGACAAGTGGCCTCTCTGCCCCCCATTTTTTTTCTCTTTCCTCTTCATGGAAGCTTGTTTCAGCATTTTGAGAGTGAGGATCAGTCTGTCAGTTGAAGAAAGTATCATTTAATGCTAAAAGGCAGGGATTTATGCCTTTTATGTTAGAAAAAAAATGAATGTTAATGTATTGCTTTTGAAACTGTCACGGAAAAGAGAATGCAGTGGTACGTGGCTTCTCACTAGCAGTTTGAATAAAAGCCACAGTCTTCTGTGAGTACTTAGGAACTGAGTCTCTCCTGCCTCTAAACTGTGCAGAAGGCAGATTATCCTGTGATGGAGCCATGAAGTGGTGGTGTTAGCAAGCAGCTTCCTTATGTGTTTTATTTTTTCTCCAACTGCTGGAGATGGAAGCTGCTTCAGGCCTTTCAGCCAGTTCTTTTCCTAGCAATATTCTGTCAAAAGAAAGGAAAAACAATTTAGTGGTTATCCTTAACTGTGTTCTCACCACACACAGATATAGCAAAGGGATCTGGAAGCAACTGGTTGAAGCCAGTTGCTTAAGTGTGTGACTTTATTTATTAATTTATTTTTTTTTGTTATTGCTTTGAACCTGGTATCTTAGTATTTTTTTTTCCAGAACTTAAAGGTTTTGTGGCCACATGGATAATTTGAGCACTGTACCACTGTAGAAAGCATCTTCCTGTTTATTATAGCTGCTCCTAGAAGGATCTGTCATAGGGAAGATACTTGTCCTCTGCAAACAGCTTTCATCTCCCATTTGAATTTGGAGACCGTAATCTGGAAGTGTGAGACAAAATAGCAACCAGATGAAAACTAATCCACTCTTAAGAGCATTTGCCCCTATCACAGAAATACTGTCTGGAAAATTGTTGATTTGTCTTAAAAACAGACAAGCTTGCCTTCATTATTATTTGCAGACAAAATGCAGCGTATCTCAGGACTCATTTACGTCACTGTGTTCCTCAGTGCTAAATAGATGTCCTCTCTCTGCTCCGTAATCTGTCTTTAAAGTATATTTAGATTATTATATTATTTCCAAAGCTGCTTTTTTGCTACCCATCTTCCATTAGAGAATCTTTATACTCAGACCCTTCTATATCAGATCTTTCATTTGGTTATTTGAATTAAATCTCTTTGTGAGCATAAGTGATGAAAACTTCTACAGTATTCTGAATGAAATCTCATCAATTTACATGATTTTACATTATATGGATTATCATAGTCCACTTACCTGGTAGAGATTTTGATTCCTAGACAGAGTCCAGCAGAAGCTTGTATCTTTTTTTTTTTTTTTTTTTTTTAGTTTATGGGGTGAAAATTCCAACTTAATTAGATCTGCCAGTGCTTGTTTTCTTTCATACTTTAATTATGGATTTGGCCCTAATTCACTTTTTTTTTAGTGCATCCAGGCTTTTCTTATATTCAAGATAATTTTAGAATTATCTCCCCACGCTCTCCACTTTCCCTTTTTACCCTCGTAATTTGGCCAAACTTGAGTCTTTTTAAGTGATGGCTCAGATTGGAATGATATGCTAGGAGGCTATCATTTTTTTGAATAATGACTCAAACAGCTGAAAATTAAGTAACAAATCTACTTGAGAGAGACTCTGCCCCTACTCCCGTCTACCTCTTAAAGTCATTCCATCCAGATAGGATCTCTGAGGCAACTTCCTGACTGGAAATTAAGGAAAAAAAAAAGAAAGAAAAATCTCTATTAGCTGCAGTTCAAACATGTTGGTTTTTGAAATATTGTGTTTGAAATCTTCTAAGAGCTTGTTTGCTTAGTGTTATTTTTAATTTCTTACTTCAAGAGTTTGCATAAACCATAATATAAGCTGCCACCTCCTTATGGATCAGGAACTGTAGAACTTGTAATGTGTTACACAATTCCCCAGAGTAGGAATGCAAACATCCAACTTTAGGAATAATAGAAATACCAGTTAATGCTTCTTTTCTATTTTTAATAAATATCTTACTTAAATTGCTTTCAGTCTTTTTTTGCTATACCTGTTTCAGTTAATCATGTAGGAATTGAAAGTGATAGAAATACTGAAGCTGTACTGACTGCTTTAGGTTGCTAAATGTGCTAAATGTGGCTGAATTTTCTGAAATGCAGCGGTGTGTTTCTCTTGAGCTAGGGCAGCTGTTTACTCTTTCCTTTTTCTTCAGTCCCAGCAGCCACTGGAAGATCTGGATGCCAAGCTGAGAAGAACCCTTAGTCCGGAGACTGTCCCAGTGACGTCTGCTCCTGCCTGTGTAAGTGGTCAAAGCTGGCAACTAGCAGTCTTGAATAACTTCACGTTTTCATGAGTTTGTGCTCTAAGGTCTCTGGTCTTTAAAATAAAAATGTGCTTTATTCTGCTTTTTGACTCAACTGTGCGTATGTAGACTGAAGTGTGACCTTTGCTGTGCAGGACTGAGGCAAATAGATGTGATGTTTGACAAGAAAAAAATATATAGGTTGCAATACATTCTGTATTCCTCAAGGCTGATTTTGGTATTAAGCTTTAATACAGGTTTTTTGATGAAATCATATCAAGGTAGAAGGGGGACTAATGATGGAATAACTGGGAAAAAGAATAGTGAGCGAGCAGTATATCAGTCTTAATTTGGAAGAGATGTTTAAAGTGTAGATCAGAACTTTTAAAAAGGTTATAATAAAAGTTCTATAGAAAATGGGATAATAAATGTTGAGCTGCAATTGACTACTTAGGAATTACTTCTGCAGAATGAAAAATGGAGGTTCTGTCAGCAGTCTCAGGTCAGAAGGTGTGCAAAATCTGATCCTCATGTTGCTTTCTTTGGAGATTAAAAAAAACCCTTTTGCATTATTCTCGTCAAGGATTGTTCCTTAGTCTCGAGGAAAGTTTCTGTATTATGCAATGTGATACATACATTTCGATCATACTAATTTTTTCTTTTTTTCCTTGGCCTTAGTCTGTGCCCTCAGTAGCATCCACAACGGTTACCGGGCTGGTGTCCACAGCAATGCAGTCTCCAAAAGATGGTAAACTGCTTTTCTATTTCTGATGGTTCCTCAGCATGGAGATATCACACCAAATTGTATGGACTAGCAAGCTGAAAGGATATGAAATTTTTAATGAGTCAGAAAATGTCCTTTTTAAAAAAAAAAAAAGTAATATATTTTTAAGATGTGTACTGGTTTTTAATAACTAGACTGAAATTTTCCACTGTAGGCCAGGAGATGGGAATGATATTATATGTTATAATAATTCATCTAGGATTTACAGCCATCCAAAATGGTAAATTATGACCTGCAAAGAATCTTTAGTCGGCTGCTACGGTACAGCTTCAGGATGTGAAGAAACTGTTTTCTGTCTTGTGTTATATTTTTGGCAACAGGAGTAAGGCCTTTTATTTTGTGCCGTTATGCTGTGTCCTATTTATAGGTTCTCTCTTCCAAATCAAGGGTGTTTCCTTTCTGTTATGGAGAAATGAAAATTAAACAATTAAAAAACAATAAAGGTAGTAGAAAAAAGACCATATTCTGGCTTCTGAAGAGCAATGGAGGTTTGAGTGGATGATTAACAAATTAAGTTTGAATGTTGAAAGTTTTGCTTATTTTCATTTAATATTCTTTTCCAGGGAATGTCAGTGTAGTACTAAAATTATTCCTAAGCTAGTTAGTAAACAATATTTGAAAATTTACACATGCCTGAAGTTCAATGGCAAGCCTTGACAAGTGAACAAAACCAATGGGAAAGTAGTGTAGTTCTGCTTTGGGGTGTTAGTAGTAAACAGTACCACAAAATAATTGTGAGAAAATGAGGTGCGTTTTGCCTGCTGAAGCTTAGATGATAAAAGTACGTGAACAGGAATGTTGTTTAATAAACATAACAAGCTGTCCAATACAACTGGTTTAAAAATAGAATGCCATTTCTCAGCTTCATAACATTATACCAGCAGAGCATATAGCAGTAAAATTTGGCACTGACATCCAAAAATCCATTGCTAAAGGCTTCAGGGTGCTTTGGAAAAAAAAAAAAAGTCATTAATACATTATCTTTTCTGTTAATGCGTGGTCTTTGGCATTTGTGAAATCCAGCTAATCGCTGTGGGTACTGACTTAAAATAAAAAATGAAGAAAACCCCTACTACCAGTGCCTTCTAGCATAACTTTTTATTCTGCTTTTTTTGTTTCTTTGGCTATTGTACTTTTCAGGAAAACATTATAGAATAATACTTCGCTTTAATACTGCAGTTTTGTTTTCTACATGGTAAAGTTGAGAAATAAGAGCAGGTTCAATGAATCTAAAAGCCCGCTTAGCAGTAACTGATAAAAAGATAAAAAGAAATGGTTAAAATTCAGATAATTTGTTTCTAATTTTCTTCTGCATCCCATTCTCCCCTTTTATAGCTTCAGCATTGTGTGGTGGAGAGAGCAGTGCTACGGCTTCCACAGCAGGAGCTGGTGTTCTTAAAATGGGACGTTTTCAGGTAGGAAATGTTAAACTCATGCAAAATCCTTGCTAAGCAGTTACTGCTTATTGCCAACACAGTTTGTCTCTTGGCAGGCTTTTTTTGTTAAGACAAAATGTTTGTATTGAGCTTGTGAATGCAGTGTTTTGCTCAGACACTGTCCTCTTTCAGGGCAGAGTTTGCACTAGATTATGCAGGTCTAACCTGTGAAGGCAGCACTTCATCATGTCAGACCTTAGCTGTGTTACTATTGGCCTTGGTCTTTAATGTTTGCTGGGTTTTGGTTGGGTTAGTGTTGGGATATTCACTTTATGTCCTGAAGGAATGTTCTGTTTCTTGGAGTTCAGTCATCCAGATTACCTAGAACTGCTGCTGTTTCATGGCGGCATGGTTCTTGAAGGGTGCAAGCTGCTTTCCATGTGGCACTGCAAAGAAACTAGTTATTTTCCCCTGTCAGGTACTTCTTCCTTTTGGGAGGTAAATCCGAGCACTTCGTATCAAAGAACTCAGAGTCCTCTTGATGTGCAATTCTCTCCTAGGTCTCAGTGACAGTAGATGATGTGCTAAAAGAGAGTGACAAACCTGAGACAAAGCCAGTGCAATTTGAAACCACCTCCTCCGAGTCTTCATCTCTTTCTGGCAGCAGCCCAGAGAGTACCCTGGTAAAGCAGGCTGGCAGTCGGAAAAGCGAGGCTGTGGCTGTCTCATCCTTGGATGTGGTAGACGGTATCGCTCGCCCAGTTCCTGTGGTGCAATTGCCAGCAGATGTTGGCCAGCCCACTAAGGTTGGGCGCTTCCAGGTGACAACAACAACGGATCAAGTGGGGCGCTTTTCAGTGTCCAAGACTCAAGATGAGGTCACCTGCGCAGAGAAAGAGCCAGTGACTCTTCCCCTCTCTGTGGACTTGGAACAAGTTGCAGCTGCAGCTGCTCCGAAGGAGTCGGAGGCCGGGCAGTCCCCGCACATGAACGGGCCGTCCTCGGAGCTGGAGGCTGCCTTCCTGAGCGGCATGGCCAAGGAGCTGGATGACGGCTCGGGGAGCCCAGACTCCCTCCAGCACCTGGGCTCAAAGATCAGCCTCCCTGTCCAGAGCCTTAGCAACTCGTTCAACTCTTCTTACATGAGCAGCGACAACGAGTCGGATATTGAAGATGAGGACTTGAAATTGGAACTCCGTCGGTTACGGGAGAAGTAAGACTTTTGTCTTCTCTGTTTTTCCCCCTTCTTTCCCTTTCTAGGATGAAAAGAAAAGGCCATCAAGTATGCACTGTACGTAACAGGGACTACACAAACTTCATTTCATCTAGAGTATACTTTTTATTTGAAAAAGAAAGAGTGCTTTAAAAGATTAAATGTTTTGCTAAATGTTGGGACTCATCAGTGTTTGCATGGTAAGAAAGGTACTTCAGAGGTAAGTAAAGAAGTACATAATTATTCCAGAAATCCATCTGCACACTTGCTAATCTTAGTTTTCTAGTCCGTAGTCTTTCTCTGTGTGTTTCTGTGTAGATTGTTTGTCACACTATGGATGAGATTTATATACATATATTTATATATGTAGATTTATAGTTCTTTCACATCAGTGAAATATAGTAGCTATTGGAAATACTGATGTCTTATTTTAAATGACAAACAGCCCTGCATTTCTAATATACACTTCTGACATTTCCAATATTTCTCTCGTCCCCGAGAATCCCTGTTAGTTTAGAAAAAAAAGCTTAAAAGTCAAGCAGTGCGATCTACTAACTTGTTTATGTTGGAAGTCTTTTATTTTTTTTTTAATAGCAGCAGGTAATTTCATATTTTGTGAGTATAACAGCTCTGAAAAGTTGATGTAATAATAACATGGAAGTCTCCTAGGCCACAGCTCTCAGAAAATGAATAATACTTAGTCCTGCAGCATTTATATGAGATCTGTTGAATGGCCAGACATTCTGGAGTAGACATATGTTCCTCTTTGTACTTCTATTTGTCCTGGCTTTATAAGTACAGTACTGGGAACTTCGTATTGGAATTCTGGCCACAATTAGACTGCAATGGAAAATGTGTACTTGGAAGTGTTCTGCCATGTGCGTTCAGTGGATATTTGGGGTCAAGATGCAATTTATCCTGTCTTACATGTTAGTGGGAGTTTGGCCACTAGCGGAAAGTCATGTTTTTTTTTGGTGGGGGGAGAGAGAGAGAGGATTCTGTCTATGTGTGTGTATATATGTGTGTGTGTGTATATATCTATATATACATATTTTTTAAAAATATAATTTATACATTCAATGTTTTTTAAGTAATTTTCTTCTGTGACTTTTTAGGCACCTTAAAGAGATCCAGGAGCTGCAGAGCCGCCAGAAGCAGGAGATTGAGTCGCTGTACACGAAGCTGGGAAAGGTCCCCCCTGCAGTAATTATCCCCCCGGCTGCACCGCTTTCGGGAAGGAGGAGACGACCCACTAAAGGAAAGAGCAGCAAGTCCAGTCGTAGCAGCTCCCAGGGAAATAAGAGCCCTCAGCTATCGGGTAAGACCTTCTCCAAGTCTTTTGAGAGCCTCTGTGACTTTTACTGCAGATAGCACAATGTTGGTTCTGTCTCATGCTGAGCTCTTTAAGTTATTTTTAGAGAGAGATGTTTAAAAACTTTCAAATGGCTTTTGCTAGCTTGTAGAGCGAAAAGTCAATGCATTAAAAGTTGTGGATTTTATTTTGTAAAGACTAGTCACAGGACTCTGATTCTTCCAGAAAGAAAGTACAAAATTAGAGCACCGGGAATAAAACCTTGCTTTTGGATAAGCTTTTCTTGTTCCCTCCTGGATCTGATTTTGCAGAATGAAACTGGTCTCTCTACTTGCATTCAGAGATACTTTTTTTTTTTTCCTCTCTACTGTAGTAGCACTTGAGCATAGTACTGCTAGTATTATGTTAGCATTCTAATACTAGCATTCATTCTAATTCTAGAAATTAGGAAAAATAAAGGCTGATAGATGTCAAAATAGTAAATTTCTATGGAGTAGTGTTTTTATGTGCCTTCTAAACTGAATGAGGAAGAAGTTTCCATAGGAAAGGATCACTGGTATAATAGCTCCATAAGCATTTTAGTTATTGATAGTAACTTCACTCTCCATTAAATATTCATGTCAGGCTTTCCTCTGTTCCCTCTCCTATCCACTGAGAACAATGACAGAAACACTGAAAATGGTTTAGGAAAGCTGAAGCGTTAAATGTCTTTCTTGATTCTTCGTGTAGGTAACTTGTCAGCTCAGAGTGCGCCGTCGGTCTTGCCCCCTCAGCAGACCCTCCATCCTCCCGGGAGCGGGCCAGACACGGGCCAGAACCATTTGTTACAGCCCCTCAAACCATCACCTTCTAGTGAGAACCTCTACTCTGCCTTCACCAGTGACGGTGCCCTCTCGGTACCAAGCCTTTCTGCACCAGGCCAAGGTAAGACTTGAGCTGGAACTAGTGTCAAACTTTGCACAAGGTTTATTTCTGATGAATGCTCAACCTGATGATGATTGATTTTAATACAGACTGTAAACTAGATTGGACATTTGACCGTTGTTTGGAGATTGAAAAGAATGATTTTTTGCGACTAGATTTCTAGGTTCCTGCGTAAGTGAAGTGAGTTGAAGCTTTTCCTGAAGTGATGAGTACATAGTGTATGAACCCCTCTCTAATGAAAGCACTTAGGAGAACATGCTGATAGCAGCAGTATCCTTCTGATCTGGAAGAAAGGCATTAACTAAAAGCTGAAAGGATGAAGCGACAGATGAGAATGGGAAGGCAAATGTGAAGTGAGATTTAAGGAAGGGGAAGAGCAGCTTTTGTGTAAACAGGTAATTGAAATGGAAGGAGATTTCAGAAGATGCTGAAAATCCTTAAGATTCAAAACTGCTTTGACTCTTTCTATCAGTGGAGATTTCTAGTAATCAGAGGTAAAGGAGACGTGTTCTGCAATTGTGCATTCAAGAGTCATCTGGAAGGAAGAGGATGGAATGGTAGGAAAAATATGCTCATCTTGCTCAAGGCGTGGATTACTTGTAACTTCTTACTATATAATTAAATAATTTCTCAAAGACTCATCTCTGATTCATTTTGAAGGGAAGGTTTTTCTGCCAGTCATTGAGGAAGTTATAGGTTATGAGTCCTTTACTACTTTGAATTTAGTTGTTCCAGTTTATATCCTTTAACAATGTTCTGAAAAGTTTTTCTATTGAATTGAATTCATCAATTTTATTCAGTGGTTTTGCTAGAACTGGAGAAATACAAACAGAAAATGGAAAAAGGCTTTTGGAAGGAAATTTTTGTAGCGATTCTTTTTTTTTTATGAACTGTTCCAAGTACATTGGAGCTACCTGTGCCTATCTGTACTTAGACTTGCACAGTAGCTTTTCTAATTGGACACTTCTGCCAGGATTTGGCCTTCCTGTGGGCAGCAACCTTACAGTTGGGTTATATGCCAGAGATGAACCCAGCAAACTTGGCCTAATGTCTGGACATATTAGAAGGAGTCTGTTTGCTCCGTATATTGTGTCTACATACTCCTTGGTCCACTCTGAGGCTTGTTCTTGTGTGCCATGTTAATGCATTTCACCCCTCCAACCTCGAGTTGCTAACATCCTGTAGTGGTGTTCTGTCTCTTCTCCTCTCCTTTCTCTGTTCTTCCTGTTTTGTTTTCTCACAGGCTGTGCGAAGTTTAACTGTGCATCTGAGAGAGTGACCTTCAAGCCTGGTAGCAGGAGGACCCGATTTCTGAGTACGCCCTGCTTGGCTCTTTGTGTGTAACACCTTTACTCCTTCCTTGTCTGTTTTTTGTTCTGTCTTTCTTTTTGTTGTTGTTTTTTTTCTGCTGCTTGGATCTGACTGTTTCATGCAGCCCATTCTCATTTACCACTTTGTATTCCCTCCCATCGCATTCCCATGGCTCGGACGAGCTGCTCTTGCCTCTTGTACTTTTAGAAGTTTGGGTTCTCGTGTTAGATACTCTCTGCTACTAAACTTGTAGTGACAAACACCAACTTCTGCAAGCTTCTGCCAGCCTGTGTGGCTGGTTCAGTGAAATGGCCAAACCTGGGCAGAGGTTGCAAGATGTGGGTCCAGGGCCCTTTGCTTTTGGCCTGCCTAGTAATTACACTTCAGCATGAGACTTAAAAGGGAACAACGAGGAAGGTTTGTGTTTCCCAAAGTACTCTTTCATTGGGGCAGTGTTGTTATAACTGATAGGGGAAAGTTCTACCTTTTGCAGTAGTAAAATTACTGTGCAAGCAGGGTGAACTTTGTCATGTTGTCACCATGAGTGCTGACTGCCATGCGGAGCATCGATGCCACCTGTAGGCAGTTAAAACTGACCTAGGTTTATTAGCAGAAATATAGTAAAAAATCAAAGGGTTTAAACACATCTGTAAAATATTTTCAAGAAGACTCAAGAGATCTTTAGTTAGTAATGGGCCCAGGTTTAGAAGTTCCTCCTGAGATGAGGAGACAGACAAAATAATCCACAAACAGCAGGGAAGATGGGAAAAGAGATTTTTTTCAGACATTCTGTCAACACACACAAGTTACCTTCCAGACGCTTTTAAAATCTTTCTCTTGCGCTTATATTAGGCCAGATTAAAAAGAGAGCCTCAAACTTCTGATGCGAATGTGTGAAGTACCGATGTGCTTGAGCTGGGGCTGCTGCTGCGCTGCTTTGTGTGGGGAGAGCTGCCGCCTCTCCCGTGCTGCTTCCGCAGGCTGGGCCCTTGGAATGTCCGACACTTGTTTTCACCCTCTGGAATGACGTGGGATTTAGAAAGCTCTAAGTGCTGTCAAGAGGCCCTGGACTGCCGTGTTGCCCGCCAGGCCCGCACATCTGTAGCAGCTGCCTGGCTACGCAGGCTGCATTTTGGCTGAGGCAGAGACGCGGGCAGCGACTTGCTCCGGTCTGCTGCAGGGACAGCTGCAATGCAGTCAGCGCCGTGCACAGGGAGGGAAGGCTGCTCCTGGCGCTGGCGTTTGGCACTGAGCTCACTGGATTTGGGAGTTTAAATCCTAACGGGCATGTAATTCTCCTCTGGGCCTTCAGAGCAAGTATCCTTAATGTGCACTTATTGCCATTTGTGATTCAAAGATTTATGGCCTCTTTCTTGGAAGAAGTTAAATTCTTACCAAAGTTAACTTTTAAAAATTATCTCCAGTCTGGCCCAAGCCTTTTTGGGGTGGGAGTGTAAAGAACAGTCATTCCATTTCTGGAACTGGCAACGAGCTGAAAAGTATGAGCGTGTACCATGCACTTATAAGGCCTTGCCTGGCTGCAAATTGTGCATCATCTGGTTATAGAAGGAATCCTTTGGCATGCGTACCTCGCGCTCGTGGGGTTGGTGATAAGCGGAGGGGATTCCTTTGCCGAAGCTCCTTGTAGCTGTCCTGGGAAGGCAGGCGGCTCTGGCAAGGGCTCAGCATGGCTCGGCCGGACGCCCGGCTCGCGCAGGCCGTGCGCTTCCCACAGACCCGGCCTGGAGGTGCTACCGCAGGCCCTGGCGGAGAGCGACGACGGGAGAAGATGCTCGTGTAGAGCCGGCAGCATCGGGAAACAGTGCAGTAACTGATGCTTTTAACTGTGCGCCTGGAGAAACAGAGCGGTACAGCCTGACAGGGAAAGGCCGAGTGGCTCCTCTGCTCTGGGAAGGCTTGGCAGCAGGTGGGAGCAAGCTGCGAAAGCACTTGGCCTGTCAAAATCTGCCCCCTTTGTGAACTATTCCGATTTTGGGAGCTGTTAAAGTGCTTTCTGCTTTTGGACAGAAGTGAAAGATGTCCTTCCTCTTCCTTTGCGGTAACCAGTGGTAACAGTAACATTTGCTAGTGTTCTTCACTACAGTTTGAGAATTTTAAAGAATAAATGCAGCAAATGGTGGGGGAGGTTCTTTTTCTGAAAGTCCAACAGATGAATTGGTCATGCCAATCTTTTGGGTTTTTCCTGGAGTATCCCTGTAGCAACTTGCAAGAGTGCTGCTGCTACAACCCGAGCAGAGCCCTGCGTGGCAGTCCCCTCTGTTTCTCACTGAGCTTTTCGTGCTGTTTGCTGATACTAAATATTTCTCACTGTTTCTCTTACCTTTTAACAAATTACTCTCTCTTTGTGCTTCAGGGAAGATGGTGAAAAAAGTCTGTCCTTGCAACCAGCTCTGTAGTAATTATCTCATTTCTGTTATCTCCGATTCCTGATTGTAAAGCTTCTCATCAGCTTTTCCTGGTTGCTGAAGCCTTGCCTCCCTGACTCTGTCTCCAGCACAGCATCTGTCTGTCTCTGTTATGCCCTCTCATGTGTGCTCCTTCGTTAGTGTAATTAATAGCCTGGCTCCTCCTGCTGCAGACTAGTGGGGGCAAGGAGCAGCTCGCCTGTGTTGTGCAGCCCTTTGCTCACTGCTAGTGGCAGTGGCCTGAGCATAAAGGGTCAGTTGCTCGCTGTAACGTGCTAAAGTTGTGCCTTTGAGCAGCTGCTCTGTTCACAGATCTGCCTGGGTTTGCCAGCTCTGTCACAGACCCAATTGCAGAGACTCCTTCAACATCTTAAAAGAGAAAGAGCGAGCCGCCAGAGAGCTCAAAGGTGTCTCCTAAAGCAAGAAATGCTGAGAAGTGCCTGCGTGTGGTTGTAATTTAAGATCGTTTTATAGGTGCCTTTTGTCTGTTGGCTTATGGGGGGACAGGGAAAATAAGAGGGCAGAATGAGGGTATTGCAGGTAGCAGGCTGAAGAGAGAAGCCTGTTTCATTTCGCACCCTTCATGTCCGAGCAGAACTGGGGACGGTTGCTGTGTCTGAGCAGGAATGTGGGGGGTTGTTTCCATTGAACGCTGCAAGTTGAAGCACTTCCCTCTCACGCTCTTCGGGACGGCAGCCTCTGCTCGTAGGGCTCACGCTGCAGCTGGGAGGCAAAATTCCTGAGGAGGCGTTTTCTAAACTGACGTTATGTGGAAGCTCCAGTAATGTCATAGCTCACCTTTAATGGTGAGAGCTCATCTGCCTTTGCCTGGGACCTGGGTGGCAGCTCCCAAACAAAATCACTTTTGTAGCCAATGTTCTCATTGCCTCCCCAAGCCCTGACAAATCCAGCGCTTTCCAAAACCACTCAAAAAGCGCTCCAGGATCGTGTTTCACACCTTCAAATGAACGCACTTGGCTGCATTTGAGTAGTCCTCTCCCCTCCGTGGCCTGAGGAAGCTCTCCGGAGCGGTGGGTCCGGGATCCCAGCTTGTAAGCTGCTTCCTCCCTGGGTACGGGGCAAATGTGAAATATCAAAAGCAGTTATTGGCCATCGTGAAGAGGATGAGAGAGGGAGTGCCAGTCCCTGCATGAGCCCTCACAGTGGAACATGATGATTTACTGCTATTGACGACTCCTCTTGAGTGCATCTGTTGCTTTTGCCTGTTTTTTTTTCGTAATTTCACCTGTCATATCATTGCTGTTTTTAATAAGTGTATTCCAAGCCCTTTGCACATTTTGCACGCTGCAGGTTCCCATAATTTCATGGCGGATTTTCCTCACGGCTCCTAGGGCGCCCCTGTCACTCGTCACTGGGCTGCTGCTGCTGCTCCCGCTGCTCAGGGACCCGAACTCCCCCATTCCCACGGCGCCGGTGCTGCCGGCCGCCCTGCTTGCCGAGGGGCCTGTTCCTCTCCGCACTATCAGGGGGAGGCAGCAACACTTGGCTTAATCAGTTTGTCACCCCCTCATTCACTCCTAAACACGGAACGTTCCCGTGGGGGTTGGAGCCCGTCCCTTGGGAGACATGGAGGCCAGAAGGACGGTGGCCGCAAGCCAGGGCCAGCGGTTGGGGTGGGTTGGCAGGTGAGGCAGGAGACAGTGAGTGACTCTTGGTCGTTCAGAGGGGCTGATGACACTGCTGGGCCCTCTGGTGCTCCCGTTTAGCCGTTTCCTTCACAGAGGTCTGCCCAACGCTCAGCCGCTCCCAGATTTCCGAGCTGCATCCCCACGAGCCTGCAAAGGGGAGCGTGGGGGTGGCCTCGGGGAGCCGGCGGCGGAGCCGGGCGCTCGCAGGCAGCGCTGGGCTTGGCGCGGCAGCACCGCGCTGCCCTGTGTGCAGCGGGGCGGCTGCTGACCAGGCCTGGAAAACCTGTTTGTCCCGCCCTCGCCACGTCCTTCCTGAAAGGCTTATGGGCTAATGGTTGACCACAGCTTCAACATCAGTAAATGGGGAAACTTCGCAATGCTACTAGGAATTAGGAAGCTCAGTGATAAAATACACTCTCCTCTAGTACTGGCAGAGTGTCTGTCTCAGAAAAGCTCACCCCCGAGGGCAGCTGTTTGCTTATTAGTGTGAGGGGAGTGTGAGGCTGCTGAGAATGAAGCTGCTTCTAGATATATTCTACAGGAAAATTGCCAGCGAGCTTTCTAGCAGGAGGGAGGCCTGGTGTTTGTGCGAAGGCATTTCGTGTTCTTGCAGTCAGCCCAGTGGAAAAAACCTTGCAGAGCGTGTTCAGGGAAGAACTACCCTCATTTCTGCCTCCTTTTAAGTTGTTTCACTTGTTTGCATCTGAAACGCTTGTTCTTCTGACATAGAAAATCTGAACATAATAGCCAAAAAATGCTTTCAGAGGCAAAAAGCAAAATTTATTGCAGTACAGGCTTCCCCTGCCGATCCTGGCTGTTTGGAGGATGAAGACAGTCCCATCTGGTTATCCTCAGCAACAGCAGTGTGGCAGCTATTGGAGACAACAACAGCTGCTGTTTCTCGCTGTGCTTCTTTGTGTAATCCAGGGGATTTTTTTTTTCCTTCATTTTGCGAAGTGGAGATAACTTCCTATGGAGCAGCTGGCTGTGCTGCTGGCACTGCTCCTTCCTGAGCACCAGGGTTGTCCTCCAAGGTGGAACTGGTCTGTGCTGCCAGTGGTGGCTGCTGCGGAAAAGGCGTAGGATGAGAGTGACAGGGCTGTGCTGCCCTTGGGTGCTCAGATCTAATCTCCTCCTTCCTCTACAACGACCCGGGGGTTGCTGCTGTTCCCCTGTTAAGATGACTGCTTGCAGCACTTCCTGGAAAGGAAATGTACCTACAAAACACCATTGATCTGGAAAAATGACTGTAGGAGTCCTTGTACTTCCCTGCTCAGTGCGTCCTGGAATTGAAACGTAGGATTAATGTGCATGGCATTTTAACTGGCTCTCTCTTCTTGTGCCATTACCGCAGTTATTAAATTTACTAGAGCAGTATTCTTTCCTTTTATTTCTTTAATTCGAGTTGTGATTCCCATTTCTTGTGTTGTAGGGACCAGCAGCACTAACACGGTCGGGGCTACAGTGAACAGCCAGGCACCGCAGTCTCAGCCTCCTGCTATCGCCTCTAGCCGGAAAGGGACCTTCACAGACGACCTGCACAAGCTGGTAGATAACTGGGCCCGGGATGCCATGAACCTGTCTGGCAAGAAAGTTGGCAAAGGCCATAGCAACTACGAGGTAAGGCTTAACCCGTGCACACAGCAGGCGCTGCTGCTCTCCTTGCGGTGCATTAGGGGCCAAACGCACCTAGGGGAGAGTGTCCATGTCTCCCGGGCAGCTGTCCCAGGAAGGTGCTGGCTTTATCCTTCACGCGTAGGGTTGTGGTCCCTGCTGTGGAAGGGAATGGGCTGAGCGGAGAGGAAGAAGGTCCGCACCACGTCTGCCTGGTGTGGCCTGTGGACCAAGCGGGTTGCCTGGGTGGTTAAGCACAGTTGAATAACTTCTTCTGGGGGCTGGATTTTCTTTCAGGGCCCTGGAATGGCAAGAAAATTCTCGGCGCCAGGTCAACTCTGTATCTCTATGACATCTTCCCTGGGTGCTACGCCCATCTCTGCAGCCTCAGCTACCTCTTTAGGTCCCTTCCCAAAGGCCATGTGCCCTCCGCAGCAGTACGGTTACCCAGCAGCATCTTTCGCAGCTCCGTGGAGCGGGACAGGGGGGCCAGCACAGCAGCCACTTGGCCAGTTCCAGCCCGTAGGTGCCGCCTCTTTGCAGAGCTTCAACATCAGCAATCTGCAGAAATCTATCAGCAATCCCCCGGGCTCCAACCTGCGGACCACTTAGCCACGCTCGGAGCCCACGCTGGCTAGACCCTGGGGCAGGACATGGGGAGGGAGACGGGGCCCGGTGTCAACGACTAGTGCTGCAATGAACTGGTAGCTTGCCAGACTGGGAATGAATTTCTCTTTTCCAACCATTGCTGTCAGCTCTCTGTACAGGGAGCTTCCCCACACGCTTGCGAGGGGGAGGAGGTCATCGGCCATCCTTGTGATGGGACAGTGCTTGTGGCTGAGTGGTCCTGCTCTCGTGCGGAAGGAGAGCTGTGAAGATGAATCGCGGGGTCAGTTAACGCAGTCTCGCTGTAAAATTCCTCTGTGGTTGGAGGCTGAATCCACATGTGTTGAGGTGGGAGAGGTGAATCCTAGCATGAGGCTTTAGCACGCTTCCCATCTCTCCCTGAAGAACCAAGACCAGGAGAAAAGCTGTCCAAATCCCCCTCCTCTCCCTCTCCCCAAACAATCGTATTTGGCTCCAGACGATGGGGCACACGAATGGACTTGCAGTGCAGCCCATGCTTGATAGGTCATTACTGCTTTAAGTAAGATATTAACAGCTTTGACTGCAGCATTAGAGCAATTTAAATTGTTTAAAAATTTTAAAAGTTCCCTGCGGACATGTACTTACCATCAGTTTTGATGTGGAAACACTGTGATATATAAATGTTGTTGGACAACAGTAGTTTAAAAATGAGTGGAATATAGAGGGTTAAAAAAGTTAAAAAGAAAAAATGGAAAAAAAGCTAGCTATATCCTTATACTTATTGGAGACACTTTAACTTTTTCCTTTGTATTTTCATTGTATTAGATAAATAAATGTGAATGTAAAATTGTATAAATTAATGTACTTGAATACTTGTCTGTTCTCCCAGTATGCTTGCTGGATATTTTAGTGCCTTGGACTTCTCTTGCTTCTGCAGTTAGCATCATCTTCCCAGCAGGACCCCCAGGTGGACAGAGGGCGAGGTCAGAGCAGGACGGACGCATACCTAGCGCCTGAGACGCTGAAGAGCGACCGGTTGGCTTGGTGTCGGCTTAGCGTTGCTGCAACTGTCTGGAGTAGGTGTTTGGAGGGGGAAGTCACTGAGGCTGTAGGTTGGAACTGAGTTCAGAGCGGTGAGGAGCCATGGACGACCAAGCGCGCGGATCTCGAGGGCCGGCGCGCGGAGGAGCAGCCCGGGTGGCGCTGACCGGTCTCGTCTAAAGAGCGGAGAGATCGGGAGCAGGAGCAGGGAGGATGGGGAGAGCGCGTCTTGGGAAAGGGCCACCTTCCGGTGAGGCTCAGACTCCATCTGGGACGTGGTGAAAATGTTTGGTCAGGATGTGATTTGAGGGAGAGGTGTCATTGCTAGTTGGTGTGGGCCTGTCTGCTGGGATTGCTTTTCTTCTTTTTGTTTTGTTTTGTTTTTCTTTAATTCATTAAAGCCAGGACTAGACTGTCCTGGCACAACGTCCATTGCCGGCAATGGATGCACTTGGAACAGCCGGCATCGAGAAGTTTCCTCTCTCTTATTTGGAGGATTTATCATTTTGTTCATTTAAAAGAATTTCAAACTGGTACCAGGACTGTAACCAACTGTCACCTCTTAGTAACTGTACTGTACCTTCTGCTTTATTCATTTTCCCTTTTTGTATTTAAAAATACTGGTTCCCTCTTCAAAGTAAAAATAATACCGACCAGTATTTAGGTAGTGCTGCGAAAAGCTGCGAAGGGTCAAGGTGCTGCTTCCCGGGTCTCGGGAGGAGCTCGGGCGCGTCCTGGAAGCCGAGGCACAGGGAGATGTTACTTGCCCAACTGGTCTCCTGGGAGTGTTGCTTCCTGACGGAGCCTTCAGCAGGATGCGCTGTCTCTGGGTGTTCACACTCATGTTCACACTCTCGTCTTGAAAAGCAAGAGCGCGGGGGCTGTTTGTTTTGTGTCGCGTTTTCCTTTGCCCAGCGGCAGTTTTGGGGGCACGGACAGGCACAAGCGAGAGGCGAGGTGTGAGGCCTCAGGCTGGCGGCCGGGGTGGCTCTGGGGTCGTGGGGTTGGCGCTGTGGGGACTGGAGCTGCTGCCCCAGAGAGGAGGCTCGTTAGGTGCCAGTGCGATGGAGAGGCAGGGGGAGGACCCTACTGTTGCCCTCGAGCAGAAACGGGAGCGCTTGGGTCGCAGTGGCTGCGAGAGGAGCTGCGGGGCTCCACCAAGGCAGGCTCGGCGCAAGGGAGCGGTTACAAACCCGAGGCAGTAACGCACCAAGGGGAGTGTTTCCTGGCAGGGGAACTGATGAGCTCAATGCAGCACGTGGTTATTTAATTTTGATCTAGTAGGTTTGAAGTCGTTTTTCACTTAATGTTATGCAAGAACTGGTTTTATTTACCATTGATTTTTTTTTTCCTTCCCTCCTGTGGATGAATAACTGAAGTCTAGAGGAATAAACTAATGCTACTGAACTGTTAAATTATTTTGTTTAATATTACACTTTGAGTATCTTTTTCCACATAAAATCTGTTTCTGAATTACAAGCGTTTTCTTTACATTATTTAACAATGTACACTGTAAAAAAAAAAATTAAAAAAATAAAATGAATTCAAACTTTGGGCTTCCCTGGCCGTAGTTAGTTGTATGTTTTGCACTAAAACCAGGCATTGCGCTTCTTGTATGACTGCGCTTTGTGCTGCAATTTGTTACCTTTGTAGAATATTTAATGAAATCATTCAAATAAACCAAACCTGCTTTTGTTGAGCTGTGGGTTTTCTTGTTGAGCAGCAGGTTCCAACCTCTTGTTCCTGTTCATGGAATAGTTTTAACTGCCTGTTACCCTGTTTGTCAGAGGAAGTACAAGAAACCCATTTTAATGATACCCTTAACTTCTCAAAAGCAGTTGTTAGTAGTGAGCCTTTGACCTTTTAACAGGATACTCTGAAGCAAGAAACTATAAATAACTGTTCATAGAATGAATTTTCTTTGTGAAAGGATGAACCTAAATGTATAAGGGAAGAAGGCGAAGGATGACTTGAGACACAGTAGTATGGGTGCTGGCATGGCTGATGCTTGTGAAGTTACCGAAGAGCAGTGAAATGTGCTTAAATTTGAGAGTCAAAAACTGGGCAGGTGTCCGGTTTGAAATGGAGATAGGAGTTACCTTGCAGGAGTTCTCTGCTTCCTTTGGGCAGTGAGGGTGGCATTGAAAGGGCCCGGGAAAGCTGCACTCGCACCCCCCTGCCCACAATCTGACTTCTCTTCTGCTGCTGTTCTCTTGGGAGAGAGGAAGAAGAAAAGGGGGTGCACCAGGGCTGCTGGGCAGAAGAAACTCTTCAGCAGACATCTAATAGGAATTCCAGCCCCAAATCTATGGGACATCTACTCTACGGGTAGATGAGTAGGAAGAGTCAAACTACGTTACAGGGTTGTTCTCAAACAGCTGGGGAGTTGCAAGAATTACTTGGTATTTCTAAACACTAATTACTGCTGCATTTCTTTCCATTTTAAGAACAGCTTCTGTTATGACTCATGCTGCTGAAGTCCTTAAAGGGGAAAAAAGTGTTTGCTGCCTTTTTTTTTTTTTTAATTTAAAAAAGGGATGTGCCCTGAGAGGTGGATTTCAGGAAGTTCTTTTAAAGGAAGCTCATCCATGTTTGCCTTGTTTCTGGAGAGAGATGTTGTTTGGAGCACATTGGACTTAAACTTTTCTTGCAAGCGTTTGGCAATGCTTTGTTGGTCTGTATTCTCTGCACATTCCCTTCCTAACAGGTATCTTGTTTCAGCTGTCAGTCTATGACTTGAAGATGTGGAATGTGAGGTTTTTATTTCTTCTTTTTTTTCCTCAGAGCTGTTCTGAACTTGCCACTGTTTTAGAGAGAAATGAGGTCAATGAAATGTGAAACTATTTTCTAGGTGGCTTCTGACCATGTGATCTGTTACATATAATTATAACTTGTCCTGACTTTATATTGTAAATATAATCCTTGTTTTTTTGTTCTGTTTGGGAAGTAGAGGAATAGTAGGAAATCTTTTAAAAACACCTAGTTGAGAGGTGAAAGGAAGATGTAAGGTCTTTAGGAAAGCAGGCAAGGAACAAAAGTAAATTCTTAACACCTCAAATATGTTGACATTTAGATTGCTTGACCAGATAGATGAGAGATGAAAAAGCACAGGCGTGACTTCCTGTTTCAAGTCTTACACTGACTTCAGGGTTGGAAGAATCAGCGTTTGTGCAAATAATTCTTCAGGGTTCAGCTCCCTGTGAATGCTGCACCCCAGCTAACATCCGCACAAGAAGGTAGAGGGAAAACCAGAGCTGTCCATCATGATCTGGAATAGTTCTCAAATAACATCTATCTTTTTTCACCTTTCTTTCTACCTTCTTACTAAAGGAGCAGCAGGTGCTTTGTTAAAAACTCCCTTTGAACCTTTTTCCTACTTTAAAGAAAGGCAGTGAGAGCCTCTAGCTTTGTAATTGTACCTACTCAGACGGTGCTAATTTTTTGGAGCCTGTCAAGTAGGAACTGAGGTGCCTTGGTTTGAGTAGCACTGAGTCATGAAGAGCTTCAACTGGGATTTGTTTTCCAAGTTTCGTGTTTATTTTAATATTAAAAAGGACCGAAAGCTTCCCTAAAACCCCCAAGGAACAAAACTACAACTCCCATGTACTCGATGAAGGGCGCCGCAGCACCAGCCCATGCTGCATCCACGGTGCTGCCTCCTGCCACTGAGCCTTGCAAAGCCGGGGGCACAGCCTCTGCACTCGCCATGGTACAAAAATGGTTTCCTCTCTGCTGGAATGCAACACTGAGGAAAAGAGAGGAGTGACTTGCATCTCATACCAGTTCTGAACTCTACTGTAATTTCAGGCAAGTTAATTCTAACTTCAGTGTGGAACGCAGTCACAGAGCTAGAACTTTAGAAGCACTAACGATTGCTTGTTTATAGAAAAAGGAATTTGAATTTTAATGACCTCCAAGTCCATTAAGGTCTTCATAGTAGGTTGTATAAATGCTCTTCTGTGTTTTCTCATACGAGAAAATTCATTAATGTGCTATTTCCCCACATAATTTGAACGGCCAACCGCAGTCCCCTGGTACAGTTTGGTGTCTAGGTCGTGATACTACCAGGTGTCTTACGTAGGTTCTAGCCTCCGTTTCTTCAAGCTTTGACTTCTGCATGGGCTACGTGCTGCTAAACAGGGAGACAGTGAGAAACAGAAAATTCTTAAAGCTTTTCTCTGCTGCAAAAAGTGCTCTTCAACTTGATTTTGTTTTTTCTCTAACTCCTCTTTGAAAGTATTGTTAGATGGAGAAGATGGTTCTACTGTCACAGTACTCTGCAGACTGGGTCTCCCACTCCAGCTTGCCAATCTAACCGTGATCCCGTCAAAACCAAGTGCCACTTGTAAGACAGAAATCACGTCACTGGCTCCCATTTTTTTGGTAGCACGTACCTGAATCAAGCCAGCTGGCACAGTGGCTACGGCTCACGACGTTAGTAGATGGCTGCAGTTGGGCAAGCCGTGCGGAAGCCTTCTGATAGTTCATTCTCTGAGGTGTCCTGTTACGGGTAGTCATGTGGTGATGCCCGCGGGGCGTTTCTGGTGTCTGGTATCCAGCTGACTGGCCTGCCATTTTGTGGCCCACTGTCTTAAGGTCAGCACTCTCCAAGGAAATATTCCAAAGTTCAGGATCATCTAGAATGATAATCACGTTAAACGTGAGACTATGTAGCATGATATTAATACAAACTACCATCAAGAAGTTAATATATTTTTGGGTCATTAAAATGTTTTAAAGGCCTTTTTCTATAAACTCTCTTCTGATAATGGTGGCCAATCTAAAAATTAAACTGTACACATCATCTATGTCAGTGCATTATGGAAAATTATGTAAGAAAATATATTGCTCTATATCATGAGAACGAGGGCAGATAGGCTGACATTCCCCCTTGTGCTCTGGAGTTAAGCAATGTCAGGGTTCCACACTGCAAGTGTGATGCAAATAGCCATAGCTACATTAAGGAGATAACTCTCCCCTTAAATGTTACTTCAGGAAAAAAAAAGTTCACCAAATATATATTTATATATATTATATATATATAACGTATATATAAACATATTTGGTATACTTATATACCAAATATGTATATACCAAATAGGTATAACAGCTCCGTAATAAAGAAGGTAGCATAAAAGCCTTCTAGTGATGGAAACCTGCTCCTCTCCTACATAGTTTAATATAATTTTTCTGCCACTTAAGCAGTGCTAGTATTTCTGAGCTAACAATATTCATGCCTTTACTACTCCAATCTCTTCATAAATGTTGCCTTCAGACTCCAAAGAGCGTATTTAAATGCTAATTGATTTAACATTTTGTTACCACTGATCAGTTTTTGGCTGACCTGCGAAGAATTCTTCTTCTATTGCTAGTTCCTGTGGTGCGCTTGTTGGAGTGCTGTGCTTTACAGGAGGATCAGATGTTGCTGGTTAAAGATAACACAAGATTTTAATGATGAAAAGACAGAAATGCCCTTTCCCTCCTTTAAAAGAGACCATGGATCTGAGACAATAAACAGCAATTGCCACTGCGTACCCTCCTCCCCCAAAACTGGTTCTTATCCATTGGCCACAGTACATGGAGTGGCAAGATGAAGATTGGTAAGAGCAATTGCATTAACTTAAACTGGTTTGGGCCTTTTTATACCCCTATCCCCCAGTTTCTGGTTACAAAACAGCTGTCCAGTTATCCCCATGAATAACATATGAAGCAACGTATTAGTAGCTAATACCGTGGCTATTTGTCTGCAATTGCCTTGGTGCAGAGCTGCAACTTCAGCAGGGGTGCAGTCTGACTGTGCTACATGATGCTCTAGGGTGCTTGGAAAGCTACAGTTTAATGATGCTGTTCTTGAGCCCTCGTTTTTTCCACAAAAAGTTCAGGCTCCTGTACTGAGGATAATATGTTCCTGACTGCATCTATCATTACAACTGTTAATTTTTAATGCCAAGCTTACCCTGTTTGGTGTCTGCAGCTAACAGAACCTGCTGCTTTTTCTCCATCTGTTCCCGGAACTGCTGCTGTAGCTGCTTTTGTCGCAATTTCCGCTGGTAAGTAGCATCACACTCCAAGGCTGAGGAGTCCGTGGTTCTGCAGTCCCCCAAAGAAGCACAAAGTTGACTAGGATTTTAGCAGTTACTACTTACAGAGAAGACATGCATAAAGAAGAGCAAGGAAAATTTAATAAACCAGTGTTTCTTCCAAACTAGGTTCTCCATGTGTTTTAAGTGGGGAAGTAACTTTAACATACCTTTTAAAATACACTCACAGTAGCAGTCTTACCTGGAACAATTTGGCTGCTTTTGATCTTCAGCATTTGTGGACGCCTCCGTCTGACCAGGTTTAAGAGTAGATGCTGTCTCATCCTGTTGTCTCCATCCTGTGCTCTGCCTTTCCAAACAGCTATTGTATCTTGCTTGCTCTATTTCAGGTTCATAGTCCTGTCTTTTAGCTTTGACCAAATCCAGCTCAGCTGGCATCTAAGTAAGAAATGTAAAAAAATAGTTTGGGGTTTCCTTTATCAACTTAATGAAACATGCAGAGTTGTGTCACTGACTTCATATACCTCTGAGTTAGATTACACTGCTGGCTCAGTGTTTCACACCCGTATTAGAGACTATGGCCAACCTGATGCTCAGTTGGGATATTAGGAGGTCGCTGAGGGGTGTTTACCCTTCTGTTTGTTAGATAAAGGACGTTTTGGCTCTGTGATTTTGAAACCTGTGGCAATGTCCCAGGTGAAGCAGAGATCTGCAGCATCCTCACTTGGTGAGGCCTCACTTCGGAGCTTTTCCTTAGTGTGCAAAACAGATTACCACCTATAAGTCTATGGCCTCCAACTGGCACCCAGCAGGAGCTAAACAGATCGAGGTTGCTGACAATTTGTGCTCTATGTTAAAGTGCACCCAGAGAGCGTGAGAGACTTGAATGAATGGAGTTAGAGCATGAGAGTCTCTGCTGGAGATGAGCATCACTGTCTCTGCTTTCTCTAGACCAAAGGAGACCAGCAGCAAGAGGCGCTTCTACACCGTCTCTAGCAGTCAAAAAATTTCAATTGCAGATTTGGGGTACCAACACAAATTCAATTAAAGCAGAGGACATTTGCAGAGAGGTGTGCACGTATCATGAAGCAATAGAACTATACAGTTACCTGCTTTGCTTTGCTGTGGTAAGACTTTGAAGTGACTGGTAACAACTAAAAGCAGTTGTGGGTCTGGTCTAAAAATCCTGGTTCTTCCTTTATATCATAGATATATCTAGTATTTTACAGTGTTCTTTTAGGAAGAATCCCAAGTTGGTTAACTGAAAGTTGAAATCACCTCCTGAACTTTGCTCGAAATTTCACTATGAGCATGCTGTTACAGAATAACAAGTATAAAAAACCTGAACTGAGCACTGAGGGCTGGAGTAGGGATACACTTAAAATTGTGTGACAAGGTACTGAATGCGTCTAGCTGGAGATGTGCAGGGAGCCTCTGTGTGGATTGAATAGCACTTAATGAGAGGACACAGCAACTCTCAATAGATGTGGTGCAATTACTACTGTACAGATTTTGCTTAATCTTAAGTGAATGTTCTGATACAAAAAGCACAGAGCTTTGGTATATGAACCACTTAGCCCAGGATATCTTAGAAACAATACTAAGAACACTGAAAAAATTATCTGAAGGAGGAAGTATTTCCAGCAAAAAGCTTCTGATTTTGAGCTAGAAATCCCTAAAGTGTAAAGAACAATCCCCTTTCCTGATACCCAACAGTTGACATACAAACTGTCAATTTTTAGGCTTAAGGTCTAAATGAGAGAGTCCTAATTTTGCAGGAACATATACAGGTACTTTACCTGCTTTGGAGTAAGGTATATAAGCTACTAGAGGATCTGTCTGGCTATTCTGCCCTGCCCACAACCTCTAGTTTTATGACGTGTTGCAGAAATAGAATGCAGCTATCTTCCATCTCCCCCCCACCACCCCTTTCTTCCTGGAAAAGTCCAATATGGAGACTACGAAAATCACAAATAAAGTGACAAATAAGCCACAACAAAAAGAGCAAATCAAGAGAACAGCTGACTTATCTAAGGCCTTATGCCTTACACAGGGTAGTAAAGACACTATTTCCTAAAGATTTCCTTACCTTCAACACGCATATATGCATTGACAGTGGTATTAGTGCTAATAATACATATTTAAAGCACAAGTGGCTGGACTAGGGTGATGAGCTCAGTTGCTGCAACCGAGCTTAACTGGCCTTAAAAAGTGTAGCACACGCAAAATGGCACCAAGAATAAACTGTTTAATGTTTCTTGTGGTAACATTTAACCTCTAATGAAAATAGATTTAGCTGTACTCCTTACTGGTCCTGGACAGAGAAGCTTAGACAACATGGCAATAAATGTCATGAGATCTTGAGTCAGACACTGCTTCTTCACCTCTGTGACCTTGCCTATTATAACAGTCCAACTTTAGCACTACATAGTAGTAGTAAAATGTTGAGGAAGAATTCTGTAATATTGTGTTCGTGCAGTCAGACTAGCAGGAAAATAAGGCTATAGTGCTCGTAGCTGGCAATATTCAGGTATGAGACACAAAGATATTTATATCATTATTTACATTCCTTCTAAGATAATGGACTAGGAAGAAGGAACATCTACCCACCCCTGCTTCAAATGTCCACATACTGTACCTGCCGTGGAAGTTTATTCACAGCTCGTAGGTAGTCTTTGTCTAGGATGCAGTTCCCAAGAGCATTCCCAAAGCACCTGTGAGACAAGAGATCGTTGTGATTGAAAATAATACTAAATTCTCACTTCACTTCTGAAAATGTGCACGTACTGATCTTCACTTACTTGAGTGCCCTCTTCAGTCCATCTGTTACTGCCTCCTTCCTTGCCTTTTCTAAGGACAAGGCCTTAGATTTTAGGCCTTCACTCACTCCATACCCCACATCTTCATGGTATGACCCATCCTGAAGTAGAATTTTAAAAAATACTAAGTGTAAGGGAGTTTCTGCACTTGCATCACTCCCAGTTAGATACTGTGCTTTCCTAAGTCAAATTACCCGCTCTAAGCTAGATGTACAGTACTCTTCTGAACCACAGTCTGGCCTGCATGTGAATTTTCATTCACCACCTTAAGTAATCGCTCAGCTATAAGCAGAGCAAACAAAATGCACTTACCTTAAGCTGAACTTTCACAAATGCACAGACCCCCACATAGAACCTGCCATTGTTGAGATCAACAAAATCTGGGGAAAAAAATAACAACATCCAGAGCACTGCAGAAGACCTCTGATCCACATCTAGATCTTCTGCTTATACTTGCTGAACATACCAAAGATACTATTTTATCATCTATATTACGGAGCTCAACCTACTAAATAGTAACTGTAGTTCGAGGACACTGGCTTGCATATATGCTCTGAGTACAATAACATGATACCTTCTTGTATAGACTTATAAAAACTTGGCAAACACTTGCACCATGGTGTTAGGTACATCACCTTTAACATATGAAAGAAAAAATATATGTAAATTTAACTTCTCATTCTGCTGCATACCCTAAATATTTACAGTGTAACTAAATTTTCAACAGGAAGGAAAGATTTAAAGTATAAACTTATAAAAAGAGTAACTGAAAATTACCTTAATTGACTGTGAAAGTAATTTCTTTCCTATTACCTGCAAGAAGTCTTCTGGTTGGTAAATTTTGCACAAACTTATATTCAAGACAGGGTCTCTGAATAGCTTAACAGGTTGCAATACATCTCTCAGCCCAGAATGGTAACCAGTTTACCATGTTTTACATTGAGTAATGCTACATAATATACCTAGGACACTTTCCAATTAAGAGTTTGATGTGTTGTTAGAAACATGACACAAATATCTGAAGTGAGATGCTTCCAAATTCAGCAGCTGTACTCCTGACAGCTCAGTGTTTCTCTGTACTCATCTAGTCTGTTTGCCCAATTGAAACCTGCTTTGAAACCTGCCAGGGGTACGAGCCAAGAGTTGAGGGAACAAAAATAGGACAGAATCCTCTGTCTCGGAATTGCTAAGGCATCACTTGAAGGTATGTGTTTGAAGGATGGCAGACCTTTCTTAATTTAAAAGTCACTGAATAGATAAGAATGCATTCAATAGTTTATGTTTGGAATCTACCAGCCCAATGTAAGACAAAAATCCCAAAGGAAAAAAAAGCAAGTAGGTTCATTGACATACACTGGTTAACAACTACCATCAACCTCAGTCTGTGCGCAGCAGACCTCCAAGCAAGGACAATGCCTCTCTAGTGGTTGTTACTTCAGCTATCAAAATGGAGGGGATGGAGGCTTTAAACTTGTACATCACTTTCTAGGGAAGCGTACTAAAGGTTTTTACTATAAATATCTTAGAACAAAGTTAAGTGTTAGAAGAGGAATCTGCAGGAAAAGCCCAGTACTTGAAGGCAGCTAGGCAAAAATTAACTGTGGTATTTGACTGAAAATAATAATTGCAGGTAACTACAACAGTTGGTTCAGGCTGTAAAGTGCGAGAATATTTTAACAGTAATACCTCTTCACTGTTATTTCTACAAAGATCATAAAACCTGTTTACAGTAGCTCCAGAATAACCCTATGTTCATTTAAAATCATGACTACAATATATTCCAATACAACATTTGAAAAGAAGACAGAAAGTTCATTATTATTCAGTTTCTCTCATTCCTTCCCAGCTGCCAAGAAATCTGGAAAGTCCACATATTTTTCATTAGGTTCTGCCACTTCTAAAATACATTAAAATATGCATTCTCCGTTGTTTGAAATGTTCAAGTTCTAGGACATATAGCTTGGGCCTTATTATACAAAATGTCCATTTTAAAGTAACATAGTAAGACAAGAGGAAAGATTTGATTCTCAGGATACTTACCGACATTCTGCTGAGTGACAGAATGAGCCCAGCCATTGAAGCCAAACATTTCATTGGCCAGACTGATCACCTTGTGACCCTCAATGTAGCAGACCTGGAAAGAAAAGCAAATTATACATATGCACATGTAAGCACACACATGTAATTCTTTTCTTTATGAAAAAGAGAGGAATCACATAGAGCAGATTGCAGGGTGGAAAACCCAGCTAAGTGTAAGACTCAGAAAATCTGAAGGAAAGCAAAATGGAGCAGCTT
Source organism: Crypturellus tataupa (assembly GCA_034781795.1). Lineage (NCBI taxonomy): Eukaryota > Metazoa > Chordata > Aves > Tinamiformes > Tinamidae > Crypturellus > Crypturellus tataupa. The sequence goes on from JAWLRI010000833.1 coordinate 1,988,310, forward strand.
TAGTTTCCCCCATCCTCCCTGGCAGGAGAGGGTAAGAGAACAAACAGGATTGAGGCACAGGAAGTATAGCTAGTGGACAGAGAAGAGGGAAAAATGCACCTAGTGTTTATGTAATGCTGCATATATTCCAGTTCTGAAAAAACAGGCAAATCCCAGTGTTCCAAAAGAAGATAAATATTCTCATTTAAAAAGTGAAGCATTGGATAAGCTGTGGTTTGCCTAAAGCAAGAAAAGACCCCACGGCCAAGGTAAGGCCACAATTTCTGCTACTCCAATTTTGCTTTCACACCTGCAAATTACCCTACTAGTGAGAAATGAACTCCAAAAATATTTGTTTTGATTTTTACAAAGTTTACACATGTTTATTCAGTTTATTCATACCTTCTGTCCTCCTCCAGCTTGCCGACTGCTGATATATTCAGGACCCAGTTTCTGACGCAGAGCATCCTGGATAGCCTGGTATTCATTTGCTGTATATTGATACTTGGGGAAAACCCAATAAGACAAAGTTTTTCATTCTCCCCATATAAGCTTTCTGTCACCTCCTAACATCAACTCTTAATCCCATTTTTTCCACAAGCAGTTTTACAGTACAGAAAACGCATGTAGGCAAAAGCCAGGCCCAACCATCTGGGAATGAAAGAGCACAATTTTTAAAGAACAAAATTAAAAACACTTTGTGAAGAATCTGGATCGATTTAGCATAGCCAGAATTATGCCATGACTATTATAGAAGAACATGTAATGTAAAATTAGGCGTATGGGTCTGATTACAGCCTTATTCTACCTAGTTTTAAAATAAGCAGATATGCAATGCCAAAGAGCAAGTATAGAAGCTTTGCTTTCTCTCAGGCTAAGAGAAACTGACCTGTCCAAAGCAAGCAACAGAACTGCCAGGGTTGGAACTGCTGCTGCCGCTGCTGTGGCTTTCGCTGGTTTTCCTTTGACTTTCAGGCATCCCTGCAGACAAGAGGAGATACAACACCGAACAGCAGGTAACAGAACCAACAGAAGAATGTCAGAAAGCTACGGAAGGCACTGGCCTGTGAGTGTAACAGCGTTCTGCAAGAGGTGATATGCTGGACATTACGCAGATGTTGTACTTCCCATTCCATGGAACTGCTGCAAGCTCAGTGAAAATTGCTTTCTGATGTTGCCTCATCACAGTCAAAATGAGTCATCTTAAGCATATGTTACATTATGTATGCATAAATGTTTGGTTTCGTGCTAGACACAGAGGTGCTGTACTGGTCTTCCATCCATAAAAGCATCAAGTGTGAATGAGCTCATAAAGAACCAAGAAAAGTCACAGAAAGTACTAAAAATAACTCCTGCTGGATTTCCCTGGATATGTGCAAATCTATAGGGCAACTCACAGAACTACTAACATTTCCATTCGTTGCTCTTCTTAGCGTCAATTTGGGTTACTTCACTCATTTTCTCTTTTTTTTAAAGTACTTACCAAATGATAACCAGCAGAAATCACACTTCTGGAATGGATGAAAAGATTTTTTAAAAAACAAAGCTTGACTTACATGTCTTATATGTAATTCCTACTTTTCAGTAGGAATGTTGATAGTACACATGCTGTACTGGACTGTTCCTATTAGCAACTGTCCCTTCTTATGAGAGATCTACATTTGTTGCAAGATTAGCAAAAAATTTAATCATGAAAGGAAAAGCTAAAGCCTATGTGCATTTGTGCCACTTGAAGAACAAATAAGTCATTCCTGTCAGAAAATTCAACTTTAGCAGTATCTGGATCCTGCAAAAGAAGCAGAGACTAGAACATAAAATCAATGTTTTGAGTCATTATTCTAAAGATTAAGCTCTTAGCAAATGATTTTTTTTCCTTTTAGATATATATGAATGTACTTTTTATTATTCTAGGTAAGGAAGTAGAAAATATTTTCCTCTTCCAAATTCTTCAACACTATATCCCTGAGAATCTTGACAAAAAAAAGGCAGCAGCAGCTTTCTAAGACTGTACCTGTTTATATGATGATTAGTCAGTCTGCATTTTATATTACTACTTTGACGGTAATCATGCTGTCTTGGCTTACAATGGTATCACATAACTAAGCAGAACTGAAAAATACACAGAACTAGTTTTAAGAAGCCAGGCTGACAATTCAGTAGATGGCACCCTTCACCAGTACAGTACCCAAGAGTTGTCTGCTGTCACCTTGCCAAACCATGGTGCTGGTGCACTGGTCTTCTAGCTGAGGCTCCTAGAACTGCAAAAAGCCACAGGGACACACGTGCATGAGCCCACAGGGGTAGAAGTGGTCATGTTTGCATAAATGCCGAGTACAGCTGGCCCTAGTCTATCCCTAAGGCTTCTGCATACAGTACAAATCTAAACCCCTTCAATACACATGCAAGGCACCAGCTGCAGAAAGTATAAAATCCTCAACAGCTAGTGTTGTTTGACATACAGTATTATTCCAACTGACCAGTTTCCACTACAGAAATACAGCCATATACTTTTTGTGCAATAAATATAATTTAAAATATGTCAATGACTTGCATTTAAATCATATTTAAATCACGAACTATTCTTGCTGATAGAAAAGAGAGTTCAGTTCCAAGTCATTTATTCTCCTATCAGTTCTCCCTCTTTCTTAACAAAATGTTTCTCAGTTCTGCACTCTGCCTTAATCCTGTATTAGAAGTGGAAATCCTACTTGCACATAAGGCAGAAGCAGAAGAATCTCCTTTTGCAGGCAGCTTTGCATCACTTTGAAATGGCTTGTGTACCATTAACTTTAAAAGTATCACCACTCAGAAACCCTGAGGTAGAATTTGGCCCCTTTTAGAAATTAATTATAACATCATATATTCCATAAAGTATAACTTTAACATAGACTGTGTATTTTCAGAGGAATTTTATCTGGTATTTAACAGTCTTGAACATTCTCTCAATAAATGTAACTCCACAGAGCCCACCAAATGCAATCAAGCTATGCATGGAGTGAGTGACTTAGGAAGCACTAAAGCACCTCATATTTAAACTGAAGTTCATATTGCTGTAAACAAGCAAACAAAGAATACCTGAAGACTCTTAAATTTCTATGCAGTACTCTCTCCTGAGGGAACTCTGAACTGTTTTAAAGCTAACTGGTTATACAGAACTTGCTTTATCTAACACTGAACAGGAGAGTCCATCTTTAAAATGTAATGGGCAAAATATTCCTAATGAAAACAGGCCTGTGCTACACAACAGTTTAAGGAGATGGAAAAAACAAATCATGAAATTGCCATGGGAAATTATAATTCAGTGCTTCAGTTTTGACATCTCTGCTGTCTTCAGAAGAGTTGACTTTTGACTTGTTTCCATCGATTTTGTTGAACCACCCTTCTGAAAAAATAGATGCACATTAATAAAGGTGTAAAAGAGCTTTTTCTAGAGACCACACTTGGCAGAAATACTACTCAGATACCCTAGAATAAGTTACTCATGTTGGTGCTCCTTTCAAGCATACCAGACTGATTTAATCAAAGTGTATCATTATGTACAAGCCACATTAGTAATTACAAGGATGAGCCTTTTTAAGGATAAGCCTTGTCAACAGAGTAACATAGGATTGTTTGGCACTTAAAGGGAAACACACTGTATCCAACTGTAAATGTAAAGGGTCTGTTTTTGCCAAATGCCATCCAGGCCAGACCTGAATTTTGCAAGAAGCTGAGAGAGATCTGTCAATCTGCAGATCAAAACAACACTATGAGCAGCAAGGCCACATCTTTATACTAAACTGGCATGCTGGTTAAGTTATGACCAATCAGCCTAAGCTGGCTCCAGCTTGACATATGCTTTCTTTCAGTGAAAATGATATATATTTGGACCTGAAAGAGAATATTTCAGGCATAAAGAAGCCTGTATCTACTTTCACCCTTCCGCTTTTATAGGTAGTAATGGAAAACATCACATAGCTTTTTACTGCATCTCTGGCCTATAAAATTGATATAACACAAGCATATAATTATAGCATCGCTTCACCAGGGTATATTATTTCTGAAAAAAAAAATAATTTAAGCTGGATCCTGCGCTTCTACTACTGAAAAGCTTTAAGTTACGGAGATCTCTACGGCCGCTAGCGTGACTGAGAGAAGCCCGAGACGCGGCAGGGAGCATCGGGCGCTAACGGACGTTAACGGTCGCGCGCGCTAACGGCCGCCGCGCGGTACCTGTGCGCACGGGCCACCTCCCCGCGACAACGCTCCGCACTTCCCGCCGGGGAGAGCGCGGAAGGCGGAGCTGCGGCTACGGCGCGGGGCGAGAGACAAAATCCTCCCGGGCGCGCACCCGCGCGCTGGGCGCTGACGTAGCCGCCAGG
>JAWLRI010000833.1:1994057-2019050 GCA_034781795.1 Crypturellus tataupa
GGTGGCAGCGGCGGCGCCGGCGACCCCTCGCTGCCTCGCTGGGGCCGGCCCCGCTCGCCCGGGCTGGCCTTGGGAAGGGAACGCGGGCGTCTTGTTGCCCGGTCGCGGCATCTTCTTGCCCCGGGCTCTGCTTTTCCTCTTCCCTTCCTTTCTTTCCACGCGAATGCCGGGTTTTTGCGCCGTATTTATGTTAGGGAATGCACTACAGAGCGTACATCAGCTGACATAATTGCTTTGTTCCCGAGCCCGCAGCCATCCTGGGGCGCGAGGCAGGATTACTGTCTCCCCGCGTCTGTTCCGTTTGTATGTGGGGATGCTCAGTTCTGGTTATGAAGGCATTCGGGTCGTTTTCCTCGGAAGTCAGAAGCCTGCGTTACGTTTCGTGGCAAAGGGTGAGAAATGGTGCGAGTGCAACCCCGTGGGCAGCGGGAGAAGCTCGGGGCTCTGTAGGAAGCGAAGGTGCGGAGACCTCCATGGCAGGGGAGGAAGCAGCACAGAAGGCAACGGGATAAGAGCCGGTGGGCAGGAGCAGAATTGGTCCTAAAACCAACACGTGTCTGACGTTCTATCCAGACTTATTTTGGGGGACGTTTGATATACGTCAGGTGGTTGTAACCAAGTAATAGTTATTTTAAATCCAACAGGTTGTAACCAAAAAAGATAAGGAAAAAAAAAAAGTCTGTGCAGAGTTGTGATGCTTAAACAAAGGCCAATTACTGCGGGATGTCTGAGACCCTAATCTCCTCCACCAGCTGCTTGCTCTGCTCTTCTCCCAAAGGTTACTGTGTCTGCAGCAGTAAGTGGCTGAACACGCATCTCGTTCTGAGCTGCTCAAGTTTGCAACCTGGCATATTAGCATGAAGCCTCTTTTGGTAGGTTTTAGTGAAAATTGCAATAAGCTGAGATGCATGCCCCAATTCAGGGTCACATGTGAGTCAGCAGCCATATCAAGCAAGATTAATAGGAGAAAAAACCCACCCTCTTGCCCACACTAGTATAAGCCTTGTTAGTAGTACAATAATTGAGTCTTATCGATAATCAGAATAATAGACTATTTATTAGACAACAAGGTGTGAGAGCTGTACTGAACACAATTTAGTTTTAGAAGCATGGTTGGTTCAGAGCTTCAGTATGGAGTAGTAGTTCCCTGAATAGTTGGGTTTATTACTTTAATCCAGAATATATTCCACAAATCTGGAGTTGTCAGACTCCATCAAGCTGCAAGCAGAGCTGCAACTAGAAAAAGTTTGGGAGCCGGTGGGTAGAACATCAATTTATCATAACACTTGATATAACTTGGCTCTTACCGAGTTATCCAGGAAAATATTTTAGCTCTCATCAGATCAGTATAAGGATGTTAACAGTTTTTCTTCAGTTTGGGTTTTGGTTCTCTGGGCTTGATTAAGGCATCATGTTTTTCACAAGTGCTAGCATTGTTTCTTTGATCCTGTCAAGCTCTTGCTGGAGTCTGTTCATATAACTTCTTATGTCTAACATCTGGTTGATGACTCGATTCACACCCATGCACAGAAAGAAAACCAACAACCAGAAAAAAAAATCCTAAATAAAACCCACCACCACAAAGCAGGTTTGGTATTTGCACATCCAGCACCCTTTTCTTGAATTGCAATACCTGATCATGAGAGGATGTTTCACTGTGCTGTTGTAGCTAGCATGTCCGCTCCTTGCTTGTTTCATGTGCTGGGATGCAGTCCTACCCTTGATGCCCTGTGCCTGACCCCCATCCCTCCATCTCCAGGCTATTTGTGAGGATATTCCTGCAAAAGCCTCTCCTGGTATGAGGGGTTCTCTGGCTGAGCCACTTGACAACTGTAGGTAGATTTAAAAGGTCTGGCTTCCGTATGGGTATGCAGTGGGCTCCGACCTGCATGAGTGCATTCAGCTGTTCAGATAATCAAATCAGCTGCTAGATTTAAACAGTAATAAGTGTTTTTGTGTGTTGCTGGCTCTCCTGCAGTAAGAGCACTGGGGTGATTAGGGCTCTCCTGAGCAGTGGTGTTAAACCCTGCAGGGTTCAGTAGGCTGCTGCATGTCAGTGGTTGGCCATGAGAAACAGATATTCAGGGCCAGTTAAGAACAGTGATGTTTCCTAGTGTGCGGGTTGTGACAACATGAGACACACAGCTTTGCTGTCAGGGCAAGGTTTTGATGAGAATTCTGCAGATGGAGCATGCTTTGCTTGGACTACTGGTGTTTCCTGTGCTGTGCATTGGCTAGTTTTCTATGTGGATTTGTTGGTGCTTCTAGGTACTTCTGGGCTTTGAACTATTTTTTGTTCATTTTAGCATTGTGTTTCTTTGCATCTCTGCTACTGTTGTGGGAAATTGTTGGTTACATGTTGCCTGGGGAAAGAGACACAGCCTTGTGGGCACCCGGTATCCACTGGCTGCGTAATCTAAAAACTGGTAATAATTGGCCTTTCAATTTTTTGGCATTAGAATGACAGCAAATTCATGTCTACAAGTCTTAAACCTTCTAGGTGATTAGAAGGGCAAGGATTATTGTAGTTGGAGCTAATTCATCACTAGTAAGTTCATGTATGTGTTCTGACTTCTGCTGCTTTTTGTGTTTTGATATAATTTAAAAAGATAAATGTCAAATTTTGTTACATGTTTTGATTATTGTTTACGTTATATTTAGAGCTTTGCAGTCAGCTCTGTTCAGCACAAGCCCCAGTTTGCCTACCTGTGTCAGTGTTAAAAACATCGGACTTGGGACGACTTCCTGGGGTCATTAAATCCCATCCTGGTAGTTCCAACAAGCATCTGGAATTTGGAGGGTCCATGATAAAACTGCACTACAGGCTGTTCATCCTATAGTAATTTTACTACTGACAGCAAGAGACTTAAAGCTGTAGGAGAGAACAAGTGCTTGAACAGTGTCCAAGGCTTCTGCCAAACCTGGAAAACCTCAAAAAGCAAGTTCCAGTTTTTCTTAAAAAATGTATTCCACTCTCCTGAGGAGGACAGGAAAAAAATCTAGATGTGCACAGCAGCCTCATGAAGGAAAGATGTTGCTGTGGCACCTAAATTTAGTGACAAGGGTAACACTTAGCCTGCTGAGAACAGAACTGCCTTAGGCTGACTGATGAGATATCGAGGCCTTTAGAAATAACTGTGGCATCTTCCTTGTGTTCTGCCTCTAGTTGAGGCCAATCTGCAGAGTCCTCAAGTGGTCCACAGCAGAGAATTAAAAAAAAAAAAAAAAAGATTTAGCTAAAATGCTCGTGTTTTAAAAATAACTGTTTCTTTGTGACCCTTTTTGGCAGGAGGGGAAGAAGATGTAAAGGAATTAAATGGTGAAAATATAATCTTTATCTTGATAACCCTACAGGAATTGTAAGGAATAAACCAGCATGTGTAGAAAGTGTACCTCCAAGGAAGCAGCCACAGAGTAAAGCACATTCTACCTTTTAATTTTTGTGCTCACTGTCAAATAAGTAGATCTAGTGAAAGAGCATGTCTGCTTAAGACTGATCAAAATTGACCAGGACGCCAATAGGTAGTTCTAGTGTCTGAGACTCAGAGGTGATGTATTCCCACTGTACTGTTTTCTAGGAATAGAGGAATGGGAAGCATTTTTTGTTCTTTTTCTTTTTTTGAACGAACACAGACCTATATAATGGGGCTATTTCCAGATTTGTGCATGCTCTTTGTGCTAACATGTCAACTTTCTAAAGTATATAACAGGAATGTCACTTTAGATTAAAAAACATCTTTGACAAATGGCTGTTTATTCTTTTTTCCTTCAGATGTTAGGATCAAAGTTCATGGACTCTTGCCTTTTAAAAATTATGGTTATCAGTTATTTTTAATTAACCTAAAGATTTTTAAGTTTTTTTTATTTTTTTTTTTTTTTTTTTTTTTTTGAGTTTTCTTTTTTGGGGGGATCTCCTTGTGTTTGCATATAGAAGGGGAAGAGAAATGTATCAGATCACAGCTCTATTGGGCAGTGAGACAGAACAAGAGCACTGTTACTTTCAGTGAGTTTGGCAGATGTTCAAGAAGGTGAACTTCAAAAAAAATTTTTTGAAAAGCATCAAACACACATTGGTGGTTTGGCATCAGTTCTTACACTGAGTATCTAGGAATGAGAATCGATCAGGGCATGCAAAGTTACTACTTTTGTCTCTCTTCCATCTTAATTTTGTTTACCTGTTTAGCAACCTTGCTGTCAAAGCCATGAGGATAAGAATATTTTGATAAACTGCCTGTATGCCATGAATTCAGTGCCTTGTTTTCAGCACTGGTTGGCTTGTAAACTTCTTTTTTCTCCTTTTTTTTTTTGTTACACTCCCTCATTTAAGAAAAGAAGTAATGAGTTACTTTTACCTTCCTAAGCAAGTCAAACGCTAAATCTGTAGTACGGTACTAAGATAGTTCATGCACATTCTTACATAGAGATGCAGCATCTCTAGCTCTTGTAATTCACTGTGTGCGCTAGAAAGTAACTGCACTTTGCAGCTTCTGTCTTTGTTTTGGTTCATGCTCCTGTAAGTAGGTGTGCATCTTGTCCATTCTCTCATCATATGCACTATTTAAGTGACAGGCTATGGGTATCTGGTGGGCTTCTACTGTAACATTTTTTGTTCACAAACTCTTCCCTTTCTTGTGCTCCTTCCCCTCATTTCTGGAGTCTAAGTCCCTTTCTATAATATAGTTCTCCTTGATTAACCATTACAGTACAAGAATATGAAGGGTTGTTACAGTGAACTTCATTAACAAAAGGTGTCTACTGTGCTGTATTGGTGCTGAACATAGTCCTTGCAAAGGCTTCTTCTCTTGTTGCTCTTGCAGAACTGAAATTCCAAGTGTTCCTTGTACAAACAGAGGTCAGTGCTGCAAGACAGTTCAGTGCCCTGGGAGTGGGGTGCGTGACCGCCATTACACTGACGGGAGGCAGCAGAAGTTACTGCTCCGCAAGCTGTGCCTTCCTGCCTAGCTTGAGTCAAAATGCCTGATTCCTGCCTGTGGGATGCTCCTGGTGCCCCATAGTTTACTCTGTAAATGTCTTTTGGCTTATGTCAGTCACAAACAGAAATTGCAGAGGAGGAGTAAGGAGAAAAGGTTACTTTCTGAAGGCTGCCAAAATTATTCTTACTTTTTTTTTTCTTTTGCAAATGTAAATGGAGATCTGTCTGTGCTCCTGCAGTGTGTTTCTCAGTATTTGGTTTGCTTGCTAACTCAAATGTAATTGCAGTGGTGCCTCTCTACCCTCTAGAGTGAGAGGAGTACGGGAGGCTTTGCATGTTTTATATAAAAGAGCTCTTCTCCAGAGGCTACCCAAATGTCATGTTAACGCCGCTTGGTTTTCTGTCACGCGTTTTTTTGGGGGTGTTTGCTCTCTGGGCTGTTGCTTCACATAAAGTACTGGAAGTCAGAGCTGAGCATGACAGCATTGATAAACACATCTCGTTCTGTCGGGTTCTCTGCCCTGAAAGTGATGTTAGTCTCATCCTCTCAGAATTTCTTACGCTTCTGGTGTGCTGGAAATGCTGGAAAGAGCTAACTTAATTGAAATCTACCGAATCGTTGGGAAATAAGTACGTGCAGGAGAAAACACATACACGCTTCTTCAATTCGACTTTACTAGCCTTGTCCTTTTCTTTACCCTTCAGGAGGGAATAGTACTCTTACCCTCTGTCCCTTCTTAGCTGTCTTAGCATTTGACTACTGCTTCAGCCTGGCAGCCTCCTAGATGTTAGCAGCTTTCTTGCTCTTTTGAATATACATTTTTATTGATACATTGATGGTCTAGATATTGCTCTACTACTTGGAATAGTACCCGCTTTGTGATATTGAAGGAAGCGGAGTTCTCCATTGGCATTCACTTACTGTGACAAGACTGTTATGGGACTAATTTTAGTTGCCTTAAATTGCTCCTTAGTACATTGAAACATTTATTATGAAACTAGAAGCATGTTCTCACAATTTATGATATTCATTTCTGAGAATTTTTAGACAGTTACCTGTGCTTTTTTTCTTAAATATGTTTTTTCTTGCTGTTACTTCAGTCTATTGGAAAGCTATATTGGTACCTCATCACTTCCTTATAGAAAATGTGGACATATCTGTGTGTTTTTTATTAAACTGTCTGCAATAGTGTGTAACTCATCTTTTTTATGCTTCTGATAACCTTTATCTTTTTCAAGCTTTTCCAGAATGTCTGAGAATGCATTTTCAACTAAAACTCAAGTACAGCTATCACATATCTCTATACTTGCAAAACTGTTTTGCTAATTTTTAAGCATCTACATGAAGTTTTTGCCTTGACTGAGGTTAATCTTTGGAGATGTTTTTTATTTAGCTTGCAGGCATGATGCTCTTTGGAAGTTTATGTTCACACAGAAGTCCGTGCCTGACATGTTGTAGATCCTGGAGATGTGAAAGTGTTCAGGCTACCTTGAGGGGAAAACTCGGTTAGCAATAGCTTGAATGGCTTTATACTTTCAGTTATAGCCTAGTGAACTTATGTAAAGAATCCTTATATTGACAGAAAGGACCAAAGGTTTTTTTGACTCTTACAGAAGCTCTTGCCAAGGGAGAGTGTCAATACGCTCATATCAGCTAGGCACTGTTCCTGCGTGGCTAAGACCATACTGTAAGGTTAAGTGATTACTTATTTCTGGATAAATTTAGAGTTGAGGGGGAAGCAGTGGGAGAAAAAATGCTGCATTTTACTGTTTGCAAATGATAAGAGATCACACTTGTGAGATTCCTGGGAAGGTGCTAGTGTGGACCAGAGTATTGAAGTTGGGGTTATGTTGCCATCTGAAGGAAGTCTTCCATGTAATGCTGCTTGTGTTCCTGTAGGAAACTAGAGTTGCTCTTCCTGCTCAGTTGGTGTTGTGACTGACAAGAGTCATTTCTGTCACTTCCTTGACTTTCCTGTTTCCAGGACGAGGGTTGTTTTTTGCTATTTTGAATTATCTTAATATCTAATTTGCTTCTGAATTCCTAATAACAATAAAATGACATGGCTGATAAATTTTACTAGGGGAAAAAGAAAACAATTTGTAGCTGATATATTTTGTAGCATACTGCTCCCTGTGCTAAACTATGACACATCTCTGTGCAGAAAGGCTGCAAGGAGAGCAAAGGTGTATTTAGTTAATGTGTGGAAGGATATCTTCAAAACTGTGAAGTCTAAAAACTGTGTAATTGAAGTTCTCATTGCTAAACCGCCAAGAAAAATACTGTGGGTTTTTGTTGTTGTTATTTTCCAGTTTCTAAAACCAGGTGTGTTTATCTGCTTTAAGCACCTATTGGCTTTTTGAAAAATGAGTAGTGTAAAGTGTGGAATTGATGCTGGAGTACTTGGGAAAAGTGAAGTTTTGCATGTGTCTGGTTTTAGAATCCTTTCTGTAACTCTGGTCATGTTTTAACTAGACCCCTCACCCTAGCAGCTGGTATCTGTAGTTTGAATAACTTGATTTTTCTGGGGAAGTAGAAGGAATGAGACCTGCAAAACAATACTTAAATTGAATTAGTATTTAACTGTTACTTTCACTTAAGGTGGAAGAAAGTGAATCTGATTTTATGGTATGTTAGCACATCGCTACTGTACAGCAGATTGTGTGGTACCAGCTGCTTTCAGCTGTGTGGGAAGTTACTTTTCTGCCACAGACATTAATCACTTTCCCTCTTTGAAAAGCTATTAATAGGTTGACGGAATGCTAGCTAAAGCACAGAGAAAACAATTTTGTGGGTCTAAGTAAATTTTTCCTTTTTGCAGGGATTGGCTTATTAAAAATGATAGAAAATCTTTTCTATGCTTCTTTACATGTTCAGCCCTTATGTGCAGAATTATCAGCTAGTAAGAGTAGCATACTTTTAGCAATGTTTAAACTAATGTTTTCTGTATTTTTGAAGAGGTTGCTTTGTTGTACAGAATACAACATAGCTACTCTGTCAGCTGTTAAGAGAATAAGAGTTTGCATGGATTTAATATTTTGAGTTTCTAATAAATGATTTAAGTGCTTTGGTTCAGGTTAATTCCTTGTAAATGCAAGCTCCCAGTAGAATGTGCTACATGCTCTTTAAGAAGCCTTATTTCAAGTGCTTGACTGGTATCACAGCACGTGGTGTGTCAAATACTGAGATTAGTCTGAAATAGCTTTTTCTGTTTGGGAAGAGTGTTATCTCCCAGATCTGGGACAGAGTGTCTTGACTGTTGAAGTCAGCCTGGCAAAACACTGTAGATTTTGTTATGGAGATTATTTACTTACTGGTTTGTTTAAAGATATGCTGGTGAAATAAACTAAACTTCCTATGTGTGACTTGTATTTTATGATTTTATCATTTTAAATATCATCTTTGGTCTAACACCCACCAGTTCTATAATTTATTTTCTGAGTGTACTCCCCTTTTTCAATCTCATTTTCATCTGCGTGCCTAGTTACTGTCTCACAGACATGCCCTTATTCATAGACTTGGAAAAGTTGGATGATTTCTAATACCTGGAGATAGGTCAGACAAAAAGTGGTACCAAAGGAGATGAGCTGGGATATGTATAATGATGCTATATTGACACTATTTGGTGGTCTGGCATCAAGTTGGGGGAGGTCAGACCAAGAATAATTTGCGTGGTTCTAGTTTTGATTTCAGCTGAGCCCAGCAGCAGCTTAAAACCGTTCACACCAGAAAAAAATGTAAAAAGTGAGGATTGGGTAGTAGGAATAGTCCTGCTTTCAGCCACAAGAGTGAATGTAAACCCTGCTTCTTGCTCCTCTGCTAGATCTTGGGTGCTAGCTGTAGTCTCAACACAGTGCTGCTCTGCTAAGGATGTCCCTGTTAGCAGCTGCAGAGCAGCATGTTGTTACAGTGCAGAAATATAAGGAATTTTATTGTATGTGCTTCCAGAGTAGTGCCTGTGATGAGGAAGTGGAGGGAACCACAGCAGGTTGTTCTGCTGTAGAGCTGTTGCTTTTTGAAGCGGTCCCTGCTATTGGAGTGATTATGTTTAATGGAATTGATCCAAAGCTCAGGTTAAACGCAGATTTCCAAGTCATTTGACCATCAGAATTGTTTCACCAAATATTGTGTTCACATTTGGCAGATTATTTTCATAGTGACAGGGTTTAGAAACTTACAGGGCCTACAGAAGCTACCGGTATTTATATAAGCATTACCAGTGAGTAGGCTTCTAATTTTGATTGTCCCTCTTGCTCACAAAAGTAGCAGGTAAAGGTTAAGGGCTTGTTAGAAATAGAAAAATTAGATTGCTTTTGTAGAAGTCAGTTCATAACTAACAAGATTTTGACTTAAATGATGAATACTGTGTGTGGGGGCAGGGTTGTCTCTTTATTGTGATAATATAATAACAGAAAAACAAGAAGAGTGTCCCTTTCTGATTTCAAATATTAGGATTTAAATAATGGATCTTTTTTTTTCTAGAGGGAATTAAAAGCGTGCCAAAGAAATGTAACAGTAGTGGAATGTAATTTATGCTAATGTGGAGCAAAATATTTGTGATCAGGTACTGAATGTGTTGTTTCTATTGATACAGGTTTGGTCCTGAACATCATGGGCATGTGACTTCAAAAATGGACCCCTGGATCTATTACAAGTCCTGATTGGCCTTAAACTGACCTAGAACCATAAAGGACCTTCACAGGATTTCTCTCGTTACTGTTTTTTGCGTGTGGAACTGCCTTGCACCACCAGCTCCATCATGTATGGGAGCGCCCGGTCGGTCGGGAAGGTGGAGCCCAGCACCCAGAGCCCAGGACGCTCGCCGCGCTTGCCACGGTCACCGCGCTTGGGCCATCGTCGGACCAACAGCACGGGGGGCAGCTCCGGAAGCAGTGCCGGGGGAGGCAGCGGGAAAACCCTTTCTATGGAAAACATTCAGTCTTTAAATGCTGCCTATGCTACGTCTGGCCCTATGTACCTAAGTGACCATGAGAATGTAGGTGCAGACACCCCCAAAAGCACCATGACCCTGGGGCGATCTGGGGGGCGGCTGCCCTATGGCGTTCGGATGACTGCGATGGGAAGCAGCCCCAACATTGCCAGTAGTGGAGTTGCCAGCGATACTATTGCGTTCGGAGAGCACCACCTCCCTCCGGTGAGCATGGCCTCCACGGTGCCTCACTCGCTGCGCCAGGCCAGGGATAACACCATAATGGATCTGCAGACACAGCTCAAAGAAGTGTTACGGGAAAATGACCTGCTCCGCAAGGACGTGGAGGTGAAAGAAAGCAAGCTGAGTTCTTCAATGAATAGTATCAAGACCTTCTGGAGCCCCGAGCTAAAAAAAGAGAGAGCCCTGAGGAAAGATGAAGCTTCCAAGATCACTGTTTGGAAGGAACAGTACAGAGTTTTGCAAGAAGAAAACCAGGTTTGTCTCCTGATGTCACAATTGTGTTAGTGTGTATATGCATGCAATAGCATGATTAAATGAATTTAAGAAACATGCACCTCGCTCTTGCAGGCAAATATATTGGTGCTTTTCCCACACAACTGCTGTGAATGAGATGTCTCTCTACCCGTTTGCTGTCAGAATTACAAGCCACCGCTGAAGGTGATGACCACTCATAGTATAATCTAATGCCGTGTCTAGAATCAATACTCCCCTTTGGAAGTATTTTATCCTGTTCATTATTAATACTTCTATAGTGTTAACCACTTGAAGTATTTTCTGAGCTGTGAATGTACCAACTGCTGACCCTAAATAGAGCTATATTGTTGCTGGATGCTGACTGATTACAAGGAAAATAAAGTTTTTGCATTGCAATGGTGTGATTTTTAGAGCTCTAGTTAAAACCTCCAGACTTGGGGGGTCTCACAGATGGCTATAAATGTGCCTACACTTAAGTAATGCTCTTTAATACCTGCTTATCTAGTCTTTTGTTATTAGCTGTGCCCATCTTGTTATATGACTATAATAAAGCACCTTACAGTTGTTTATAGATGGTCTGGCTAGTCGGAGAACAGGCAGGAGAATGAGAATCTTGGGCATCCAGCCTTGTTTTTTATCTTGTCCCCTTTAAATGGAGCTTTTTTGGATGTTCAGATCTAGACCTCCTTTCTGGCTAATTCTGAAATAATAATTCATCATTGACTTAATGGTCTCCTGTTTGTTTAGTTAATTTTAGGTCACAAGTGAGTTGCAAAAGCTCTCTTTTCTTCTGTCCCTCCCTCCTGCACAAAAAAAAAAAGAAAAAAAAAAAAAAATGCTCCTTATCACGTGGAATATGGACCCAGTGGCCAGTTCCTAACATTTGCTTAACGTTAAGTCTACTTTCACCATGGTAAAGCTAGTTTTGCTTCTGAGTTTTTAAAATATCCAAGAAATAGTTTCCATAATTCATGTGTGGTCATGTTCTTGAAGCTCTGTTGGTGTCCTTGCTAGTTTAGGCAGTGGATTATTTTTGGCTGTGTTTTAGAAGGTGGAGAGGAAGGGAAAACACTGGAAGAAAAAGTAGTTGTAGCACTTGATGTGTTATCCTCCACTTTCAGGTGACCTATAATTTAAGGAGTAGATTAATTTAATTTCTGACAATTTGTGGCACTGAAGCTGTCTTTTAAGAACTAGATGCAGCAAACAGCATGCTTTTCTTAAGTTAATATGACATAATTAAATGAATTTACGCTATTTCATAGCCATATTCTTGTTTTCTGGTAGCATGACAGCATGAGACTTGTTGATGTGTGGCATTGTAGTACTCATTCTAATATGTCTTGCTGTAACAAAAAAAATCCAGTGAAAAGTCATTCTCATTAAACTGATACTATGTTCAAATGAACTGTAAGATATCATCCGCTCTTGAAACTGTCAGCTGTTGTACATGTTTCAGTTGCACCTAAGTACTGTAATTCTTTTCTTTTAGTTCTAAAGTTGCATTTTCATGCTGAGGGAAATGCCCCTTTGGCAGGTAACAACACTTTTAATACATCAGTTTCAATATTTGAGGATACTTTGGAAATTTTGCAAGAAAAGTTAAGTGAATGCAGTGCAGGTTACTGAATATGTATAAATTGGAGAACACTGGTTCCTCTTTCCCAGTGTTTTTCCTATCTTTTCTTTATTCCCTAATTAAACATTTACAGATATTTCCAGGCTGCTGTTCTCTAGGCAATCACTGTAATTACTACTACACTGGTGGAATTGTGTAACTTTCTTCCAAAAAAAGAAGGGTGCAATTTAAAAGTAAAAGGGTATTATTGCAATGAGCTGTAAAAATGGAGAATGCTAATTAATAGATTATAGTTAGCTAACAGTGTGTCCTAATTAAACTTTGAATTCATTATGTACTCTATAGCCTTCTGGAGTTGGTCACTTCAGCCTTTATAAGGAAGATCAGTTTAATAGGATTTACTGTAATTAAATAGACTTCTCTGTTTAGACACCGAACAAGGGATTTCTCTCATGTGTGGGGGAACCAGAACAATCTGTTCATTCCCCCCTATAAAGCTGGATTAATTTATTCCTGCTACATTTTCTTTCAGCATGCTTACAGGAGCCCGTGTCTTAGATCTCAGTAGCAGCACTTTTAATACAGCCTTCTGGCGTAGGCAGGCCTTGTGCTTTGTGCTCAGTTGGGGTGAGGACAGATGCCTCGGTAAAGATTGCCTCAGCTCGCAGGGCTGAGATGCTGGTGTTCTTGTGCCCTCAGCTGATAGTCACCTGGGTCTCTTCACTGTCATCGTAGCTCCTTATTCTTCTGAGTGCACTTGATTGTCCATGGTGGAGTGTGTGTGTTTTATTTTATTTATCTATTTTTTTTATCACTATTCTTGTCACCTTTGAATGATTGAGTTGCCTTTTGGTTTTGGAAGAAGTTAAAGACACTTAAAAGCATGACCTCTAGTTGATTACTGCCTCCTAAGCTCTTTTAAAATATGTGCTGATGGCTTTGTTTTGTTTTTGTTTTGTTTTTGTTTTTCTGTTTCTAAGAATTTACTTGCAAGTAAGTCATGTTTTTTTTTTCTTTTTTATTTCAAAGAAAATGTTTTCCGAGGAAGCACTAGCTTCAGTAAAGATAACAGAACTCTTTTTGAAAAACCTGATAGGAGTGTTGGAGCATGTGTCATTTGTCCTGATGCAGCTGCATCCATTTTTTTTTTTTTTTATTCTAGGGCAACAGGAAGCAGGAATAATTCACATAGCACAGAAAATGTGATGCAGATGCATCTGTATAGGTCTTGGGTCCAGAATGCTTAGGTCTTGCTTAGCTGTATCATTTTACAGCTGTTCTAGTTGTGGATGCAGCCCAGTTGTACTCATGGGAGACTCAGGTGAGCAAATGCTCTAACTCTACAGTATAACCTATACTGGACTTTATTTTTACCCTTTCTTTTTGATCTTGGAAGAGATCAAAAATACTTGGACAATACCTTTTCCTGGAAATTTGGAAATATTGTTGCTCTCTGTTTTTTGTTTGTTTGTTTGTTTGTTTTTTTTGAAGAACTGTAACTACAGGAATATTTTCCATGATAAGTTTTAAGGACATTCTTCGAGAGAAGGAGAAAAAAAAAAAAGTACAATGACTTTCAGAGCAATTTGGATTAGTTAGCAAAGGGAGAGCACTAATGGTTTCTCAAATGTTAACAGTGCCTTGCATATCCAAAGAGGAACTGATGGAGCCAATTAGCAGAAGTTTTTGGCATGGTATCACTCTCCACTGTATGCTTTAAGAAGTGTATTTCAGTTACATTCGCTTGTAGTGCGAGTGTGGTTTAAAGCTGCCTTGAAAACTCTTCATTATCACAAGGCAGAAAAGGGAAGGAAAGGCAGTGAGTATTTTTGGTTCTTTGATTAAACATTTTTCTCTCCAAATCAAGGATCCTGTTGGACTATGTGGAATTTAGGTCCTCCTCTTGGTTGCTTGTACCTTTTCTTTATTATTTTTTTTTTGTCCCTTAGTATAACTAGATGTCACATTCATGTTACACTAAAATTCTGCACCAAAGTTTGTCTTCCCATGCTGACAGATCTGTGTTAAGACCCAATTATGTTTCTGCTGAAATTATGTGGTGCTGCTGAAAATATATTTTTGCTTTCATGTCTCATTGTGGTTAGAGGCTTTGGATGTCTGCATAAGAATGCTTAACCAAGAAAATATTTCTGAAAGGAATTTCACCTTACTGGGGTGAGCTCTTAAGAATGGTTGTCCTTTACTTTGTGATGGAAAAGTGTGGCTGCTGAACTCCAGCAGGCTTCCTCTTCAGACTTCTACTTGCATCCTTGCTATGTGAAATACCTTCTTCTTTACAGTAGTCTGGAATGAAGATTTTGCCTTTTTAAAAAATGATGTTGTCTGCTTAGATGTGTTCGGATGCTGCAATTATGAGAGTGGCTGAACTCTAATGAATGTGCTTTCCCTCTGCAAATCAACTAATTGTCACTCTTCCGCTGACTTTCTGTTAATTATGTAAAAATAACATTTTGTTTTCCTGGTTCCATATCATTCAAACGCTAACATTATTTTTGAGTTAGTTATCAGCTGATGGAGACCTAGACTTTGTCCTGGTAGGAGTATTTAATCGTGCCATATGCAGCTGTGCAGCCGTAACCTAAAGGTGTTAGAGGGATCTTTCAGCACCATGCTTGAGTAATTGTTGGTCGCAGATACTTGGTAACTCTCTAGAGTGCTGCCTGCTTTAAGGCTCTGTCCCTGGCTCTCCCAGGTGGAGCCTGAAATTTTAACTTAATATTGAGTTATTCTAAAAGAAAGCTATCTCTTCCAGAGAGCCTGGCTTCTGAGGCATTTTCAAGTTGCAGCACTGTCTAGTGCCTTGAAAAAATTGTCAGGTAGTGGGCCAAGAGATGAGCTTTCTGTGTTCTTCCCCTTTGTCTTCCTAGAGGAAACATTTCCCAGTGCTTCTTCCCTCTTCCCCCACTATGTCTCTAGCGGTAGCGAAACTAATACTTTGAGTTGCTTTGAGCTGTTGGGTAGTCTAAGCAGTTGGTCTCTGTTTGGCCTGTTAAACATATGAGGAGAACACGGCCACCTTAAGCAGCTTTTTATAAAAAAGGGTGGTGGGAGTTGTACCTGTGGACCTCTTAGTAGCTTAACTACACTTTTTGGTGTTAAGCTGCAGGAGGAGTCTCTTGTGCTATGTATACCTGGTCCCCCTCATAGCAGGCTATCTTCCTCCACTCAACTGAAATCTTTGGCTGCTGTTCAGGCATTACTCCCCAAACCAGAGTTGCACTGATATTTCCACCTTCTCCTTGCTATTTAGTCTGTGTATTCCCGAAGAATCTTTTTCATGTTGCCATGCTTCCCTAGAAGCCATAATGACACGACTTCTTGGGAACTTGCCTCTTGACATTATTTTAATTTGGATTACAGAGTTCTTCATTTATCTTAAATGTTTTTACTGTACAAGAATGAAATAGAAACTATGTAAGGTTCAGGTTTGGAATGACTTAAACCTCCTATTGCTTCCTCAGTAAACAGTTACACGGGTAGATGGTAGCAGTAGCACAGAGATGCATTTTAGTAAAGACGTCTTGGACTGATATTACAGTTTTTTTGATATCAAATGTGGTGTCTCCTGCATCTCTGTTATGCTGATTGGTGTTGAGTTATTTTTTGTTGTTGTGTTTTTTCTTTTTTTTAATGGAGGTAAGAAGGGTTTGGCTTCTCATGAATATAGGGTGTATATGTTAGGTATATAAGAAGCTATGGCCTAAGTGGCAGCAGCCTGCATAATGCAAATTCAGCATATTTGATTTCATTGACTTCTGGAGCAGTCAACATTAGTACTACATCTTTGTAGGGAAATTTTCAAACTCTTTTTTTTTTTTTTTTTTTTTTTTTTTAATATTTTTTTAAAAATTTTATAAGGCATCTTATTATCCGCAGTCAGTTTCTAAGATGTTTCCATTCTAATTTCTGGGCTATTTAGTTGCTTCTGTGAGTTTTAGGAAGAGAAGTAGGCCAAGAAAAGCTGGAAGCTAAGCGCTTTTTCCACATTTCACCAGGAGGCTTGTCTGGCCACATGGGTAGTGTTCTGCTCAAGTTGGTCTTTTGTCTTTCGTTCTAACCCAAGTTGTTAACTCGAGCTGTTGTTTCATGTCTAGTCAAGTCCTAACCACTGTACTTCAGCAGTTTAGTCTCTGCAGAATCTCTGCAACCATGAAGGTAGCCAGGCATCAGAATAGGTGGCCTTGAAGGAACTCTCTAGAGGTGCAACTCTTCTGGTTTTGTTTTTTTTTGGGGGGGGCGGAGGCGGGGGACTGGCTGTGAGAGTGGCTGCAGTGTTTGGTAACCTGGTGTGTCATTGCATTGATATGAGCACAGGGGCAGTGAGTGTACAGAGTTTCCAAGCATGCCATTGTGTTTAACAATGAGACTCATACAGAAACACAAAGATGAATTTGCTCATATAGTTATTTTGCAACTCTGAGTTATTTGGGGTTTAGTCAGGAGCATTTCCTCAAACTTCCGGATTGTTTTCCAGAGTCTTGCTTGTTCCACAGTTAAACTGGTTCTCAATGCTAAAGAATTATCCCACCCTCCCAACCCAAGTCCATGTGTTCATAAGGTTTTCTGCATTTGTTCCATGAATCAGCATGTATATGCTTCTATTTAAAATAGACTGCTTTTGTTTTTCCTAGCATAGGGACTGCTCATTCAGAATCCTCTTGGAAAAGACTGAGGAAAATGAATTAGTCCTTGGTGCTCTACACTGCTTGTAGCTCCTGCATAGATTACTTTTAAGACCTAATGACTGTAGTTACTATTTTGCTGAATACATAAATACTCTCAATCAGCAGTTGTACAGAGCCATTAAGATTTTTCCAGAACTCGACTCAAAGGAATGCTAAAAGCAACATATACTTTATACACAGTGTCAGGCAGTTCCTTGCCAGCAGAAATGAACAGATTATGGGAGTGATGCTTTGTCTAGTCCCATACATAGCACAGTGAGGTGTTCTCCCCTTTTGAGGGAGTAAAGTCGGACATCAAAAGATGTTTTTTGGTGCTCTGCAAATACAGCAGAGAGGTGGAGAATGTGTTCTACTAGGTGTCGTACATCAATAGAGGTGTCTTGCATTGGGTCTTGCACCACATCTGCATTGCTCTGAAGTCTTCTAGTGGGTTCTTAGGCTTTTCTGTTTCTGCTGCTCCATTTTCTGCTGCTTCCCTCCTTTTCTTCCTCACATCCCCTGCACCAGTCAACAATCTAATTTTGGAAAAACAAGCAAGTTTTTCTTTTTCTTTTTTTTTTTTTAAAAAGAAAGAGCTTTATTTGTACCAAAGCTAAATGTTTACCTTTTTTCCTTCTATAGTTGCTTGCATGTAGCATTTAAAAAAAAAAAAAAAAAAAAAAAAAAAAGGCAGAAGGCAGAGCTTACCTGATGCTACCCTCTTCAGAACAATGTGCTGAGACTCTTACATAACGCTTTTCTTCCTTTACAAGAGTTAGAGATGCCTGAATTTTTAGAGGGTGTGTATGGTGTGTGTTGGGTGGGTGGGTTGGTTGGTTTGTTTTGGTTTTGTGGATTTTTTGTGGTATTGTATCCCAAATGACAAATACTTTTTGCTGTGGGTATGTGTGGTGGTGGGGGGAGCTGTTTCTGAGCAAATATTTGATATGTCACGTGTGGTTTTAGAGGAGCTGCAGGCACAAAAACACTCGTCTTGGGCTTAACCTCTGAGTAGACCCGTAGCAGATCTCCCTTCTTGCTGTTAGAAAATGAAGCAGATAAAAATTTACCATTTCAACTAGTTAGACCTCCCACGAAATAACCAGCATCCAGTCTCATAGCTCTAAGCCTCCATGAGGCTTCTTCTTCTGGCTGTGTTTCTGTTGAGGGATGGGAATATTTAACGTTAAGCACATAGATTGCTGAAGAGTTTGGGTAGGCATACCAAAGATCTTAAGACCTTACAAGATGTGTAATAAATGTCAAAAGGCACAGAACTAAGAAACACTGACCTGCTAGAAAAGTAAAGCTAAAGTGAATTTCTACTTGATTATAGAAGATGCAATTCTCCTTTAATTACATTCATGTCATGGACATGATCTAAAGAAACAGTGGGTTGATGGAAAGACCTCATCTTTGAGCATATTTATAATCCTGCTATTGAGGCAGGATTCTAAACTTTTGCTAAGCTTTGGGAGTCGGATATCATGATTTAAAGTGCTGTCTTATAACTAGCTGGATTGACCTTTCCTTGCCAAGGTATTCGAATATGCAGTGATCTTTTCTGCTCTTTGAGCCATGCATCCATCTCATGCATCCAAATGGAAGAGGACATTCCTGTTCTATAGAAGGAAAGGGGCATCTTTGTTGCATGCAGATGAAAAGAAAGCAAATGACCATGCAGAGGGCTATTTCCTCGTCTTTTCTTAGATGAAAGTTTATTTCGTGGAAGTCTTATGAAACATGTTCACCTAATGCACAAGAAATCCCTTGGTTCATAGTAGACTGGGTTGGCTTGAGTTATACTACACCTAAAAATTAATTTATTAAATTTCTAACAGTGATTTTGGCTTGTATGACAAAAGGCTGCAATATTTCTTTGCTGACTGACAGAAGCATGTTTGTGCTGATGGTGACACAAGGTTTAGGTTAAGAATTAGTCCTCTTAGTTGATGCCAGAAGGATCCTAGAAGGAAGAAATAGGCTCTAAAAAAGAAGAAGTTATCTTATAGTCAAAACTTTGTTTAATATTAATAAGGGGGGAGGGGGGGGAAAAGAGAGAATGCTATGTCCTGCAGACTGGTGGAGGTTTGGAAAGAAACTGCAGTTATCTCCCTATTTTGGATAAATGTATAAAATCAGAGATTTGTTTAATGAGTCATCCCTGTTCAGTCTAGGAATACAAGTAATAAATAGCACTGTGTCTACAGATGCACACCAATAAGCATCTTTGGTTATGCTGCTTAGAGTTTCTAAGAAGAGAAAGAAGGAAAAAATCAAAACTCTAGATAACTCTTTGATCTGACCAAATGTGGGAATTCTTGTATTTTGCATATGCACATACATTTTTTTTGTTTTGTTTTGCTAATCTGAAGTCTTTGTATGTATGTTAAAATTTATAAATGTAGTTGCTTTGGGAGATTAATAAGTCAGTGTAATTGGAAAAAAATGGGAACTGACAATGTAGGGTTTGTGTTTGATGAGGATAAAGGAATGTCTTAGTCTGATTTAGTTTGTAAATCATTTAAGTAAAATCAAGTTGCTTTATCTATGGAAGCTTTCATTTGGACGGCGTTTTTTTAAATCATTCTCCTTCAGCAGATACCTGCTAGATTGGATTTGACCTTAAAGTTGTGAGCCGTTAATGTGTAACCATTTTAATAGATCTGCAAGCATAGTTACTCAAAGGAGGGACCTTTGTAAGGAAGCATCGGTATATTTTCATATTGGAAAGTAATTATACTGTGCTATATATGCAGTTAACAGCATTTCTTGTGGGATAGGAAAAACTAAATACCTTAGCCATTCCCCTTTTTTTTTTTTTTTTTTTTTTTTTTTAAAAAGAATTTGGATTTGTTTTGGTTGTTCTGATCACTGTTTGGAAGTTTCCTCAAAACTGAACCATCTTTCATATTATTTTGTGGGATAAGAGAGAAGTCACCTTTTGTAATTAACCTAGCAATAGGATGAATTGATTCAAACATCTGTTAATGCTGAATCTGTTTTTGTTTGAATTAGCAGTGGTTTTTGACGGTAAGAGTTTTAATAAATATACTTTGACTATGATTCATAAGATGGTCTGTGTGACGGCTAGATACAAAAGTTGAAGTGAAGATGTGCACTACAGTATGTGACTACATTATGATCAGCAATACCGGAGTTCCCAAAGTCCTAAAGTTTCCTAACATCCTAATAGGATCCTACTAGCAGTTCCACAATTAACACTAAAGTCATAATAAATGGAAATAGTATTCTTTCTAATTATTTTTATGAAACCTATCTGCTTTTTTTGCTTTGTATTTTTAATCACCCAAATATGTTTAAAATATAACTTTAAAATCTCAGTTAGTGATTAGTAGAAAACAGATGAGCAAGTCTGTCTTTCTGCCATTACTTTCCCTTTCCATCATCCCCCTAGAAATAAGATTCAAAATCCAGTGGCTGCTATTTCGGGAAGGTTCCAAGTTAGCATTTCTGTTGGGGAAAAGCCTAAGGATGGAAATACATTCAAGACTAGCTGTTTAAAACTGTGGATGCTGTTTTGTTTGTTTTTCCAAAGCAGAATGCTAGGTGTGCTTTCATTCAGAAACGCTTCATCTCCTTTGCATTTAGCTGAATCGGCTCAAAACTGAATGTCTTTCAGACATCTAAGGTCTTTTTGTTTTTTTAATGGTGAGAATTGTCTTTAATTCATACTTAGCATTAGTACTTTTTAAATTAACTGATTATAATATCTCATGTTGGACTTGTTTAATCTGAGAAATTGCAAACTTGTGGAAGAAAGCATTAATTCACTTTTTACAGTCAATGAGGCGGTTAATATTTTCCTGTGAATTGCTGTATGTAGGCCATCTTTGAAGCGTGGTTTTAAAAAAGTAGATTCATATTTTGTGTTGTGCCTATGAGCAAATAATCTGGTGCAATAATAACTGATTATAGACAGAAGTAATCGGTGTTGTGACCCTTCAGCTTTAGTGTGCTGAGTTTGGGAGGTTTACTCATGACTTGTTATATTAAGGTCTGTTGAACTCCTGAAACATTCTCCCTGCGCTTGTGGCCTTATGCTGCCTGAAGGAGTGATCCTCTGCTCAATTCCTTGTCACCCTATATTTAGGGATTTGGGTATTTTGGGGTTGCAACTAGAAGAACTAGAACACATTCTGCTTTATTTTCTTGTACTTGGTATCTAGTTGATGTTCACAGGGCTGTTTAACAAGCCAACCTTTGGTGAATCTTTCAAAACAATTCTGCTCCTCCAAAATGTCGTCTGCGAATGTAGTCAAGTTTCCACAACTACGAATATTTAAGACTCTGAAGGAACTTAAATACTGATAAATTAACCATTTTGGCACTCTAGGAGTTCCATGCTACTTTCTTGTCAATAAAATGATTGGTAATAACATCATGGTTGTGTACAGTACTTGTTGCTAATTAAACTGCTGCCTTTTCATCCAGGAGTCTTTTATATATTGATTTGTGATCTTTCTAGCTGGTTTCTTGTTTCTCTAGTTTCTTTTCTCCAATCAGGGTTGATTGTCTTTGGACTAACTGTAAGGAGTTGAGTAGACCAGTTGTTCTTATGTCACTTTTGGTGTTGGATTCACCAAGTTCAGTTTTGTGTAAAAGGTTATGCCTTAAGGTACATACACACATTTCCAAGCTACTTACAGAAATGGTCAATAGGAGACAAGGGCTTTTTTTTTTTTTTTTTTTTTTTTTTTTTTTTTTTTTTTTTTTTATGTAATTTTTATAATACCTTATGTTCCCATCACAGTTTGTCTTGACTTCATAGGTGCAAATAATTGATACTTCTTCTGAATGGCCAACAGTCCTTTGAAGAACAGAAGACTACATAAATAAAATATGAATGGAAATGCTTAATCATACCTGGCAAGAACTCTCTGAAAGAATATATAGCTGCTGTCTTAACCACACTTTTTCCATTAATCTGTTTTCTGTTCATTCTTGATACACCTTTAATTTCTGCAGCAAAATTCCAGACACTATGTACAGTATTAATTATAATTACTATCGTTATGATTTTCCCTCCCTTAATTAGTACCATTCAGTCTCTGCACTAAACAAGGCAGAGTTGCTATTGTAACAACCTGAGTACATATTCAGCACATAGAGAGCTTGGCAGAATTCAGTTTCCTAGATACTAAGAAGTTTTGGACTTTGTACATATGCTCAATATAGTTCTCGGGTGGAATAGATTTTTAAAATGCTGTAGTTCTGCTATGGCTAATCTTCAGTGACTTGACATTGCTGTTCTCTCCGTTTTTGCTGATACTAGTTTTGTACAGCTCTAGATGAACGGAATCTCAGAGAACTGATCCAGTTAAAGAGTAACTTGGGAAAAAAGTTAATTCGCACATCAGTCTGTTTAAAAAATAGTCCTAAGGGAAATGAGATTAAAAGATATAACCTTAAAAGTGTAAATATATCTTTTTGCTAAAAAACATGTTTTGCAATAAATTCTAAAATTAAGCCTATTTATACTGACTCTAATGAATCATTTATTTCCTGTTCAGATTGCTGTTTCCAGAACATAGTCTAGACAGAAACAGTAGAAAAGTAGATCATGACTTATTTTCCTTTCAGTTATGATCTGGGTCGGCCAACAACCAGATGGATAAAAAGCTGATTGCATCAGGCTCAGACAGTAGTGTTTAATAAATAAAACTTTTCTATGTTGTAAAAGTGGGTTGCTGTTTAACAACTTTATGATATAGAGGGAGGTGACAGTGTGAGACTTGAGACTGCAGATGACTTCAAATTGGGGGAACAAGTCGATATACTCAAGAGCAAGGCCGAACCTCGGAGGAATAAGTGGACAGGGATCTTGGGAAGTTCAGTAACGACAAATACCAAATTGTTGCAAGGACCTTTCCCTTGCTACCTGTGCAACACAGAAATGACCAAGATGGAGAACAACCACTGAGGGAGTTCTTGAGAAGAAGGAGCCAGGCTCTTCGCAGTGGCATGTGGTGAAAGATGAGAATCAAGGAGCATAAATTGAACTCTATGGTGTTGAATAAATATGAGGAAAACCTTCCCCTTGAGGATACCTGAGCATTGGTTGCTAAGAGGGTCTGTGCATCCTCCATTTTTGGAGTTTTTCACCATCTAGCTGCACTGAGTCCTAAGCAACACTGTGCAGTCACAGTGCAGTCTCATAGCTGACCCTGCCTTGAGCAGGACGTTGGACTAGATGTTCTCTTGCTGTCCTGGACAATCTTAATTATTTTATCATAACTTTGCTTTGAAATGCTGCTTGGTATAGTATGCTATGTCAGCTTATGCTTCTAACCTAAATGTAAACATGGTTCTCTTTGTTCATCTTCAGAAAGGTGTGGAGGGAATCGTATACCTATGCAGGGTGTATCATTATCAAATCATTAAGAATATAGTAAACTGGCAGGCTTCAATTTGCAAAGTTTCCAGCTTGTGATTCAGTTAGGTCTTCTAATTAGTATAGTGAATGTTTCTAGCATAATTTGGTAAAGAAAAGCTGTGTTCTCTGAGACTGTTGGTAGTCTCTGAGCTGTGGTCTCTGAGACTATTGATAGCGCAATCTAAGCTTTCTACTTACCTAAGTCCTTATACTAGCTCAAGAGCTGAAGGAGTTTTGCTCTTCCATAATGACTGAGGCTTCATGCATCACGTTAGTAAAACACGTCATAAAATTTAGTGATATTGAGTCAACTTTAAGACAGACAAACCACTGCACATTGAGCGCCCTGGGACTTACCTGCCTTTATTACCTGTACTGTTGATATGTTCTTGCTGGGGTGTACTAGACCCAAAAGACCACCAACCACCTAGGCTTATGTGATTGCTACCACTGTGCATGTTGTGACTAGACTGTTTTCTTCTGGCCTGATAGTCAAAGGAATCAGTTCTCACCTTGTCCATTATAAATAAAATCAAAGATGATTAGGTATGTCAATTTATACTCTACTATTAATTTCCTTCATCAAGTGTGCAGTCTTGCCAAAGAGGAATCTTGGTCCAGATCCATAAAATCCAGATCAACTTTGTGCCCTATGTTTGGCAGTATTCCTACAAATCCAAGTTTCTTTGTAGCACTGTAATGATTATTTTCCCACATTCTGGGTTAGGATGTAGGACATTTTGATGAATTTTGTTTCCCAGCTTGTTGCTACATTTAATTCTGTTGCTCATTTATTTAAAAAGGTTGTTAGCTTATTTGTTACAATGTTACTGTTAACCTATGTATTAAATCTTTAAGTTTCAAGGTGCTAAACAAATGCTCATGTCTATCATTATTTTTAAATACATCTCTGAGGGAGGAAGTTATTCTTATGTTACAGATGGTGATGATACTTCTAAAATATTAATCAATGCATAGGTATATCTGTATGAGAGTTTGTGGTAAGCCCTATTTTGTCACTTAGTTTTTTTTTAAACTTCAAGAAGAGTGTACAGCCTGTGTTACAGATTTGTAGCTACTCTGCCTTTGGCACACTGTTCAGTTTCAATTCAGGTCAGACCATGTTCATGTTAGTGTTTTTAGTTGTCTTGCCTTCCAAGTTTCCTGAGGGTTTTTTCTAGGACTGTCTTAAGTACATTTTGAAGAAAATGTACTATAATTATTTTATTCTGATTTACTCCTTTTAGTTCTCAATTAACTATTTGTTCAACTAGTTTATGAAATGCATGTCACTAATCAGTGTTAAAGATCTGAAATTGTTATTATTATTTTTTATATCTGATAAATGTTATGTGCCAAAACCAAAATTACTGATGTTGTTAAAATCCAACTCAGATGTGATTTTCTGGTTTAATTCTAAACTGATGTTGTTGCATTATAGCTGTTTCTTCTTATGGCCAGCTCCATTCTGTGTAGCCCTCAGACTTACTCTTGTATAGATGATCTAATTTTCCCACTCAATTTTGATGTACCTTCATTCCTCCTTCCAAATTTCTCAACTTTCCCAATCCACTCCAGTCTCTGGTGTCTTCGTCATGTTTTGCAGATTCTGGGCCACACAGCAGGTAGAAACTATGTTTATCTTCTAGTGAATGGGGTAAGCCACATTGAGTCTCGTTCAGCTTTAAATTCCGGTTGTTATTTACATTTCGTGCTCATGTTACTAGAAAAATGTTGGTGAAAGAAGCTTTTTTCACACTTCTGCATCTCTCTTGCAGTGTTATCACTGACTTTTGAATATTCGGGTTCATTACAAATGGATTCTGTGTTAACAGGGGCATAATGGATTTCAGTAGTGCCCCATTTCTTTCCACATAGTTCCATATGCACATAGCCCTATGAGGAGAGGCTGAGGGAGCTGGGCCTGTTCAGCCTGGAGAAGAGAAGGCTGAGAGGGGATCTAATTAGTG
>JAWLRI010000833.1:2026937-2136683 GCA_034781795.1 Crypturellus tataupa
ACTGCCTTTTCTAGAACCTTCCCCCCCGCCCCCCCCCCCAAAAAAAAAAAAAAAAGTCCATAGAAGTTCCATACAGCTGGAATCAATTTATATGAAAATTATTGCAGTGCTATTTTATTGGTATCAAAAGGAAAAAGAAGCAGACCTCCTGTCATGACAGCTCATATTGCTTGGGATGCTTGGTCTGCTGTAGATGCTCGTCTTTCATAAATCTTCTGAGGATACAAGAAGTCTGATAAAAACACCAGAGGCTCCTTTCCTTTGTAGGCATCATTTCCAAAGGATGAGTCTCATGTGACTGAAACATTTTCAGTAAACAAAGGGAAGTCAAGTTCCTGCTCTCATAGCACTAGTTCTTGACATATCTAGAACTGGAACTAGGTTGGCAATGTGCTTGCTGGCAGCATCACCCCTCCTAATTGTATGATGAGACATTTCAGATGATGCATCATGATGTTCAGGATGCCTTTATTAGGTGGTATTTTTTCCCCATTTCAAAATGCCTTGAGATCAACCTCTCTGAGACCTAGGAGAGGAAGGAATGTTGAATCTGCTGTTCCACACAAGCCTATTTCCAGCATCATCTCAGATTTACTTCTGTTCTGTGGGTCTGACCAGCTAATGTATGTCTCTTCTGCAGGCCCCAGGGGTGTTGCAAAAGGTAATACAGATTGTATTTGATGCAGTTTTTAACTATGCAGGCATGACTGAGGTATCTGTGGGTTTGGGACCTTCGTCTCTTCATGCAGATGAACTGACTATTGCTTTTGAAGACAACCTTCTCATCCCACCCTGTGTCCAATGGTGCCGTTACTGGACTGCCTTGAAGTTCCACATAGACTCCTTTCGTGCTTCCTTAAGAATGGTGTGGAAACATACATATGTTAGTGGCAGGGTGAAATGGTCAAGTTTTCTGTAGGTTGCTGGGCAGGTCTGTTTAAGTCTTTTCTGTATGATTTAAAATAGACCTCAATAAGCACATGCCTGTTGATTTTGTAGCCAGTTTTGGTTTTCATTGTTCTTTTATTCTTCTATAAAGATTTTTTTTCTCCACTGTTTTTATGCCCAGATCTGAGGAAATCTTAGGCTCTGCTTAGGTGGGTTGGCCAGTATCATGACAGAAGCTGCAGAGCTTTCATTCATACTATTGCTCATTGGAAGATGTTTCTTACAGCTTTCAATCTGCTGCATTAATCTTCTAGGGGAGTGCACTGCTATCATTTGGATATTCAGAGAAGGCTATTAAGGGCAGAAACATGACTTAAATTATATAAAATAATGTTTTTATAAACATGCTATAGCATTAGAGTGAGGAATGATCAGCAACTTAACCAACTAAAAGCCACCCTGTAAACATACTTGGTTAAAAGTAAAGAAAAGATGTGAATGAGTATGAAGTACTACCTTTATAAGTAGCTTATAAAAGACCAAAATACAGAAACAGAAGAGAAATATTCTCTTTACACAGAAGTTGAATCTCAGAACTTTTCTACCCTACCTGAATATATCCAGGTAGTGCATTGAAGACCTACTTTTTTAACACGTTTTGCTGTTGATTTTTGATGTCTAGAATTTGAAATAAGCAGGGCTCCTGAGAAACTGGTATGCCCAAGAAGTCTGCATGGCAGCAGAGCTTGGCCCCAGTGAAGTGCTGGTGGATCATTGCCAGGCTCAGTGGTGAGAAGCAGAGGAAGGCTGATGTATCCTGCCAATGGCCAGTGTCAACAGTGAGTCATAGATGCAAGGGAAAGGATGCAGCTAGATTTCAAGGGTTAAATTCATTCTCAAAATCATTGAATGTTCCAGTAAGGCTAGCTGACTGGACAGCACTAAGACTCGCTGACAGCCTCTTAGTAACCTTAAGTTAAATGTCCAGGTGCCCTTATGTCTTAGTATGGCTAAATTAGGACATACAGATTTGTGTCAAGGGTTTTTTTATTATTATTTTTTTTTTTTTTCCTCAGAGAACTAGGAAGGAAACTTTATATTAGCAACAGGCTTGAACTATATTTTCTTTTAAAAGAAATGCTAAGGGGATTGTCATAAGGGGCAAGGAGATGCTAAGTCATTACCAAGATGATGCTTGCAGAGAAATAAAACTTTTTATTAGATCAGCTGTTGTGGCTGAGAAAAGAACAAACAAACTTTTGTAGTCAACATTCCATTTTTTTTTTATTGGAGAAGGGGCAGAAGCAGCAACTCTCAGGTTAAGAGCAGTTGAGCAATGCTGCTCTGAGGAATGTCACTTAGTTTCAGTGTGCAAAGTCCTGAACAGTATCAGCGGGTAAGGAGAAGATATTCTAGAGTGAGTTTATAACAGTCACTAACTATTTTGAGTTGCATGTGCCTGTGGGTCAGTGAGATACAGCTGTGAGCATGGTAGGGGGGGGAAATATAATATGCAGTAAAGCAATACTAGATTCTAAAAGTCATAAAGTCTGTAAAAATATTGTTTTTATAGTACATAACCAAGATTAATCAACACATTTGTGTTGTAAATTATGTGAATAGCACATTTGTTATTTACTTGTGTATAGTTTCAAAGATGATACAAAAGCAGCAAAGCTTGAAGAAGGACACTGCTGAATGCTGGTTTCCCGCTATCAGTTGACAGTTATCCCTTGTCTATACAAATTGTGCTCAGATGTTTAGGCAATTAGAGCTGTAATGTTTGTGCAAGCCTATCTCTGTGCATTCTGTATCATTCTCAACTTCTTTTCTGGTGTAATGGCTTGACTGGCTGTTTATATTGTGAGTATATTTAAGGGTTGCGCATACTTTAGTATACATCACAATGTCAGCTGCTGCCTAAAGAACATCCAAGTTCAAGGAAAGCAATGGTGGCAAAATGATATCACTGATTTTTGACTTAGTAGGAATGTGAGTGCATGCTTGTCAATTCTCCAGTTTGCGGTGGGGGAGTTTCTTCTTATTTTTTTTGTTTTTAAGTATCTTGATTGAGAAAAGGTTACATCCATATGGTTTTATTCTTCTATTATATATTCCATTCTTTTGACAGTTGCTGCAGTTTGAGGTTATGAATCACTCTGAACTTATTCAGTTATTGATTTCTTTTATATATCTATATATTTTTCCCTATCCATTCTGCATAATAAGCAGAAGTCATTTAGTACTTTTTTTCAACTGCTATCACTTAAATTAGTTGTCTTCAGATTAAATTATGCTGACTTTTTCTAGAGCCAAGCATAGTAGATTAATCAAGAGGAACTGTTCTGACCTCTCAGTTGGTAAAACCAACCAAATAAGGGATTTTCCTTTGGGGGTGCCCTATCATGGTTACATTTACTGAATGTGGCATTATATGAGGATTTATGAACAATATTTTTCTCAGAAGTAAAATCAAAACTTCAGCAATTGCTGCTCATGACAAACAGCATGCCTGCAGTAGAATACTGACTTCTCAGAGTGACTTTTATTTTAAGATGCAGAGTTACAGATGAGGTGCCAAGAATGATAAGACCGAGATAAGTAATCTATAAGTTATCTAAGTTTGAAGCAGTGAACACAAAGATGCTCTTCTGTGAAAAATCTGGTAAATTGAAATCAGTGCTGGAAAAAGATAAGATTGTAGAGATCTTTTGTGTGTTCAGCTGGAAACAAATACAGGATTTGGAATCTGATGAACTTCTACTTTCCAAGCAGTGCATACCTTCAGCTCCTCCAAAGGTGTGAAGTTCTGTATGCTTCTATCTAGAGGCCAAAACGCAGTCATTTTCCCAACTAAGCACTGCCTGCTCCGAGGCAGTGCTAGGCCCTGCTGTTCTGGATGCTGATGAGAACAGTGAGCTTTCTCAGGAAAGACGTCTGTCCAGCTGTGAGCATGCCAGCTATATTCAGTACTTAGGGACTGAGCAGGAAATAATCCCATGACTATATATGTTAGTGTATAGCCATTTGGTCAGCTGGTGTTTGTTATTGAAGCCAACTATTATGTAGGTAATTATTGATTTATATAAAACTTTTTTGCTGAGGTACAAATGTAAAAAAAAATTGTTTAACTCCTTTAACTTGAGGCAGTACAAGGTGACAAATACATAACTAATTCTCTGAAATGGTGGACATTTTGGAAAGCATACCATGCAGTGCTGGGTACTTTGGAGTGTAATCAGGGGGAGCAATGAAAATGCTTTTTCCAAGATTTAAGGATGCTTCATTTCAGCCCTAAAATCTGTAGATAGTCTTCAGACAATCTCTACAGCAAGGTTATTGAATATTTGTTTTTAAAAAAGAACTGCCCAGAGAGGTTGTGGGGTCTCCTTCTCTGGAAATCTTCGAAACTCGCCTGGATGCCCCCCTGTGCCACGTGCTCTAGATGTCCCTGCTGGAGCAGGAGGGTTGGAGTAGATGATCTCTAGAGGTTCCTTCCAACCTCAACCAGTCTGTGTTCTGTGTGTGATTCTGTATCTTGAGGCTGTTACTAACTGAGAGTGTTTGATAAGTAAAACAAATATAGATGTTAGGCAGAATCTAAAAGGAATGCAAGAATTATGAAGCTTAGGATTGTGGGGTTTTTTTCTTAGTTATAGGTTCAGGGCTTCTGTGATATACAAATCTTATGTCTGGTGAAGCTGATCTAGGCATCCATTTTGTCTGAGTGGGGAAAAAAAAGACAGAGGCATTAAACTATTACAATTTTACTTTTTCTGTTTCAGGACTAATGAGTAATGTTTGCAAAGGCTAAAAGAAAGTGGAGGAGGAAGCGGGAGAGGAGGCAAATGGGATTGTTTCCCAGGCAAAGCACAGGGATTTATGCTGCTGTGCCTTAAATATTTTCATTTTAATAAATGTCACATTTAGCCTTGCAAAATTTCACTGGATTAAAAAATCTTCCTAGGTCCCAGGATATAGCTAACAGATTAGGTGAATTGGGGACTTCAGAGGCTACCTTCTGTCTCTCAGAAGTAAAGCCCATGAAACTGGACGGATGAGCTGTTATAAGCCCTTCTAGATTTTTTTCTTATTTCTGAATTTACAGACTCATGTGAAACGCACAGCTCGGAGATTAAAATCCTTGTTCAAATGCTTATGCCATGCTTCAGCTCTCGCCAGAGATGACGAGTTGGCAACTGGAGCTCACAGCATGGAATTCCCTTCTCTCTGTCTCTGGCCATTGCTCGCTTAGGTGCATCAACAGTTCAAGATGCTTCTCTGAATCATTTTTAGATGACAACACACTTGCTTACAAGGTTGTTTGCATAAATGTCTTTGAAGTAATGAAAAAGGCTAAATTGTATAGCGTTTCTATCCATTTTGTCTCTCTTTTTACAGATCTTGAACAATTATGTATTTTCAGTTTGATACATAAAGAAGCCAAATAGATCCTGTTCAGTTGTGCTGCAATAAAGCTAAAAGCATTGCAGGCTTCCTGAATGACCAATTAGGAATGATTCATAAGTAACTCCTGAAAAGGTTTGTCAAGAGCCAGTATTCATTCAGTGAGAAATATGGCTTCTATGCAGTTTTAACTGTGTGTCCATTTTGATTTATGGTATTGTAAGGTGTTGATGTTGATAGTTTCATATTGATGACAGTGTATGCAGAACTCCTTTCTATTTTTCTCTAGAGTCCTCTAATTCTCAGTGATGTACAAGATCAGAGAAGATAGTTTTTAAAGCTTTTTTAAAGCAAAAGTTCTTTTAGCTGTCAGTCCTATTGCAGAAGTCCACTTTAGCTTCTGACTGATTCCTGTACTAATCAGAAATATTCCTATTGCTTCCTGAAAATCCAACTTAATTGCACCTTGAGTGTTGCCAGGGGGTTTTCCCTCTTGCTTTGGAAATTCTCATGTCTAGCAGAAAACGCCCTTCTGAATGAGGAAAAAAAAGTCTTTGTGGGTATTTTTATTTCAGTCAAAATCCACTAACCTTTTTATAAGGAAAATCCATGGTTTTGTATTTCTCAGGCAGCATGTGTGCCTAGCATTTACCACTATTAAGGTCCGTCTTGAAGTAACTTTAATGCTTTCTGTTATGGACAGTTGTGCTAGGTTTCTTCATTTCCTGAGCTACTCCAATTCTTCTTTGTGCTTTCTCACCACTTAGAGATTGAACTCCTTCAAGGGGATATTGTGTAACCTCTTAAAGAACGCAGAAACTCCGTAGAAGTTAGCGTAAGGCAATTAATTCTGTCTTGCCGTTAAAGGTCTCCTTTAGCTGCTGTCATTTCAGCAAGGGGTAAATTCCAGGATATTAACATCAGAGGTTTCTTTATGTTCTTTCACAGGAGCAGTGATTACTGGAGCCATATTCTAAATTTATCCTGAAATTCCAGTAACACAACAGGTCTGTCTAACTTTCCAAAGCTATACTCAACATAAGGGACTTGACCTACCCAGAACAGACATTTTCAAGTACCTTTCTTTATTAGTGTAGCCAGTATTTCACAGTGTACAACTGAGAGGGTAGAATGTATAGCATCAAAAAGCCGTAGGTTTAAAAAAAGCCTGGTGAAGCTTGGCATGAACTGTTTATTGCAAATTCGATTTTCTTCCCCCTTACATTTCTGAAAGAATGAGAAAAGTTATGAAGATGGAACGGACACATAAGTTTTAGCTGTTTGGCAGGAAGTGACATGGAAGCCTGCAATTACTCCATTTTGAGCTTAAAACAAGCAAAATGCCTGCAAGTGCTTTTTCAGGAAACTTGCTTCATTTTCTCCATATTGTTGGTGAAATGGCAAATATTAGAGGATGCAACATGTTCAGTTATGTGCAGGACAGAAAGCAGTTAGGGAGATGATCTTTGTATTAGAGAGACTATGAGCATGTAAAGCAAGAGTGAAAATATTACCATGATACAGCCAAATCACTGCTGACTTTTTGTGGGGAAGTGTGATGGTGTGTTGGGCCCACATAGGAGTGTTTCTTAGCACACACTTAGGAGTGTTTCTCAGCACTCCTAAGTCAGGTCCGTAAGTTGATTTTTGCCTTGCAAGGACAGCAGCCCATCACCACAAGGAAGCTTAAACCCAGGACATGTTCTCCTCACTCCCTGCACTTTTCTTCTTCCCTGCCTCCCATTCCAGCCCTTGGCCACAATGAGTTCCCACCACGTTGCTTGGTGCAGGCTGCCCAGCACACGATGGGCCAGATCGGCAGAGTAGCTAGGAGGCAACAGCTCCCCTTTGCTGTTGGGTCTTTGCTTATCTTTGATCAAAGTGTGATGTTGTGCAAAGCCTCCACTGGCAAGAAATCTTCCTGTGTCATATTCAGGATGAGTTCTCAAATGTTGCATTTGTTCTATGATTTGACAGGATCAAGTCCCTCACATGGTTTTCTCACATTTCTGGCCATATGTGGTTATTCAGTACATTTTTTGATGAACAAAATATCTGAAAATAACATGCTAAATTTCAGTGTTATCAGGTTGCTCATAACCCATCTGTCCGGAGTTCAGTTTGGCTGGACTAGCAAATCTTCCATTTCTTGACGTGGGCAGCTGAACTCTCAATTTTTCATCTGGTCTTTAGCTCAAGCTCTAGAGAGCAATACTTCTTATTAAACTAACATAGTTTGGGAACTCCTTATTCTTGTCACGTGGAGAAAGTAATTCCTAAACCACCACCAGTGACACAAGTTAGAACAGAATAGCTATCTGCTGTGCTCTCCCATCTGCAGTCTCTAAGCAGCAGATTGATCTTGAGATCTTCCAGTGTTGCTTATGGCCCAAGAATTGCAGGTTGGCAGGAAGAACGAAGTCATGTACTTACTTGCAGTAGGTTGCTTGCTATGTGTTGCTGTGTTTGGGCAAGCTTCTCCCTATTTTACGCCCTTATGTGGGAGGAATAGGGTTTGTGCGTGCAGATGCAGACATTCCAAATGTTTGGTCTCGTTCTTGTGGGATTCATGCACGTGTACATTGATGTCTAGGCAGTAAAATCCCTAAACCAGCTAGTATAAAAGAAGGTTTAAGTTTGGGGTGGGAGGCTAGGGGAAGGTGATGTGGATAAAGCACTCAACAGCTTTCTTGTGCATCAACTTTTCAAAGAATCATAGAATGCCTAAGGTTGGAAGTGACCTCTAGAGGTCATCTAGGCCAAACCCCCTGCACACGCAGAGTCTCCTAGAGCACGTGGCACAGGGTGGCATCCAGGCTTTTGGGAAGATCTCTAGAGAAGGAGACTCCACAACCTCTCTGGGCAGCCTGTTCCAGTGCTCTGTCACCCTCACTGTCAAGAAATTTTTCCTTAAGTTCCTGTGGAACTTTTGATACTTCGGTTTCTGGCCATTGCCTCTAGTTCTAGTGGCCACCACTGAAAAGAGGCCAGCTCCATCCTCTTCACTGTCTCCTATATTAATCCTATATTAATCACTAGCTATTTTTTTCTGTTTGCAAGTTGCTAGTTGATGTGTACTCATATCCTGGAAAATACTGAACACAAGATCAAAGGTTGTTAGCAGAGCACCTTTTATCTAGGATTGATTTATTTCATCAGTTAGTGGAAAGATATATTTTCTGACCTCCTTCAACTAAAAAGAATGTTTTTGTTAATCTATTAAAAAGTGAATCGTGTTCCACATACATGTTCTTAACTCGAAAATGTTAATCATTTCACATATTCAAATATTAAGATTCTCAAGAGCTTGATTTGGTGCTTGTTCTATTCCATGTGAACCATGTTACTTTGGAAGTAATCCATCCTGTGAATGAAAACAGGTTCTGATGAAAAACTGTGTTGTATACACATGCAAAACAGCTAAAGACCAAATTCTGAAAGCTCTGTGTCATATCTGGTTTGAATACAGATCAGTCTGTGTTCAGGTTGACTTTTTTTTACAGAAACCTTTTACATGAGGATCCATTCTTTTTGATATAGCTGCTTGGTAGAGCAGGTTTCTTCATCTACACTCTGCCTCCCCGTGAACAGCAGTGCAGGGATCTGGATGTGATTTGGCTTTTCTTCACTCTCTTATCTCAAAGATAGTATATTGGGATCAAGAAATTGCCCAGCTGCAAATGCTGGGAGAGTATACTGGAAAATATTGCTCTATATATGTACACCCTCTTACAGTTTTCCTTCTGGCAACTTTGATTTCATCTTGCTCTGTCCAGTGTGTCCTATATCCTTGTGTGTTACATGACTCAGAGTGACAGATTTATTTTTCTTGTCCATCAAAGATGGTTTCTGGCCATGGAAAAAGCCAAGTCTGCTAAATAAGGCAATAATAAAGTGAATCCTGACACCTTGTCTTAGCAGGCTTGGTCATTTGTTTGGCTTATCTGTTGATCCTTTTTTCCAACAAAGCTGTAGCTTTAAAAAGTTGAAATTGATAGTTGAGGATACTCTGTCCGTACTTTTGTTAGTGATTTGCTCTAGAAGTCACAATTTTAGCCATGGGAACAAAAACATAAAGAAAATATCTTGAGCAGATATCTTCCCCATATTAACTGACATGTTTAGTAGGTGTCTCTAAAGACTGCTTTATCTGTTGAGCTTCTAGTTCTGTCCATTAAGCTGTTTACTCTTTCTGATGGTCTCAGTTTCCTTTCCCTGATATAGGAAAAAAAAAAAAAGGAAACCTCAAACTGGAATAGAGCGAGCTCTCTTTTCCATTTGCAACACTAGAGATTAAAACTGTCGTCTTCACTATATCCGAAGATTCTGGGTAGCGATAAGCAACTGGCGGATATAAATATCACATCTGAGGTGATTCAAGTGGGAAATTTTCTTCTTAGCCCTCTATTGTTAACCAGACAAATTTTACTGCTTTGTTTCTAGTTTTTATTGGTATTACATGGAGGAAAATATAGTTTGTGTAAGCAGGGTGCCATGTTATTCACAGCTTTTGAGAAGTTTAAAGTTCTGAGAAAAAAAATAGTATTCTGCAGCATTTTAATCTTTTCAGTATAGTTACCTGGAGGCTTGTGGGTTTGTGAGGTTACTTCTATGAGAGGCTGGGGGTAGAACTTAGATGCTACTGTCTGGGATGGACCTATATTCAACAGCTTCTGCAGCATGGTGCCCCCATCTGGTTCTCCTCTCCCCCACGCGTATTTATGGACCTCCCAAACTAGTCTGGGGAGCACCGCTGTAGAACAAGGACTTGCTAACTACCTTCATTGTTTCTTAGGCAGGTCTGACGATAAATATTTGGTTCATCCTTCCATTCGATGACAGAACTCAACTCATCTTCAAACCTGCGGTCGGTTACTTTTGTTACTCCCCGGAGAGGGTGTTATGTTTATTAGACAGAAAGATGATCACTGTGATGTTCAGACTTAGGCTTGCAGCAGCAGAACTTGCACTTTGCAAGCACTTGTTTGAATCTTTTTTTTAACCGTACCACTTTATTTCCCTCCAGTTTGTGTAATGCATACAGTTGTGCCAGGAACCTTAGTCATCTTCAGTTATTTTCTGTTTCATGAATATTTCTGTTTCATGAATCCAGAGATATGGGGTACCTTCTTCCCTTTTCCTATGGGAAACATTGTGAAATTAAAAATTGGAGTTAGCTGATGTAGAATAGTATTCAGAGTTACAAATAACACTTCCTTTTTCTTATGGGATAAACAGCGCACATCTTGCCTTCAGTATCTTCCCGTGCTGTTTTTAATTCCAGCTCTGGACCCTTGTATCACACAGTATATCTGAGCTAGCCAGTTAGAAGGCTGAGGGGCAAATTTTCTTGGGCAAGGGAAAAACATAGCTTTAGAAGGAGAAAATTAAAATTATATTTCTAATATCAAAATATTTCTATTTATGTCCCTTCCTTTCCCTTTTCAGGTACTTCAGAGTTGTCCAAATGGAATTTGCAATTTTCCAAGTCTCTTTGAATTAGTATTCTAGGTGGCAGGATCAACAACTCCCTGTCTCTTAGAGTTTTTAAGCCATCATATTAAAGTATTTTGAGTACTTGATACCTATATGTAGACACAAAAACAAATGTCAACTATCTTCAATTACATTAACAAATTAAATATTCTTAGTCAATGCTGATTATTATCTCATGAGATTATCTGTCATCTATTCTATTTCTACCAGTTTCCCACTAAATAAGATTGTGTTAAAATCTTGCGTTATATGTTTTATTGCTATGGATAGATCAAGAACTTTGTACAATGGTTCTTCAGAATAATCATCTGGGAGTTGCACCATATTTGTCAATGAACTCATGCTTTTGGAGGGATGTGCTATATATTTATTGATGGTTCTGTCACAGTTGAAAATCCCATCTTCTCACAGTTTCGTTAAAGTAGGGATATGTTGGTCACTTCTGTCATCTAAAGTGGCAGTAACCCTGTTTGTGCCGTCACAAATGACCACCACCATCCCTCAGTGCTGATTCTGCAGACTAATTATGCCTTAACACTGTATCTAGTTCCTACGGGAAAATCCATAATATATTTCTGCAGAAGCTGGGCCCCTCATTTTATAGCATGACGCTGTGCAGTGAGACTACTGCACTTCTTACGGAACTTGGGAGACTTCATGGAGGAGGAACCTTCATTGCATTTGTGCTCCAGCTCCTGGATTAACATGGACACTTAGCATTGAATAATTGATGAACTGTATATTACCTTGCAGCCTTTTTAATGCACACACCCATATACTTAGTTTAATCCAGCTTTGGAGAGTGTGGCTTCAGAACTGGTCTCATCCGAAATATAGCACAGCCATTTTTATCTGCCTGCAGACTGAGTTGAAAGCAATTGTGAGCTCAAGTTAAGACTGTCAGAAGGAGCTCCCAGAAAGACCATGTAAGCCATGGACTCCCTTCTGCACCCAGCTGTGGGCAAGAAAAAAAGAAAAAAAAAAACTAAAAAGAACTGTTTCTCTCTTCCTTCTATCTATCTATGGCCGTGAGTTCTCAAAAGTGTCTTAAAGTTGCTGTTTACCACTTAAGAGTGTGCTGTAATGAGCTGTAATTCTGACTTTCTGTTGGAGATTCACCTATCTCTGTGCTGTCTTATATGATTCATACAAAGCCTTATGCCTGGGCTGTATAAAACATGGTCGTTTGGGTCTTCAGAGCTGGAGGTGGCAGGAAGTGTTTTCCAAGCAGATTGCCGAGCTGCAAGCTTTCTCCTTTTTCCATTCCCCGGTGATTCACCATCAGGATAGTAATGATACAGACATTAGCCTCTGGGAGATAGCATTTACAGATTTGTCCAAAGAATGGAGTCCTGAGTCCTCATTTATTCTCAGCCACAATTCTAGATCTTTCTAAACATAATTTCTTCTGTTCCTTGCAGAAGCAATATCTTTCTCCTGTTCCTTGCAGGAAAACATAGGATTTCCTGAGAACTTCTAAAAATGTGTCCTAATAATGAGATGCCTGCTGTCAGGAAAGGTGAGGGGTAGTTAGCATAAGCCAGTTTCTGCAGTCCAGGGTCATACTGCACTGAGACTCCAAGCATGTGAAATGTAGATGCTAGGGAAATTTGCATGATAAAAAAGCTCTTTGAAACATGCTAAGCTTCTAAAGTAGGTGCACCTTTGGAAATGTAGACACACAGTAGCTGGGGCTAAATGGTGTGACTTTGAAGGTTTTTTTTTTTTTGCCTTATATATTATCTGCCGGAGAGCTCAAATTGGTTCATACTTTAGGCAACCAGAGAACTGTCAGAATTATATTCATACTTTAAAAACTGATAGCTAAACTGGTGTTTTCAGGACTTCACTAGATCTGGCAATGTTCAGTCAGAATTTATATTCTTATCACACAGATAGATGCACAAATTTCTTCAGAGTAACTCATATTTTACGGTGCATCAGGCATTCCACAGTAACTGTTCATAGACAGGAGATTTATTCTTTCAAATTGAAGCTATCCTGCCTATTTTTTTTTCCAGAAGAAACTGCTTCATGCTTACCATAGGTAAAATTCTGCATATGGACACTTACCGTTGAATAATGGATGTGCTGTATATTACATTGCAGCCTTTTTAATGCACACACCCATATACTTAAAGTGATATGCATTGCAATTTTGGTTCTTTTGTGACTCTAAGTTTATTTGGTTGTTTCTGTTGTACTTACTTTTAGAATTTGAATCCATTTCCACTGATTTGTTTTTTGCACAGGCAGGGGGGATGTAATTGGGCTGCTGCATAGTGCTCCCTCAAACCAAATGAGTTATTTTGTATGAGTCTAGTTCAGCTGACAAATGTATTACTGACAACTTAAGCTCTTTATCTATAGCATTTTTTTATCATCTTGCCCTTCTGCTGGCTCAGAGATAATGCAATGTAGAGTTGTTTTAAAATGCAAGAAAATTTCTGTGGCTTTCACAAATTAAATCCTATTAAAATCATAGCTGTATTTTCAATCTAAGCCAAACACTATTAAAATCACGCATTCATTTCCATTCAAATAAGGTCTCGAAGCCCCCGATCCATCTTACAGAGGCTTGAAGCATTTTTGGAATCGGCGAGTTCTGTTTCGTCACGACTCTGCTGGACACCTGACATTGGCCCTTTTCTTAGCTCCCTTGCGTGGGCTGCAGCTGAATGTCAGCAGGGCCTCCCTCAGCCAGCCGGGCCTTGGCGTCTGCTGCACGTTCAGCAGAGCCTATTTCCCAGAAACACTGCCAAAATGTTAACTCTTTGAGGCAGGAGGTTTTCCCTCCTGCTGCTGACTTCGCTGGCCCTCGGTGACCAGATGCTCTCCTGGCAGTCGGCATGTGACCACGTTTGAGATTAATGCAGCTCATCCTCTTAGAGATGTTCACAGTGTTTTCGTTGCAAAGAACACTGAAGTAATCATCGTAATGCAAGAGTCGTGATTGTATGGGCAGCTTCCCTGGCAAGAAAAACACACTCAAGGTTCCCTGTAGAGATCATCCTTTTCTGGTATTGTCTGTACATTTGAGGGGAAACCTTCTTAGATCTGCTGCTGTAAAATACATGGCATTTATTGTATCTTATATTGTCAGAATTATAATAATGTAGCCATGATGATCTAAGGACAAACGTTAAGGCCATGCATGTAGGTAAAGGTAAGTCCATCTGTTTTAAGACCTTAAAGGGCTTGTGTAGCTGAAAGCTTGCCACTTTTTTCCAACTACAGATGTAGCTGGCAGACTAAAACAGCTTAGTTCAACATATAAACTATCCTCTTCAGAAACCTACTTTTTTGTTCAGTTACTATAATAAATCTCGGTCTCTTCCTTTATCCTTTATTCCCAGGTTGTATCTTAAGCACTAAATACAGAGATATACGATAAGTTGTAATAAATGCAAAGCTGTCCCATGTCTTTCCAAGCATTTACTGTTTTCTCTATGAAGAACAGCTTGATGGCTGAACAGATTTTGCAGGATACTGCCAGAGAGATGTATATCATGAAGCTGTCACCCAATACAGGATGTACTGGCAGGGAGGGTTAACAGTAAAACCAATCAGTAAATTTTCAGTAATAAAGTTTGTCAGTAATAGTTTTAGGAGATAAAATTTCTACCAGGAAAAAAATTTCTCCCCTCCAGACTGGAATTTCTGATTAAGGGTTAAAAAAAACAGGTGAGATGGTCTCTC
Organism: Crypturellus tataupa; assembly: GCA_034781795.1. Taxonomy (NCBI): domain Eukaryota; kingdom Metazoa; phylum Chordata; class Aves; order Tinamiformes; family Tinamidae; genus Crypturellus; species Crypturellus tataupa. The sequence continues at coordinate 2,041,428 of JAWLRI010000833.1, forward strand.
AGTATCTGAAATACAGTTGGCCGGGAATGCTCACTGGAGTGTGGGAGATGCATGTGGGCATCTGGGCTAGTTCAGACCAAGACTTTCAGCCTGGATTCCAGCTTCTCAGGAGAACATGCCAGCTACCACACTGCTTTTTTATAGGGCATCTATTTCATATCTTTCTGATGAAACTCCTTTGCTTAATATAGAATATTTATACCATCAGAGAATGGGGCTGCCTTATGATACTGAGATGTTTGAGATGTAAGCTCAGATGTCCAAGCCAATAGATATTCAGGTACTTATACAGAGAAGAGTATCTGTCAATCCCTCCTGTAAGAATCTCTTGGGTGGATTTCTGGCTGTAGCCTGGATGGAGCTCGTTTGGAATTTGTGAAGATGGCGAGTAGGAACTTGAAACTGGATCTTACAGACTGTCACTGTGTTCAAATAGTGCAGTAGGATTCTGGGGCAACCCTCCTTTTTTCCCCTCTTCCTTTCCCCTCACCCTGCATCCTCTCTTGTTATTTTGAGAGGCTCCAGTGTTCTCTGCGTGTAAGAGGAGTGGCTTTTTAAAAAAATAAAATCTTTGAGTTTTGTGGGATGCAAAAATGCTTCCCACCTCTGTGACACATTTTTGCAGCACTGTGTCATATAATAGTATGAAATGGTTTCCCTTGTTGCTGGGAGAGAGTAAGATCTTATCTCCAATTTTCTTGCTCATTAAAAAGCATCTCTTGAATATAATGAGTGTTTTTTTAAAAAAAAAAAAAAAAAGTAATTAAATTTATTCCAAAAATGAATTTCCCTGATTAACCTACTTCTTAGAATTTAAATCCAGAGAGAGCTTAAGGAGAACTTAACTACAGAACTGTTGAGTGCCTAGGTGCATTGCCTCTGTTGCAGGAGCTGCCACACTAGTTTAGGCATTCAGAATTCCTGAATAATTTATGGGAAGAGGTAGATATCTGATTCAGGTAGTTACAAAGACGATCTCCTCAGTATGAATAGTCTTAAGTCGGACAATTATAAACAAACATACACTTACCTATTGGAACCTTAAACACCTTTAGCTGGTATGGCAAGCTCTGCCTTGCGAAAATGAGCGTGTAAATCCTTTCTTTAATAAACCACAGTTAAATCACTCTTTACAATGTAATCCTTTCCTTCAAATTCATGTTGATAGTAATGATTGCCTCCTTTTGATGTCAAATGTAGGTTAGAATACAGGCCTGGGGGGTAAGGTATCAATTAAATTCCCCTGTCTGTCTGAGTCTGTTCAAATCCACATCTCCCACTTCCTTTGGAATGATAAGATTATAAACATCAAATTAATTGGGAGGAATACTGTTCATATCTCTGTGTTCTTCTGTGCTCTACCCATTAGAATATGAAGCCATTTTCTCTTTGGAATTCCCTGTCAGACCTACTGAATCTTTAAATATTTCATAATAAAAAAAAGAAAAAAACTTCAACAAGGAGGTGAAAAGAGCTGCCTGAAGCAAGGTTCTCAGACTGAGGAGGTGGAGTGTTGTATCACTCTGGGAGTGTAAGAACATGACTGTTTCAGGTCCCTGGTAACCCTTGTATCACCAGTTGCATTCACATTGCAGCTTGGGAGCTTATTGTTGCAGTTAACTGTCCTGTCAAGGGGTGGGAAACCTCGGATGGATTCTTCTTAGGCAAAGGAGAAAATTCAACTATGTCATCAGAGAGCAAATTCTGTGCTAGTGAATGAATGGCACCACCTGTCCCAGTGTAGAGCCATCGAACACTGATGTGCCCTGTGCAGGTACCCGGGGAAGAAGAGCACCTCGCAAAGCTTGGACCTTTCAGCATCCACATATGGTGTGGGTCTGGAGGAGACTGACACTGTAAAGACAAAAGTGTACGATATGCATGATCAAAAAGACATTTATTAGAGAACTTTACTCACAAAGAAAAATCTCTGTGATTTGTAGTTGCGATTTGGGTTTGTAGTGAGGTTTACATTACTAGAAAATATATGCAACCTTCCTGGAGGTCTGAAATAAGAGCAATAAGCTTCAAGCAAAGAGCTAGAGTTGAGTGAAATTGCTTTATTTTAACTGCATTATCTCTATTAAACTATTTAAGGAAATAGCTACTGGTATCTGTTGAACAGAGTCAGAAGTTACCAAGCTTAGTGGTATTGAGTACTTTTGCTTCTTTATTTCTACGTAAGACATTTTCAGCAGGATTTTTCAAGTTTGAATGAGTTCTCTAGTCAGGTCCTAGAAATAAGATTAAGCACAAATGGCAAAAGTCACAAGAATTTGAAAAGTATATTTCCTTTCTGGGATAGTTACTGATTTAAAAGTGAAGTCTAAAAAACGAGTGAGAAGCTGAGAAGCCTTACTTGCTGCTTATGAGGAAAAATGGTTATTTTTCTTTAAACTATGTGGAATAAAAGCTATTTCAATTGGAAAAAAAAAATCAATTCATTTAGGATTCTAACTATTAAAAGGCATTGTAAAAATCACTTTGAAAGCAAAGGGGAAAAAAGAGACCACTTTGCAGATTGCTTGGATATTGGAAAGGAGTGGGCGTCAAAAGCATACAATAATTTTCTGTGGCTTGTTTTCCTGCTACCTTGCACACAATGAAATTTGTTTCTTTTCAGCTGAGCAGTTTTGAGAACAGAGATAGAAGTTCATAAGCGCAGTACTGACCATTCCTTTCCCCCCACCTCTTTATTTTTCCTTTGGGAAACAGAATTCAAAGCAGTTGCTGACCATTTCTGTTGAGTATTACATAACTCTTAGTGTGACAGATTTCACATGGTGTTTCCTGAATTATAGTTTTTGGTTCTTTGGCCCAAAGGTAGTATGAGGGCTTTCTATGTGGGTAGTTTGGGGGGCAATAATTTCTCTGGGACTAAGTAAAACAGTGTTTATCTAGGAAACCTGGATTGAGATTTCACATCAGTTCAAAGGGCAACAGTTTTAATGGAGGATCTCAGTAATGGTGATTTATGCTTATAAATAACCCGAGTTTGATTTTTGAGATGACATTGAGTACAGGAAGTAATTTCATTTAGTAGACGATGTGGTTGTTGAGAAGCAGCTCCTTCCTCGTTGGGAAGAAAGGAAGTGCTGAAGAGGCAGTCTGTGGAGAGGCAGGTGGAAGCACATGGGAATGTGGTCCCGGAAGAGCAGCACACAGCTGGGCTGCGTGAGTTGGGTTACTCAACCACAAATTAACTCATGTATGGAAATGTAAAATTATCTGTTGTCTTAAGAAATTCTCTTACCACCTTGTAACCCTGCTGAGTTCCCTGGTATTCTTTAGTGCCTTGGTGTTACAGCAGGGAGGTTGTGGTTGGCTCATGCACTTACCTTGAGTGGTGTTTGGAAAAAATGACAATAAATGGAAATGAAATTCTTTTCAAAAGAAGTGGATTCCCTTGAGGTAGTTGTTTTCTTGCATTGCTAATACCACCTTAAAAAATAAATCATAGAATCATTACAGTTGGAAAAGACCTTCAAGATCGTTGAGTCCAGCCATAAATCCCTCAACACCATGCCTGCTAAACCATGTCCCTTAGTGCCTCATCTACATGTTAAACTACACATTCACTTGTTGTCACTGACTCACTCTCTTCCCTTTCTCTGTTTTAAAAGACACTCTCATCACAAGAACTTTGCTCATAAACACCTTACCTTGACCCAGATATTATAGATGATGTTTCATTTTTAGTGCTGTAAGTGATGTGACGCACCAGTGGTTTAGAGTCAGTCTCATGTGAATATTCGTGTAAATATCTACAGATATTTATGTGACTATCTATAGATCAACATAGCTGATCTTGAAGCAGATTTCAAGAAAATTTATCACCAAATGTTTAACAAAATTAAACCTGAACCTGTAAGCATCTACCAACATATAAACATAAGGTAGCATTAGGAAGAAATTAATTATCCCATAACCTAATATGCCTGGGCAAAGTTGTCACATAGATTCTACAATTATTGTTCTGAATTATTGTTTTAGATTAGCCGAATCACTAATTGCCACGTGTTTTGTTATTAAAATAGATGAGAAGAAATAATTAGGGCACTCTAAGTCAGCCATGAAGCTGATCTCACTGTGTGATGATACCAGGAAAGGTAGTTCCCCCTTTCTCTACCACCCCCATGGCTGCACATTCCCAACCCTCCTGTGCCAGTATGAGTGTTGGTACAGACACATAATCTGCTGCATCAGGACAAAGACTTTTTGTTTGCCTCTTTTTTTTTTTTTTTTTTGCTGGCTAGTTTTCAGCCAGGTGAAGCTGGCAGCTGAACGACCTGGGGACGGGCAGAGAGCTGGACTCGGCTCTCTAGTAGCCATGTAGACTTAGCTCTGAGTTGATGGCAAAGCTGCTGCTTTTCTTTTTCCTCAGAGAAGCTCTTCTCAGGCTAGAATGCAAAAGCAGGGGAAGTGCTCAATCTGGAGTTCGCGCCTTTAGACATTCTTCCATACACCCAACTAACTTAAAACGTCTAAAACAGATTTAAGTTAGATATCTGTCTTTCCTGCCTGTTGCCTTTGTCTAGGAATTCTAATAAATATCTTCTTGAAATAAGACTTCAGTTCAAATCTTACGTTTTCTCTGTACAAATATTATACTGAAATTAAGTACTCAAATTTATATCAGATATATTCAGTTGGCACCATCTTTAGATTACAGACCTTAAAGAGCGTTGTCTCCTCATCAAACTTGATAATAGATTAATACAAAACCGACTTAACTAATATCTCAGTCCTGGTCAATAGTTAAAATAACTATATTGTACACACTGACATTTGCAATATAAAAGTAGATCCCCAAGATCAGTCTCTGTGACCACACTGAGACCAAACTGTAAGCATATGACACCCTCGAGAAGTGTGTAGAGGCATATAGCTCAGTGGATAGGCCATCCCTGGTAATCAGATAATTCTTCATAGTACTTATGTCTTCCTCTCTTCATCTTTCTGTCTTAGAGAGAGGAAAATAATGTTTACCCAAATGTAATTTGAAGGATTTCTTTTCCCCAGGCTTTCTTTATCTTCTATTATTCTGCCATATTTACAGTCGTTTAGACGGGATTTAATGTCTCATACAAGTATAAATTACTACTGATGATTTGATTGACTACATGTTCCTCTTTGTAGTTTCCATTTTTTACTAAACCCCTCACACACAGAGTTGCATGGTGTAACCATTCTCCCTAGTCAGTGTGTATCTAGTTATCTATAGTTATTCTTATATTCCTTCTTGACATACTAAAATCTCTTCTCGAGGTCATATCTGTACAATGAGTAATATTAGTACTGGAGACCCCTGAGTCCTCATTGCTGCCTCCATTTTATTAGATAATTCATAAATTCTAATAGTCATGGGGCCCTGTGCTTTATCAAGGTAGTAGTTCTAGTCTAGGTCTTCTCATAGAGCGTGCTTCCTGCTTTTAAAGGAATTTGAAACACTCCAATTTTGCCTGCCAACATTTTCCTGTTTTAAATGGTGACTCACTCAGGCTGGTGGAAGTGGGAGAGTAGCGTGAGGAAGAGATTTCTAATGTTAAGCAGACTTTACCAAACACAAAAGGAGAGACTTGAAATTTTTTATAGAATAACCTCTTTCTTCCTCTAAAAAGGACATGAAGATATTTTCTGCTTTCACAAAAGAAGATTGGTTGGTGTTGTGGGTTCTTTTCACTTGGGGGGCCAAGTGGCTCATGTTTTGTTTTTTTTTTTTTCTTTTTATTTCCTCCAAGGGAGAGAATCATCTTGTTCTGTTGTCTATTCCTCTAGCACATGCAGATGACTATTCAGGCTCTCCAAGATGAGCTTCGGATCCAGCGGGACCTGAACCAGCTGTTCCAGCAAGACAGCAGCACTCGAACCAGCGAGCCCTTTGTGGCCGAGCTCACAGAGGAGAACTTCCAGCGCCTGCATGCAGAGCATGAGCGCCAGGCCAAGGAACTTTTTCTGCTGCGTAAAACCTTAGAAGAGATGGAACTGCGTATTGAGACACAGAAACAGACCTTAAACGCACGTGATGAGTCCATCAAAAAGCTGCTGGAGATGCTGCAGAGTAAAGGTCTGTCAGCGAAAGCCACCGAGGAAGATCATGAGCGAACAAGGAGGTTGGCTGAGGCAGAGATGCATGTCCACCACTTGGAGAGCCTTCTGGAACAGAAGGAAAAAGAAAACAACATGCTGAGAGAGGTAAGCGATCAAGTTCTGGGTTCATCTCAGGTCTTCAGTTCTCCCCCTTCTCTCCCTCTCCTGTCCTCGCCAGTGTTCAGCTTCCAGTCTTCCCTATAAAGCTGTATTTTAAATTGCAGCCTTGCGCAATTTGTCCCTGTGTTAAAACTTCCTTATATTTTCCTTGTGTGACGTTTTGGAGGGGTTGTGTTTCAGGTCCCATTTTTCTCTTAGACCCCATGTGAAGCTCTGGTAGTGAATTATCACATGGACTGTAAAATTCCTCCTTCTGTTCTATTTTGGATTGACAGAAAGTAGCTACCTGTATTTAGGAGAGAGCTTAGAGAAATCTTTGCAAGAGTAATGGATGATTGCTCTGCAGTTTCCATGGAAACAGTCATCTTGCTGTGAAGGGTATTTGATAAAACTATTAGCTGCCCTGGATGCACAGCGAAAAAAAAAAAGATTACTTAAAGGGACACTACTGCAAACATAGTAACTACTTCCCTCTCCTTCTGGAATAAGAAAAGAAATCCAGCCATTTTATTGGCATCATGTGGTAGAGGTGTAAGATGGCAAGCATTCTTCAGCATTTAGCATCCGTAGCTAGTGTTAGTATAATGTAAGCTATGCATATCCTGCAAAGTGTATCTGAGTGTCTTAGAAAAATAAATGCAAACAAATTAGCTGGTGCTTAGCCAGTGTCCTTGAATTTCTTGTCTTTGCTAAATGTGTTTGCCTCTTGTAGCTAACCAGCCTTCTGAGGCATTCTAATACTAATTTCTAAATGGCCAGTATTTCAGCACGTTTGTAAACAGGTCTCTATGTTTATGCCTGCTTTCATTAATCATAAGATCTTCTGTAAAGACTATTTTTTATATACATCTGTGGATTGAATGTATGAAATAATAGCAATATATACAATATGTGTGTGTGAATTTAATGACCTGTTCTGTGCACTGCATCCCTGTTTTGTGCTCCAAAACTTTCTTTGAACACTTGACACATATGCAAGATGTAAAGCCCCTCTCTAAGAAGGCAGGGGAGCAAGATTATGCACAGAATTTTTTTGAGATGACTGTCTGTAGCAAACTCTCAATGCATCTTACATATGTTTTCCAAGGCTTGCCCCATTGTATTTGTGCTCTTACGGGCCTTTATATAAGAAAGCTAGAGCCCATTGCATTTCTGAGCCAGATTTAGGCCAGATTTATTTTTTTGGAGCAGTAATCTCTTGAGTGTCTGGAGTGAAGATAATACATTTTCAGAGTTCCTACACTACAGTTTTTCCTTTATTTAGCAACCACTGGTAATTCTGTTCCAATTCTTGTATCTATTTCAGGAAGAGCCCCAAATGGCTTCCATTTGTTTCTGCTTTAAGTCCAGCAACATAAATGAAAAGCTGGCAGGAGATGTGTAGTTTTTTGGAATGGTGCTTCCTTTGCTTCTGCTACTGATGCGTAGATGCTGAGAGATAAGAATTCTTGTTTCATTCACACATAGCTGGATATCATCTATAATTTACATCATAGTAATCTAAAAGATTTCCAGGAAAAGGTAGAGATCTTTCACTGATTTTAAAAGGACAAATGCAGTTTATCTAATACTTTTTAAAACCAATTACTGCTTGCTGCCATCTTAGTTCTAATACAGGGAGAGGAATAAGAAGGACATGCTGTAATTTGTAGCTTGAACCATAGATTTGGTTTTGAATCCAGCATTGAAGCTGAGGATCCTACCAGCTGTGGGGACACGATGCCTGTGCAGAGCTGACAAACTGTCTCCATATGGAACTGGGTCTCTTTTAGAACAGATTATTGGCACCAGCCTGCTGTACTTGAGCTCAAGAACAAAGTGAGCCACTCAGGTGCCTCTGCGTCGATCTCTGTTGTATGCTGGGTTCCACAAGGGAGGAGAAAACCAAGGGATGTTGTCAAACTGTAACTGACTGCATTTGAAACCAATGTAAAGTTAGTAAACTAGTAAAGCTTATTAGCTTAAGCTGGTACACTCCAAGAAAGCTTGTTCACCAACTTGCTCTGCCAGGAGATGGTTCAGAGTTGCTATCACCGTCACGTTCTTAAGTTTGCTCGGTACAAATCCTCTTAAGTGTATCTTAGGTGCATTAAGATCCTCAGCTCATTTTCTATTATGTATTTTTCACAATTTTAGGTTATTTTAGCACTTTGCTATCACTAGCGCAGTGCAGTTTTTGAAATGCCCTGGAGAAATCCCATCTACTTGGGATGTAGATGGGGGAGAAATGCCCCATCTACCTTCTTTACAGTTCTCTCCTAGCACCCCCAGTATCTGCGAAGGAGTGTCAGACTGTTCTCTAGATACTGCTGTTAAAGTAAGCATTGGCCTTTCAAAGGGATATCCACTTGCTGGAAATCTACTACTTGATGGGAATGCTACATTTAACACATCAGAAACACTGAGAAAACCTTTAAAAGCGGTTTTTACTATCTTAGTCAAAGTTCGGAAATATCAGAATCCCCTAACGCTGCCTCTGCCTTAAAAGTGTGTTAGACTTGTGGTAAAAGGTACATGCAGAAAGTGATACTTTATCTGTGTCATAAAGCACAAAAATATCCCTCCATTTTTCAAGTTAGAAGCCTCTATATAATTCAAAGGGTGATGCTGAGAGTCAAGCCCATCAGATAGTTTCTCATGCTGTGCAGCTGCAGTGACCAGCAGTTTGCCCTTGAAAATTAAGTATGAATTCATTGAGAGTTCAAGAGCTCCTGCTCTTATTGCGATTGTACTGGTGCAATTCTCTTATTCTGATCAAGATAAGGATTGCATGAAAGCTTGCATCATGCATGTCAGGAAGACACAAGAAGGGTGTCTTCTCTGTCCATTCTTTAAGAAATAAAAAAAAAAAAAAAATGCAGACCTTAAGATGTCTGCATCTTATGCAGAAAACATTATCTTACCCCTGAACATTTTTTTTGTTTTGTGTAAAAACACAACTTCTCTGCTTTGCCTTTTGTTTGGGAGATTTTAAAAAGTTGTTCTGATGAAGTTTTCACTGGATCAAACAAGGACTAGGTTCATGACTTTCTCTGGAATTAATGCTCTCTTCTGCTAAGCAGAGGAAATTTTGAGAGAACTCTTTACTTAGTGGTTCTCTAAAAACATAACAAGAGATAACTCTACAGAGTGAGGGCATGCACCCAGTTAGCCCAGTGTTTTGTCTGAAACAATGGCTATATAAGAACAGGGCAAACAATATTTCTTAATGCTGTCCCATCTTCTAGACTATTTACAAATTAGAGATTTCCTGAACTTTCTGGGATTTGTCAGTTGGTATCCTCCATGGATCTGTCATCCAGGTACTTGGTCATTGTCTCCTTGAAGCCTTGGAAACTGTTTTCAGCTGCAGCATCATGTGGTGAGCAGTCCTGCAGGCCTGCTACTTGTTGGAGGAAGGACCTGCCCTGTCTTGTTGGTTCTGAACCTTGCTCCCATTGGCTTCATTTAAGGGCTCTTGTTCTTGTACTAGCAGACAGTCTAGAAGACATCCTTTATATCAAAGATGTCAATCGCCTTTGCCCATCTCGCAGAGCACTAGCTCAACCTCCCTTATCCAGATTTTGAAACAGATTCTCTCATGGCTAGTGTCAGGTATCCCCATAAGCAATCTTGACTCTGTTGGACTTTTCCCAAATGCTGTCCTGAATTCCAGATGCCTCAAACAATCTTTCCTTACAAATCTATGGGGAATATTCTAACTAGCATAATGGAACGATACGTTTGGCAACTCACTAACACAGAGGACAATCTTTCATTAATGCAAGATAATGAAAAACTAAATATCTTAATTGAACATATGAACGCAGACATGCATGTGGATGCTCTAACTTCAGCAGATGGTTGGTGTGGATGCATTGCATTCCTCCATTCTAGAAAATAAGCTCTAACTTCATGAATTTACGAAAACGATGGTGGATTCTTTCTATTTTCTGGGATTTTAGACAACATTATTCTATATTGTTGGTTAGTATTCTAGACTTAACTTTCAGAAATAAGTTTATTATCAAACCAACATGGAATACTTGATTAAATACAGCAACTTCCAGAATAACTGACAAGCTGTTAACTGCAACCTCATTGTTCAAAACTCACCCATTACAGAGTTATTAGTGGTGGCGGTGACAGCACATATATCTAAAAATAAGTTTGCTGAATCCTTTTTGACATCCCAGTTCCCTGCAGAAAGACTGAATTTAGCCTGTCGAAATGTTTTCTCTGTTACCCAGAGCAGTAGATACACTCCAGCTTATGAAAGAATATTACATGATTACATCCACATCTGCTGTTCTAGAGACTTGGAGTACTGTCTTCAAACTGTATTTTTCAAGGACAGTCCTGTTTCAAGGACTGGATTTCACTACACCAACTTGATTAAACTTTTTTTTTCTTTGAACTATTAATATCTTTCTCTACTAAGAAGTATTATTTATCTGAAGAAAGAACTAAGATCATATACTTCCAGTGTCAGTGAAGGAGGTAACTGAGAGTTTTTGGAGAAAAGAATTTAAACAAAATTTCCCGTCTGTTTGAAGGAAAGCATAAAAACAAAACTATTTATATTGATTCTACCTGAGTGGGGGGGGCACCCCAAAAAAGCTATATACTGTATGTTATAGACTGATACACTAAACTTCATTAGTATTTTTCCATTCTTACCTCTCCAAAAGGGAAGTCAGCAGAGACATTACCACAGTAATTAGATGGCAATCTGTTTGTCTGTGGATAATGAACTGATCGAGTTTCTTCTCATTAGCCTTCGCCATACATTCTGAGCCAAATACACCTTTGTTCACAGCAGCACAATAGAAATAGTTCGGTCCAGAACACACTGACATGCCGTTGCACTTCTGCTCAGATAGAGGATACCTTTGGTACTGTCTCAGATCCTAAGAAGCAAGGAGGATGTATGGAGAGAGCTTCCCAAATGTGTCCTTCTCTGGTAATTGGCCAATGTGCTTATCAGTGTCAGCCTGATGCTCTGATGAAGCTAGTAGCCTCCTGATGAGTCATGTAACATTATTCAGAGATGTGATAATAATCATGGCCCTGATCCTCAGCTTTTTGCTAAAAAGATGCTCACGATCCTCGTTCTTCCTTCACAAAAGCTTTACTACCTATTTATAATGAAGGACACCCAAGTCCTGCAGGTGGCTTATGACGGATGGTGCGTGCCTGTTAATATCTTCACGAAAGTGGTGAAAAGGACCTGTCCTTATGTGTCGAACTGTAATCTTGTAGCTAAGGCATTCTCCTGAGAAATGAGTGGCGGATTCCAACTTTCAAGCTAAGGAGTTAGTGAAAGTGGGGCGAGAGCATCTCAGCATCTTTCCTCCTAAAGAACAAATCAGCCATTTGATGCAATAGACCCAAATTAGACATGTAAATGTAGGAGAGAGATCTGAATTGTGAATCCAGGTGTGAAACAGATGGTTCACCATAGCCTCGACATTTGGAAATTGAAAGAAGGGTATATTTGTAGAAGGTGTCCTCAGGAGTCGCTTCTAGATTCAGGGGTTGAATGATACAGCAGTATGGGACAAGAAAGGAGTTACCACCATTAGCTTTGCATTTTTGTTTGAGGTAAACTGGTGTTCAGTAGTAAGTTACAGTTCTAATTGGATTATATTTTGATTTTTTTTTAAATTTGGCCCAGACAAACAGCATGCATTTCAATTAAAACAGGGACAAAACTGTGAATTAAGGAGTAAGGAGCATCATGCTTAAAGAAGGAAGGGTGGTTTTTGTATGCCAAGCTGTTGCTGAATGGATCATTCATAAGGACACACATCGAAAGCTTCGGAAAGGAAGCAGTTATGGCAGTCACGTTAGTCCTTTCACCTTCCGTATTTGTTAAAATGACAACTCCGCAAAGACCCATTTGTGAACTATGTTACAGTAAATATTCTGTTATCTAGTATGGTCCTATTATAAAACCATAAGCTGATTTTAATTTGTAGCCATTTTGAAGCAAAAAGTTCTTTAGTATATAGAGAAATTATAGCAATCCATAAGCGCTTGTTGTTATATCTCCACACTGGACGTGCTTCTGTCAAAACAGGCATCAGATTCAGTAGATTGTAACACAGATAACCTTGACCTAGCTTTAATTTAACTAACTTGATCCTGTGACACTGACGACAGCGGCAGCACAGAACTCGGAGAGTCAGGTAAGATGTGCAGCATAGAAGGACCATCAGAGACTGCTAAACAGGCACCTTGGAAACTGCCCAGAAGAGAAAGACCGTCCCTTGTCTGAGCAGATTTTAATCAACTCTGACAAGCTTTGCAAAGAGGTTCTGTTTCCGTGCATGTGTTAGAATTGTTACCCTCTTCTGCTCCAAGCTCCCAAAAGGATTTGGAAATTTTAATTGGAGCAATTAGAGTTATCTCAATGAATGCTTTTGTCGGATTCCAAGATTTTGCAACGTAAATAAGATGTGCTTTTTGAGAGGATTCTTGGTTTCCTGGAGAATATGAACTGGTTCAGTAATTGGGACTCTTACCAGCATCATACTAGAAGACATCTTTCTGATGAGTTCCTGCTTCCCTTTTGACCTTTTGGAAGATGATAGCAGGGAGAAGTGGATTAAATGAAGATAATTTAAATAATTCACATCTCTTGATTAGAATCACTTGATTTCTCTAGAAATAGTTTAATATTTTGAAAACAGGTTGAGTCTTTGCACAATTTAATTTTAGAAATTAGGCTATTGCAGCTTCAGAGCAGAAGGCAGAAAGAATAAATTATACTTTTTTTTTTTTTTTACTATTATTGTAGTCAAGAATGGTTTACGTGAACTTTCTAAAAGAATGATAGTCAAAAATGCTTAAATGAGTTAAATGTATATATAATTTTTATTTTCATACTTCCTCACTTCAGAAGTTGGTAGTATGATGGTTCTCCTAAGGAAGTTGAAAAATTGGAATGATACATAACATATGCTGTTATTTCTTTCCAAACTACAAAGAAATCTGAAATAGCTTATGATTCTTGTATAGCCGATTTCTGATTCTGATGTGGTTTCTTTAGTAGTGTATTAAAGTATTCTAGGAATCACCTTAGCAGTATTAACTATATTTCCCTAATCTGAGTCAGTGAATGAAACAAAGCAGAACTATGGTCATCTGCAAGGATTTTTTCTCTGTTATGATCCTATCGATGTCAAATAATCCACAAAATTGCTGTGGATTTATTCATAAGTGTTTTCATCATAAAGGACTAAAATTTTAAATAGATTTAAACTTTTATTTACTGTGGTATATTAAATATTTATTTCAAACAAAAATTCTTTCAATATACATGAGATACTTAAATTTCAAATAGTTGACTTTTAAAATTCTTTTTATTTACACAATGCAAAATTTCTAGTTACTGGTCCGTTTTATCACCTTACATGGGGGATTTTTAAAACTGTCTGGAACAATTTAGAAGTACAGAACTATTTATAATATTTCAATTTAATGTGTTTTTGGCATTGATTTATGTTGGTAGATTTTGTTTGTCCATACATATGACTTTTTAAATTTAAAAATTACAGCTTAAGATATACTTGCATTAGAGATGTTGGTGTTATCCTATGCTTTTCTTTAGTACAGCTGAATCATATTAAGTGTGAAACTTTGCAGTAGAAGAAAGTATAAAAGCAGAATTTGAAAATGCCATTGACAATTTGGAAGCTTTTTGGGAAACAAATTTAAAATATATACTTTTGCTTATTAAGGAAAGCAAGGAAGAATGAAGTACTAATAGCATATGAACAAAGAAAGTTCTAAATATATAAGATTTTAATTATTATTTTTCTTTAGCTTAAATTCATACTTCTGTAGTCATATTTTAACACAATTAAGTCTACTTAAAACTAATATTATGGTGTGAATTGGTCTCACTTGTCTTTAACTTCTGCCTTTAATTAAGTACTGAGGTTTTTGGGGATTTGGTTGTTTCTTGCTGATTGGAAAACCAAGATGAATTGGCAGCTGTATTTTAATTTTCACTTCAGATGAGATCTTTGTAATGAATTTATATTTCTCCCAAAGTCTGAGTTTCTGGTTGGATTTAGAAATATCTGGCTGAATGTATTTGTAGAATGGCAAAACATAGGAGACAAATTTCTTTATTTAGGTTGTAATTGAACTTCAAAGCACTTGACACCCTCTCTATTGATTTGTGTGAAATTTTCAGAAGTCTTTCAAAGTTATGCTCTATAAATATAATTTTTTTTCATGGAGTTATGTTGATTGTGTTCACAGTTGCAGAAAGTGAGACAAATGTAAAATATAGAAATAATTTCTGAAGTAATATAAGTGTGATTTTAGTTGCAAAGTTTTAATAATGGGATTATTAAAACTCTCTCTTTTAACATCAAAAGAGAGAGCTAAAAGACTCTCTCTTTTAACATCAATTTTATCTTATGCAGTCTTTGAGTTTTTCATTGCACACCATATTGTTTTTGTCAAATTTCTTAAAAAGAAAATCTCCTTTGAAACAGCGCCTATTTTGAGTATCTCATTCTTCATGTGATTTATACTGTTTGATTATGTAGGACCAGCAGGACATGGTGGGTACATCTTTTCTGGTTCTGGAAAGTGCTTGTCTTGTGGTGCTACTGCAGTGAAAGCTGCAGTGAAAGCTGCTGTATTTTCAGCAGACAGCCTGCTCCCCTAAAAGTGTCTTTGCTTTCGGCCTTCAATTTCTTCCAAAATCCTTGCAAAATCAGAGGCAGGAGGATTATTGACAGGTTATTAATGAGCAGTATGTTCAGATTATTAAGAAGAAAAGTTCTGGTTAAAGTTTCTGCTTTATTATTATACACATATGTATAACTTCCTATGTTTTTTACTCATCCTGCTGCTGCTGCGCAGTATTGAGGATTCCTGCCATTCTAAATTATAATTTCTGGTTTTCATTTATTTTAGCATTTTTTGGTTGGAAAAAAAAAGAACACAAATGGCGAACAGCAAAAAGAATTTGCCTTTCTTTGGATATTTTGTGGTGCTTTAAAATCACTTTATCGTAGGTATATGATATATATTTAATGTTCTTTGTACATTGGATCAGCTGTTCTATGTGATTATGCTGAATAGAAAATTATACTATTGTTCCTAGTGGGGAAACAGGGCTACTTTGTAGACCTGCCTGGTATATATAACCTAATATCTTGTTTACATCTTGTTTAAGGTAGAATTTTTTAAAAAAGAAAATAGTGGTTCTTAATTAAAAGTTGGCAGTGATGAAATTTGAACCCCAGTCCTGAATAAGGTAGCGGTAATTTTTAAAACTCCTTTTTTTTCTAGCCTTTAATTTCCAGTTATCAAATTTTAATGTATATTGTGTTGGTGGATGGAACAGCCTGTTAAGAGTTTTTGTTGCTTGTAAAGGAGTTTTGAAATTATGATCAAGATCCACAAAAATTTGTTTTGTTCTGTTTTTCTAAGGACAGATTGTCTTCTTGGATTCATTTTTTGAACTATCTTCTATATAGCAAAATCCTTCTCAAGACAAAGTAGAGTCAGATTCCAATAACAGTAGCATTACTACCAAGCCATAGTAAGATGTCCCTCTAACTAGAGATTTTCTTTTTTATATCAAATAATTGTAGAACTTAGACAATCTTGTAATAATATAATAATGTGGTAGTAAAAATAAAACTTGGACAGGAAACTTGATAGTAGAGTATTCTTCAGTCTTCCAGGCAATGTGGTGACAATATCAGGTGGTTAGAAGTTTCCACTAGAAATATAGTGTATCTTTTCAACAGTAATAATAATGCTGAACAGCATATATAGGAAGATAATTTAGGAATAAGTAAATTATTTTTGTTTTGATTTCCATGCTATTCTCATTTTTAAAATAAAGGGTTCACAGAACAGTGCAAATACATTGTTTTTCTCATGTGTTGTTTCTAAAAGGACCTGTCTCTTGTTAAAATAATTCAGATTGTGGTTAAAAATTAGAAAAAGACAAAGTTTACAAATATATTAGGTATCAGCACCAGTTATATGTTACAATATTTTCTACAGCAAAATAGAGCAGAGGGAGAATGCTTGTTACTTTATTAAAATAGATAACTGGCAAAGAATGCAGGACCAAGTTTGTATTTTTCAGATCCTAGTTTCTGAGAGTAGCCCCATGCTTTCATTATTGTGCAGGGTAATGCTTTGAATAGGAAAATACTCTTTTTTTCTGACCAGCTTTGTAGTGCTTGTCCACAATAGGCTCTGTGTACCTCAGAGATGTATTTTATGAATCTCTCTCCATTCTGCTCGCGAAAGAGGAGTTTGTGACCTACTTTTTACAGATAGAGAAGAATGTCTCTGCACTATGTTCCTGCAGCAGCCACACTTCGAGGAGGCTCCGTGTGGCCGTGCCCTGTTTTTAGACACTTGAGAATTCCGGGCATGCTGCCAAAGCCAAGTCCTTGCTCCGCAGTCCAGAGGTGGGAGGTGTTGTTTTTCAGCAGGTTGTAGCTTGTCCAAATCACAGCAGAATTTCTTGCAATGATAGAAATAGGGCACCTCTTGTCCTGGAATGCAACACATCGCTCCAGACAGTGGAGATGCAGGCATTTCTAAGGAAAAAGCTTAGAAGAGTTTTCTATTTGAAAAAATGCTGTGCAGAGAAAAAGCAAAAATTGTTGTGTCAGCATCCCTTAGTGACATGCTGTTCTTATACTTTGTATTTACCCTATTGCATTTCCATAGCAGTAATTGGTTTTATGTTCTCAGGTCAGAGTCTGGAGAATTGAAAATTCGTTGGTACACAGTTGCACTATTGCATCCTTCAAAACAGACTTTCAGCATGTTTTCTTTTGACCTTTTTATCTTTTGTTTTCTTAGTTTCTAGAAGTTCACTGAAGCTTGTTTTAATTTCTTTTTGGTTATCACGTTGTTCCATTTTTTCCTACAAAAACAGTCCTTGGATTGCTGTACAAGTGATGTGACAGGAACAGCTGGGAACATTAACTTTCTATGTTTAGTTGAAGTTCACATGATTCAAAATAGGATCCTTTTCAGTCTTAGATCTTTCCAAAAGATCCAAAAGGTGAAGAATCATCTTCAAGATTCCCCTTTTCCAAAGGAAGATATATGTTGAAGTTAGAAAACCACAGCAAAAGCAGTTTCTTTTTAATGATAATCTTGAGGAGATTAAAACTCTGTTTTTCTGATCCCCCCCTCATTAAATTTTTCATTTTCAAACGGATATTAATATGACTGTGCCTTAAAAGATGAGAATGGAGTGTCTTAGATACTGCCTCACTCCATAAGGCCCCGTGTAGTCACCAGAAGGGCACTGTGTGTCCTGCCCTCTTGCCACTGGCAATTTTTACACATTGCCAAGCCATGTGAAAATACCAGAGTCTTTCTGTGAATAAGCGATGGAAACAGAGATTGGGTTCAGAATATGACAGCACTGGTGCAGGTGCTCTCTTTGACAGCAGTAACTGCAGTAGTGAGGAGCTTGGTCCAGAGGTCTGGTACCAGTCTGACGCTGATGCCTTCCATGTGGCTGCCTGTGAGGATCCAGGGAATCATGAGCTGCACTCTGTTTGGAAGGCAAGCAGATTAAAAAAAAATAACATGAAGTAATGCCAGAACAGAGAGTAAAGTTAAGGATGCTCTTGGTACAGGCATTACATTAAAATGGTAACTTGAATGAAGATATGCCTCAGAAGAAAGGTTTTTCTACTCTGATACCAAGTGAACTGCCTTAAAATCACTGTGGTGGTGGTAAGGTAGAAAGTTGCTTTATCTACAGCTCATGAAGAGGACTGGCAACAGGTTAGAGAAAGTTGTGGAAACAATATTCTGGAGCTACCTTGAGGAAGGCAGCTGGTGAGATCACTCTTTACAGCAAAAAGCCAAGAATGCTGGATAAGTGTCATGTTTTCTCGGGGCAGCTAATGGTATTGAGAGGTGGAGCGAGTATGATGGTAAGCAGAAAGAAGCAGTCTGTAACTCTATAGCAGAAACCAGACATGAAAGTGGAAGCGTCTTGGAGACAAACAGTGTGCAACACTGAGAAGCAGTGGTGTTGCTACAGTTCAGCTAGCACTTGCGAGGAGAGAGGAGAGGAATCTCACTGCTCTTTTTTGGGGCATATAGGTTACCAGATAGAACAGATCCTGAGCCAAGGGAAAAGTCTTTCTTAGGCTGTTTCTATTTGAGTAAAGCCATGATGTAAATTCAGGTACAGATAAGTAGAATAACAACGGTATTGTTCCACTCTGATCTATGTTATGCATACTCTGTATGCAACTCCCAAGTTGCATACAGAGTATGAGAAACAAGTGGCTTCTTTAAATACATTAGACTCCTTTAAATATATCAGCAACCAAAGAAAGACTAGGGAAAATGAAGACCTGCTGTTGAATTGGGTAGGGGCTCTGATGACAAAGGATTCAAAGAAGGCAGAGATATTGAATGTCTTCTTTGCTTCAGTCTTTACTGCTAAGACTCAAGAATCAGATCAGGAATAAGACCAACCCTCAGAAATCCCATACCCTGGAGACCAGGAAGAAAGTCTGGAGAAAGGAAGACTTTCCTTTGTGGAGGAGAATCATATTAGAGATCATATAGACCAACTTAACATTCACAAGTCCATGGACCCTGATGGGATACACAAGTGCTGAGGAAGCCAGTAGATGTCATTACTAGGCCACTTTCAAAATTCCTTAAAAGGTCATGGAGATCAGGAGAGGTTCCTGAGAACTGAAAGAAAGCAAGTGTCACTTTAGTCTTCAAAAAGGACAAGAAGGAGGACCCAGGGAACTACAGACCAATCAGCCTTATCTCGATCCTTGGAAAGGTAACAGAGAAACTCATCCTGGACACCATCTCTAAGCATGTGAAGAATAAGAAAGATGGTCAGGAATAGTCGACGTGGATTCAGAAGGGAGGCAATCATCCTTAACCAACCTGATAGTCTTTTGTGAGGGGGCAGGGGGAAGGTAGATGAAGGAAAAGTAGTGGATGTTGTTTACCTTGACTACGATAATGCTTTTGAGACTGTTTCCCGTAACATCCTCATAGTGTCCAAAAGTGTGGGTTAAATGAGTGGACAGTGAGGTGAATTAAGAAATTCACTTAGTGAGTGAATTTCATCACTGGCTTAAAGGTAGAGCTTAGAGTGTTGTGATCAGTAGTAGTCTAGTTGGAGACCTCTAGCTAGCAGTGTACACCAGGGGTCACTACTGGGTCCAATATTCAACTTTTCCACCAGTGAACTGAATGAAGGGGCAGAAGCACTCTCAGCGTGATTGCAGATGATATAAAACTGGGAGGTGTGGCTCATACCCTAGAGGGCTGTACTGCCATTCTGAGGGACCTCAAGAGACTGGAGAGATGCGCAAAGAGGAATGTTGTGAAGTTCAAGGAAGGGATGTACAGGGTCCTGCTCCTAAGGAGGAGTAGTGCACTCAGTGTACCAGCACAGGCTGGGGGCTGTCCGGCTGGAGAGGAGCCCTTAGAGGAAACCTGGGGGTGCTGATGGACAGAAAATTGACCATGAGCTAGCAGGGTACCCTTGTGTTCAAGAAGGCCAGTGGTGTCCTGAGGTGCATTAGGAAGGATGTTGCCAGGAGGTCTCAGAATTAATCATCTCCCTCTATTCAGCCCCAGTAAAGCTGCATCTGGAGTACTGTGTCCAGTTCTGGGCTCTCCACTCCAAGAGGAACATGGAACTACTGGACCGAGTCTAGTGGAGGGCTAGTAAGATGCTGAAGAGATTGGAGCTTTTCTCATATGAGGAAAGGCTGAGAGAAATGAGCCACTTCAGCCTGGAGAAGAGGAGGCTGAGGCGGGATTTTTATCAATGTGTATAAATTCTGAAAGGAGGGTGAAAAGAGCATGAGGCATACAAGTCTACTTTTCTCATTCAAATAATTCAGTGTATGGAATACATTATTTTTATGACTATCATATATAATTGTTATCTTTCTTCACTGTCTCTGTGAAAATACTAATTTTGAGGGATGGCTTTTTCAGTTTGTCTTTTAAGGGCATGGGGTGAAGGAGCAGATGATTAAACAATATGAGTTCATGCATGCTTTTATTTGCAATTTGATATGGCCACTCATGTTCTATGGGTACCAGAGGACTTCCATCTACTTAATATTAACATTCTAACAGTAATAACATATTCTCCTTTAATATTTGTGTGGCCTAAGTATAATGTTATTTTAAGGCAAATAGGGAAAATGTGGAGTGTCTCCTGTTTTCTCACTTGTTGGTTTAAGCGTCTAATAACTTCATATGGGAGGGCGACCTGTTTAAGCTCTCTGCCATTTTTATTCCTTCGAGAGCTCTTCAAAACACACCAACTTTGTGAAGTTACATCAACAGCAATATCATGTGGGCATCTGTGTTCTCCCCTTCACACACACTGAGCTTTTAGAGCAATGTACTATCCACTCATGTACTTTCTGTTACCTTCTAGCCCCTCTGGGCAGGGATTTTCATCATATGTAACTAAGCATTGCTATTCTGGCATAAAAAAAAATGTAAAAAGGAGAATTATCAACTCAGTTTAACCCTTTGACTCATTAAAAAAGAAACCACATCACTATTATTTTTATTAAACATCTGGTCAAATAAATGAATGTACATGTGTCTTCTATGAGAAGCTAACAAAATTTGGATTAATTTATCAGGCAGATAGTAGGGTTTCTAGTAGGTTCAACTGCCATTTCAGCAGTTTGTTTTGAGTGAGTAGATGGTCAAAGATGCTTTTTTTCCCATGCCTTTGTAATTGAGGTGGTGATTTTATTGAATGAAATTTAGATTATTCTTTTAAGATTTGAGAAATCGTAGAGCAAAACAATGACTTGGTAGTGTCAGAAGACAGCATTGACTTGTGCTTTCTAGTAGAGAAGGGAGCAGTCATTTTGTTTGATAAATGGGACAAAATGCTGTCAGGCTAACTCTTGCTTTGTTTTCTACTGTTACAGGAGGTACATCGTCGATTTGAAAATGCTCCTGACACAGCCAAGACAAAAGCTTTGCAAACTGTTATTGAGATGAAGGTAAATGATACCATATGGCTAACAGGATCATGCTCTTTAGAATATGTTTTTTCATAAGAAAGCTGATTATATCAAATACCATACTTCTGCAAGTCTTTTAATTTAAAATTAATCCTTTCAGGGTATTTATTGATCAATGAAGATTCAAAAACTTTAGAAATCTGCCTTTTATCTGCCTGCAGCAGCATATACTGATTTCTTTCCCACCAAGAGTCCATTATATTATGAGGATGGAAATTATGGATTAATAGATTTTTATAATGATAAGGGTTAGTTTCTTTTTGTAGTATCAATGTTTGAAATGTCTGCATTCCATGTGTCAGCAAAGCTAGGAGGTTGCAACCTTCAAACCCACTTAAAGAATGAGGGATAAAGGCAGAGATGCCTATATGCCACCTTAAATCTAACTTCTCTAGATGGATGTATTTAATTGAATTCTTAAACCATTAGCTCAGATATTTAATGGAACAGTGGCTATTTGCCAAGAGGTAAATCACAAGTGGAGTGTATGGTTTACACAGCTAAATGTAATCATATTTCATATTGTATGATCTATAAAATAGATCCAACAGGCATGGCTTAGACAAATATATTAAAAAAATGGAAACTGTTCTCTTCCATTTCTCTCCCTCTCTCCATCTTTCTATATTTGCATCTTTCTCTTTTATTTTCCTTCTTTTTTTTTCCCCCTTTTGAACTGTTTCTTTCCATTCCATCTTAATATTTTCCATAGCCATTTCCCTTCTTTCTAGTCTGGGTCTTTTATTAGTCTGTTTCATGGTCCATAGCAGTTAAAGATAATTGGCGGTCTGGTAGCAATAAGCTGTCCATGCTATCAGAAAAAGCTGTCTGTGCCAGGTATTTCTGGGAAACAATGTGAGGACTGAAATAAATTGCTGTTGTAAATTACAATGTGGCACTTCACCTTACTACTTCTATAATTTCTTATTGCAGAAGTCTCCTTTACCACTTTTATTATAAGCATCAGAAATTAGTCATGGGTCCAGATTAGATCTTCATAGTGGCACTTTAGAACAATCTTATCTCATGAATGAAAACTTACATATGAAAGTATTTCATGCTTTTATTCAGCTGTACTTTGCTTATCAGGCAAAAATAAATCTTGATGAATGATTGGTTTGTGTAAGAAGGGAGGATAGTTTCAAATACTGCCTGTATTTCAAGAACGAGGAAAACTTTTGACGAAACTGAATAACTGAATAAATAGTAAAACCTGCTTTAAGGGATTGTTTCATAAATTCATATGCGCATTTACTAGTACACATGTACATAAGCTGAATGAAACAATTCATGCTGCTCCTAACATGTGAGACTTCTAAAGAAACAGTATACCAGCTAAACTGAAAACTTCTGTTCATTCTGTAAAGCTGTGAGGAAGGTGTTAGATAGACTTTCTTATTGCTCCACGTGTAAATTTTTTAACTATGGAAATACTTAAAATAGTCTGTGTTTGAACTAGGATAGCTGAGTATTCTCTGCTGCATTATTCACTCAAAATTCCTGCATGTCTTCCTTGCTTATGGTGCTTTTAATGTTTTCCATTTGTGACCTCACTCAAATTGCTAATAGTTGAAACTCCTTTTTTGCCATTCTTGCAGCCACATTCTGCTACATATCAGTTAGAATTAGCTTTATCTAATTTATACTGGCTTTGATTTACAAGGCTTTTTTTAAAATTTGTTATATATTGTTTACATGCAGTTTACCTGCCCCTAGCCATATTTTCTTTCAATGCTAAACTTTTGCTTCCCTTAAAAGGGATTGGACTAGATGATTTTCAGAAGTCCTTTCCAACATCCACCTTTCTGTGATTCTGTGAAAGGTATAAAAAAAGTACTTGAGTACTTGAAAATGAGTACTTGAGCACCTAGCCAGCTAAGTGTAAAGAGGTGCAGCCCGTTTTCCGTAGGAACTTCAAGGTAAATTTCAAGGATGGATACTTGTCTCCAAAAAAAGTCTTTCATCTTATACCTATCTTGGTATATTAACATGACATTTAACTGTGTATCAATTTGTCTCTTCTGAACCTCTTCAGGATTCAAAAATTTCTTCCATGGAGCGTGGCCTCCGGGATTTGGAAGAGGAGATTCAAATGTTGAAGTCAAATGGAGCTCTGAGCACAGAAGAACGTGAAGAGGAAATGAAGCAAATGGAGGTGTATCGTAGTCATTCCAAATTCATGAAAAATAAGGTATTGAGAAAACAGAAACAGTAGTAAAATAACTTAGTGAATAGATGTGAGAATTTTCACATCCAGCTGAGGAAAGTAGTTAGGATCTGGGTTCTTGTGCAAATGCTAGGAAATTGCAAGAGAGTATTTGTTTAATTTTACAGTATGTAAGAGATTTTAAACTCAAATTTTAGAATGGTATAGTGATGTATAATGATGAATGATGTAAAGAAGACAAAGAGCACGAACTATCTTGTAATGGCTTTCCTTTACACCTTCCTTAGAATAGTGGCATCAGAATATGCATATTCAGAGTATATCAGAGTATTCATATTCTTCAAAAGTGGGGTGGTGGTAATATGAATTTAGACAGTTGGAAATGTATGTGCCTCAGGACAGATATAACCATGCGACATGCTGGTCCTCAGGCATAAAGAAGGACACAGATTACTGGAATGCCTCTAGACATGTTAATTCATTCTTCATTTCTCTTGAAGAAATATTTTTATACACCATTTTTTTCTAATGCAGATACAGGCTACCATGTGCAGTAAATAAAACTGTATTGTCAAGAGACTTGCTTTCTTGGTAGCTTTTGCAGTCTCCTTAAAAACAGCACATAATTTTTTGGACCAGAGGTTAAAAATTTCTCTGCTGGGTCCTAAGGAGCTCTGAACCACTGCACTTGTCCTGTTTGATAACACTTGTTTAAAAAAAAATATAGTGAAAATGTCTTGGAGAAATACACATACTACTTTCCCTAAAGTAGAAACATGTAATACGAGTGTTTCTTCTACTTTGCTTATTCCAGTCAAGTGATTCACCTCAGGATAAGAACATCTGCTCTTTTACTCTTTTTTCCTTTATTCCACTGGATTGCTTCTAGAAACTGAAGACTACCACCTTCCAAGTTAAGAATGGAGCATCACCCTCCTTCCTTCCTTCTTCCTTCTTTCCACTCTCCCTCCTTCCTCTCTCTCCCTTCCCTCTTTTCCTTCCTCCTCCCCGACTTCTCCTCCTTCTCCTCTGCCTCTATGGATCTGATAGATCTGTTCAGCTATTTGATTGATTTCTGGATCTGTTTCCTCACTTGGGTCTGCTCATGTCTTTTCCTGCTCCTTTTGGATAGCATTTTCATCATGACTAGCTCCAATCTTCATGTCTTGCTAACCTGATTTGTTTTGTAATGCACAAAATTTTCTTTTTCAGTAACATTCCCTCCCTTTTCCTGTCCTGATTTTCTCGTTGATTGCACTTTCAAAATTGTTGGTTGGGTAAAGTGTCCAATATTTGACATATATAAACACAAGTATAATTCTGTTTATAAAATCTACTTTTGTTTCATAATCCAATTCCTGTCTGGCAGCTTAAATCAAATTACAGGGACATTAAACTTTTGTGAAGACTTAACAAAGAATGGAGGAGAAAATGAGTGAGCAGTGTTGATCCTTCTGTTTAGTTCTTTGTCACTTTTAGTCACTTGGGTTGAAACACGCCAGCTAGATGACAAATGTTAAACATTTAAAAGAATAACAATGTCGTGACAGGTAGAACAACTGAAGGAAGAGCTAAGTGCCAAAGAGGCTCAAGGGGAGGACCTGAAAAAAAGAGTGGCTGGTCTCCAGGTCGAGGTCTCTGCCGTAAGTTTATTTTTTGTGTGCAGTGGCCACTCACTGGGGCTTGCTAGCTCTCTGGCTTTTGGGGCAGCTTATGCTTTTCTTCCCTTACCTACTTCATAACTTTATATAACAGTAGAACTAACAGCCTGCTCAGTTCTGTAGCTGCCTTTTGTTCACACCATTTAGGTGTCTGTAACATCACTCTTCAGAATGCACACTGTTAATTGTTTTTAACAGTATTATCCATTTTAGCTTTAGTTTATTCTGTTGAAGCAGATTTTCAAAGTATTCAGCACCCATTTTGGGGCTTGACTTTCAGAGATTTGCTCTCCCAGAATAAAAATAATCCAATAACTGTATGAAAAAAGTATGTGATGAATCCTGTTTACACTATTTCACACACAAAGCCAGGGGCACACACACACACACAGGGAGCAAAGGTTGAATGCTGGATGCTTTTAAAAACTGATGTGATAATTTTATCAGCATGAATGTAGGGTCTTCCTTTGCTGTGAAAGTTTTGCTGAGTGTTTGGAGTGCCTTATGAAGCCAAAAGATGTGAGTACCTAATGCTACCTTAATTCCTTTGCAAATTGAAATGATATAGGCTGCATGCATCCAAAGTACCTTAGCACATTGGCTAGGTGAGCTTACAGCTCTAAAACAAGGATTTTTAGAGAGAACAACCTTACAGAACAGCTTGGGAATTTTAATGTAGTAGAATATGGTTGTATTCAGATAAAAACATTTCAGACCCAGAGTATTTAGGGTGAACATCTCTTCTTTTGCAAAGAGTATTTCTCTTTCCAAAGAAAGTCCAAACTGTTTTGGTAAAGTTTTACTATAATTCAAACTACCTACTAATTGCAGGAGTGTGTGTCATATGCAGTTTTTAGGAAGCTTTTTTTGTTCAGGGACTGCAGAAAGCATAGCTACTGTTAAATAGTTTACATCTCCACAGTTATTCTGCTTTGACTAGTAGTACAGCACAACTGGTTTTATTGGTCAGTGTGTGATAGGAGAAATAATGCTCTCATCTATATTTTTGTATCTTTTTAAAAGGATGGTGAAACCTTACAATGGATGGAAAAAAAACCCTTTTTTTTTAAGACAAAAATGTCCTCCTTCTTCCTCTTCTCTTCTTCCTTATCTCCTCATTTGCATCATTTCACACTAGAACACAGGAGCCCTTGCTGACTTTTTGATGCTATTTTAATGCTCTTGGGTAAAGAGTTTTATTTCTTTAACACTCTATTATTGAAACAGTGTTGTCAAGTTAGGAGCACACTTGCCCAAGTCTATGCTTAGACTTTCCAGTGCTCTTTATTAAAAATATATATTTTTCTTCAAGTTTGCATCATAATTGCTCTGAATAATGATTGCATTTAGGAGGCAATGTGATCTCATCTCAATACTTTTCTTTGAAATTTTCTTTCTAGTTGCCTATTACAATGACAGTTTGTTGAGATAAATTGGAATTTCCATCTTGATTTAAAATTATAAATTAAATCTAGGGCAATGTAGAATTTCAAAAACTGTTCTGATGCTGATTTGATGTATATTTGCACCTGCTTTAGGAAAGTTTATTTAATTGAAGGGTGTTTCTTAGAAGATCAACATGCTGATTTTATAAAGGGGGAAAAATAAATGTGTTTTTTTGGTTATATACTCTGAAAACATACAATTTAACTGATAAATGGAAAGATGGGAGAGAAAAACTCACCGGATTGACATTTAAAAGCAAACATCATTCTTTTAAGAGAAAATCTGTAGGTATCTCATCTTTTCTGGTACTTTTGGGTGATGCATTCTCGTTACAGTTCTGCTTCCTACCTGCTACTCCTACAAAGTAACTCTTTTTGGCAGTCATTTGAAAGATGCCTAAGAAAAGACTGACTGTATTAAAAAGGACCTCTCTTACAAAATTAATGCAATGGCTTCCCCCTTTTTTCTGATATCATTTGCTCATGACATTTTTTTTTCTAACCTTTTGTTCAAAATAGCTGAAGGCTTTAAAATGCTGTGGGTTGAGTTGAGAGTGTCATACCTTTTGTTGGTAGTTGTGTGAAGTTGTTGCTGCAGTAAAAGTATTAAGTGACAATTATTTTTTTCTTTTTTTTTTCTTCTCCTTTCCTTGCTTGTTCAGATTGGTCAGGTAAAACAGGAGCTGTCGCGCAAAGATACGGAGTTACTTGCCTTGCAGACCAAGCTGGAGACCCTCACAAACCAGTTCTCAGACAGCAAGCAGCACATTGAAGTTCTCAAAGAGTCTCTTACAGCTAAAGAGCAGAGAGCTGCCATCCTGCAGACCGAGGTGAGACGGGAACCTCTCTACTTGTTACTTTTAGCTGAAGGGACAAAAAGGGTTATTCCTTTTCATTTTTCTTCTACAAGGATGATCAGGGGCCTGGAACATCTGCCCTTTGTGGAAAGGCTGAGAGAACTGGGCCTGTTCAGCCAGAAGAAGGGAATGCTGGGAGGGGACCTGATCAGTGTCTATAAATACCTCAAAGGAGGGAGTGAAGAGGATGGGACCAGATTATAGACTATATTAGATTATATTGTATATATAATACATATATAAAATATATGTATATGTATAATATACATATGTGTATATGTATATATGTATAATATATATAATATGTAATGTTTATATATATGTATTTTATATATATATAATACAACTTATTTAGGATTTTTCTCTCTGAGAAATCTGTGGTGCGCTGTAATCTGTCTCATAGTGGTTTAGTACTGCTTGTTCTGCACATATTGCTGCACATTGTGTCTTTGATTATATGTTTTGGTTTCTCTAGGCTAGGGGATGATAGAAAAAAAGAAAAGAGTATGTGTGCATGCACCTCCCTGTGGGGAACTGCACACTTACACTGCCTGCTGCACTAAAATGCTGTCAGTTCAGTAACCTGGAGTCTGGAAGGTTGCTCAGGAGGCTTTTTGTCCGTGACCTCATAGCTAAAAGAGAGCAAAGGGAGGAAGAGTGATCCAGCTGTGTACAGCTCACTGTGACTTCATTGCTACTGTCAGCACGTACAGGAGCTCTTGCATGTAAATCTGTGCTTACGCCTGAAATACGTGTTTTTGTGTTTTATGACGCTTATTCCAAGTCAAAGAAAATGTATTTTCAGCAATGTGGGATTTAAAATTTTTTTTAATGAATTCCCATATTCCATAGGATGCCTCTGTAGTTATGCATGTCAAATGGTTAATGACTAAAGCATAAAATTTTATTGATTCTGGAAATTCTTGAGGCACAAATACAAAATGTATAATGACAGCGTATCAGTGCACCAGTGGCAGATTGTAGTGCTTGGAAAAGTCCAAAAGATGGCAGTCATGCATCAAAAAAGTCTTTGAGCTGTTAGAGCTAAAGCCATTAAAAGTCACAAGAGCTAGGAAATAGGTATGCAAGAGAATTTGAGGGTAATGTTTATAGAAGGATTTCATAATGCATTGTGATAAAATTTATTTGAATACTTTATCCTAATGTAGATTTTCTTAAGCTATGTTCAGTGAATCTATGGGTGCAGTTTCTTGACATGTAGAGATAAAAGTCATATAATAAATATCTGTGGCTGTTCTAAGATAGCTTTTGTGATAATTCTCTGATTTATGTAGAGGCTGAAATTGCAGAATCTGCTTCTAGTTTTGCAGCATCTGCAGTGTCTGCAGTTTAGTGGTGTCGTAGCAGTGATAGGCAAAGGCTCTTCTCTTACGAGAAGAGATAAGTCTAAGAGATAAGAGCAAGAGTCTACACGAGACTTAGCTTCAATAGACAGGGAAAGAAGAGCAGACAGGGTCCACAAGTTCATCTCTAGGACTGAAATTAAGGCAGCAATTTTAAAGGTTGAGAAAAATTGTTCTGTGTTTAAATTTGATTTTATTACTAGATAGTTTGAGGTGGGATATAAATTGGAGGTTACTGAATAGGGAGAAAGTAGCAGATGAAAAGGTACCAAGCTCCATAGCTCTTCTGGAGCAAAAAGTGTGCATCCAAAACCATGGTTTGTTTTTCTTTTTTAATTACTTTTATATTATTTTTAACTGAATTTAAAAAACACAGTCAAATGAAAAACTTGCATTCTTAATTGCCTATTGGACAAAAAGAAAATCTTTTAATTTAATGGAACAAATATAATTCTGATTGAACTCAAAGTTTAATTTAGATTAT
Organism: Crypturellus tataupa; assembly: GCA_034781795.1. Lineage (NCBI taxonomy): Eukaryota > Metazoa > Chordata > Aves > Tinamiformes > Tinamidae > Crypturellus > Crypturellus tataupa. Next base: position 2,070,660 of record JAWLRI010000833.1, read on the forward strand.
TTATTTTTACCTTTTTTATATTGATTTTTTTTTTATAATGATATTTGGATTGTTTACTTGAGACATGATTAATTTTAATTGGTTGGAATAACTGAAAATGTCTTAGTTTACAATCAGAAACATTTTATTAACTTTGTTAATTCTTTTTTACTGATGAAGATTGTATCCTAGATTTTTACATTTTTGTTTAAAAATATATTGAGTAAGATTAGAATTCACTAAGCTAAATTTAGAACTAAAAATTAGTAATTTTAGGAACTAAAATTTAGGTCTTTTTTAAAAGACAAATTACCATTTTCGATCGATCGTAATGACTGAAAAAACATAGCTATATTATTTCACACACAATATTGTAACAGACTTACTAAGCTAGAGACATACCACTTGCTTTTAAAAATAAAGTGCTTTTCTGCCCATGAATTACAGTTCTTGTTGCAGCTTGCTTTAATAACAAGTTTGAATACTTTTCATAAATTGCAGGAAAATTCATGCCTTGCCATAGCCTTGGCATATATTGTCATAATTTCAACTGTTGCTGTTGCTACATACTTTTGATAGAATAGTTATTAGATGAATTTTGATTTTATTTTAATGTTTTTTAATGTAATAAATTACTATATTCTATTCTCTGCACTGTAGTATTATTAAGTGATCTCAAAGAGCACCAGGATGGAATACTAAACCCAAACTGGCTCTTTCAAGATAGCTTTTTATGCAAGAATTTTCACAAAGAGCAGTATAGAAGCACGAGATTTTGTCTGGTCCCTCTCATTAACAACACTGGTCAGTGTTAAAGTATAATAAAGCATAATAAATATACCATGTATACATAGACATTTGGAGGGACAAGAGTGGACCTTCATAAACCTTTACTTTTTAGTCTTCCCTTAAGGAAAACTGAGGTTAACTGTGAAGAAGACAGTGATCCAGTATCAGAAAAATTAAATTTCAAACCTGCCATAGTAAACTACAGAGAGTCATGTGCTATTTGTGAGCTATTTATCTTAAGGGCTATTGGGTGGAGAAGATATGCTGGTTAACTCTTCGGTCCGTGAAAGAAACTTTAAAAATAGTTCTGCAAATTAGCAATCTCTTTGCAAATAAAACTAAAACATAAACCAATATTTATTTTGGAGTTAAGATTCCATCCATACAAAGTTTGTAGTATGCCCCAGTGAGGCTTTTAGCTTAGATCCATGCTGGCAAGTATGTGGCTTCAAAGGGAGGTTAGTTCAATCAGTAAGAACATTCCCCTTTAATTTTATATAGCGCCCAAGGTGGCGTGAATCTGTAATCAGTCTGTTCCATATGGCACATTCGGATTTATATTCAGCACAGAAATAAATCTGGTCCTCAGGAAGTTGCTCTGAATGTCTTATTAGGACATGATTTTTTTTTTCCTTATGAAAGGGCTTGCACTGACAGTTTGAAACTACAGTTGCTTTTCCCAGTATCAGAGAGCGCTAGGGAGTGCCTCAAGTTTAATGAGGAGCATGTGAACGAGATTCTGGGTGTTTCCAATAGGGCTAGGTAGGGCTACTGCTCCTGCAAACTCCTGCACGAGCTCCGTGCACAGGAGCAAGAACGAAAAAGGCTCTATGCAAAGCCGAGCGTGTGCACTCCTCCATGGCACAGGTGTGTAATCATAGGAGTTGTCCAAGTAAGTCGGAGCTGTGTGTTCACAGAAAAATCACTCTGAATTCTTCTGCAGACCATAATGGGCATTGTTACGACTTGTATGGGACAGTAAAGAGTCAACTCCAATGCAATTTGTAAGAAAAGTCAATGCTTAAAATAAAGAATTCTGTATTCACAATTAGTCAGTAAACACAGATTTTAAATCTTCATTATTGGCTATGCTACCAGGGAGATAGCCCATTTCTATGTTATAATTTATTTGAAAGATAGCAATAGATCGTCACAAACCTATCCTTTTAAAATGTGGCTTCTCATTTTGTGTAGTCAGATGCTTTACCTGGCAATGTGTAAAGCAGGGTATTAAAGTAACGCTTCACGTTGCATACAAAATATAATTTTTCTATTGCTTTGGTACATTTCTCAGCTCTGAATTCTGAATGCTGGCATATAAAAAAGTACAAAATTAAAAAAATATACAAAATTGCTTCAAGGTCTGCTTTAAGTAGTTAAGCACCTCTTAGAAATTATAGCACCTCTGCCCATATATTCCAGAACTGGTACTTTATCTGCTCCTTCTGCTATCAATAGCATAGTCATACCAATAGAAAAGTTTGAATTTTGCCATTAGAGAGAGACCAGGAGGCTTGATCATAATTTAAGGGTACTTTTGGCTTTTACTGAATGGTCTATGGCTTTGTTTACTCACCTAAATCAGGAAGAGAGTAGATGCTACATGTGCATCGTGGACATCTCCCTAAACCTGTGTGGGAATCACCAGTGTGGTAATAATATTACAAATCACTACTATACAGTTAGAGATGTTGTAAAAAAGTGATTTAAAAATATGTTTTGAAACTCAAGACTTATTGGTTCAATCTCCTTAATTCTGAAAATGGAACATAAACTTCTTTTTCACTGTGGACATTTGAAAATGTTAGTGATTTCCTTAAGATATAAATTGGTAACATCCCTAAAGTTACGACTTTGATCTAATTGCAAAATCACAGAGGAAAAAATGTAATTTAGATTTTGTGTCATTGTCTTTTCTGAGAGTTAATGGGAATACTAATGTGCTATGCTTAATTTCCAGTCAAAATGCTATATGTTGATGTATGGCTCTACCTGTAGGGAACAGAGTTGCTGAGTATTATTTACTCTACATTACTACTGCTACTGAAAAATTCAATGAGGAAAGATCATTGGTTGCTAACTCATTTTTTCCTACACAGTGAAGAGATATGGAGCTTTAGGTATGTATCTGCCTCAAAGGGAAGGACTCTTTTGTTCCTGCTGTGTCTTTGTCTAGGAAGACTGTTGTGTTGAAGGTGACAACTACCATGCTCATTTCCCTAAAGCTCTGTGGCAATTTGGATGGCACATGCTGGCTGAGTTAGTAAGCACTTTGTTATATGAAGAACTAACAGTTGCCTGAGCTGCACTTTAATATTTTACTTGCCATGCATAATTAAAGGCATGGCAGACTATTCCTGTGCAGGCAGTTAGGTTAAGCCTGGGTTAAGACAACACCATCCAGGACACAGAAGTCAGGGAAGGGGCGTCAGTGGCTGTTTGCCTAGTCATTTCCATGCGCAGTGAAAATCTTAAGCTGACTTTGTTGAAGTTGGCGTCATCTGACTGCCAGAGACCTCGATTCTTGTCACTGTGGGTGGATGCCATACATAAACTGAGCTGACATGAGTAAACAAGTGGAGTGTTCTGCCAGGAATAGTGTTAAGGTGATGACTGTGTGTCCTGCCAGCCTTTGAAAATATTCTCAAAAGTGTTTCTTGTGGTTTCCTAGGCAGGGACCTCACGCAAATAAAACCAGGAATGCAATTTACCCCAAACCATAGGCTAATTAGAGTTCAAAGAGAATAATCAATCAGAAAATTGCAAGCTTTCTGTGGATAAATTTTTGTTTGCAGATGTTGAATGCTCCCTTAATGCTTTGCTCTAGGCATCTGGAGTGTCTCAAATATTTTGCAGCACAACTGTTGAAGGTATGTGGAGTTTCTTATGAGGGAGATTTCAGTTTCCCTTCAAGGATGCATAAAAGTGACTCTTAGCTTCAGTACTAGATGTATCCAGAGTAGGACATACCTGATCAGTCAACAATTCTGGGTGTTTTTAAATAGAAGACAAAGTCTGATCCACCTGTTAAACCTTTCATTATAAAAACTATCAATTCTATAAATCATATATGGATAATACCTGCTGCTCACATATCAGTGCACAATATGTTCCATGCCCCACGCGCTGGGTGAGAGGTTAGGAATGTGATTTTAATAATGTATGTGTAAGTGAGAAGGCTCCAGATGTAGAGGTGGCAGCAGGGCTGCTGTGCTGATTGGAAGAGCAGGGCTGCTCTTTTCCCCACTGGCAAGGGCTTAGTACTCCACGTAAAAGGAATCAGGCTAAACAACAAAGGCTTCTGTAGAATTATATACTGTAAATGTTGAGCCTTAGAGGCAACTCTTCCATTAGCCAATTAAAATAAAGTGGAATTAGAATGACACATTAAAATTAAATGCAGTCCAAAATACAGTAAACGTGCTGCCCTGCCTGTCTTTAAATTCATTTTCTAGTTGGGTTTGTCCAAGACTTCTCTTTGCTTTGTGCCTCTGCTGGTCTGAGCTGTTCAGAAGGACCAAGAAATTCAAAGATCACCCTATTTACTCACTGTGACTGATGTCCTGTAATGGCTTCAGCTAATAGGGACCAAACCTGATACTGTCAAAAAAGATTAGCAGCCAAGCTGGCAGATTTAAGTTCTGCTTGAATGCCAAGTGGATAGGGGTCAGTGGGTTTCTTTTGGTATCTTGAGCAGGTTGGGGGTGTTGGGTTTCATATTCCACAATGGTCTTCGGGATTAGTCTGTGCTCTGTGGTGACCCTTTTCCTCTCATCAAATTTATATTCAGATAACTCTGATTCCTTCTACCATTTTTTGTCTTGGGAGCAACATGTTTCTTTACTGCAAGAAAAATGTAGAAGGAAAAGCAGAAGCTTCTAAATGTTCAATTTTGAAGTTTGAGGATACCACAGTATCCCCCAGAGTGTGTTTCTACATTTCTCTTTGCCATGGGAGCTCTAAGTACCTTTATGGGTCCAGATTGTACCCAGAGTATTCCATAATATGTCATTTGTTCCACTTTATCTGCATGTTGCAGAAAATGAATTGTTTTTAAAACTATTTTGTTGCTACTTAAGACAAAATACTCTTAGCCACTGTAAGGTAGTCTTCTTTCTGTGTTTGGATCTGCAGCAGCCCCAGAGACCACTGCTGTCATTACTTGCAGCCTGAGCTGCAAGTCTGATTCCGATTAAGTAACAGAATATAATGTGACTGCTTGGTACTAATAGTTAATGTTTAAATCTATAAATATTAGTGGTGCTTCCAATAATGGGACAGTTTTCCTGTATGTGAGAACCCTTGCTGCTTAGGAGAAATGCATTCTAGTAGCCGTTACTCTCAGAAAATAATCCAAATTCGAATCTTGTAAGACTGAGTTGTTACAAGTATGGACTCAAATGTTCCTAGAAGAAACATTACCCATTGTAATTTGGGAATAAAACATTTGATTATTTTCATTGTTCAGTCTTCTATCACTTGTGATAATTGTTTTGTCACAGGTTGGTATATGATGAAGTCTTAAAGGAAGCAACATTACTTATCAGCATCTGCCTGCAGTTTGACAACACTTGCTTATAAAAGTGCAATTTCTTTTCTAAAATCTCTCTCCTTCCTTTCTAAACAAATTCTGGTTTTGCATGTCTAAATCCAGGTGGATGCATTACGATTACGTCTGGAGGAGAAAGAGACTATGCTAAATAAGAAGACAAAGCAGATTCAGGAAATGGCGGAGGAAAAAGGGACTCAAGCAGGAGAGATCCATGACCTCAAGGACATGCTAGATGTGAAGGAACGGAAAGTTAACGTTCTTCAGAAGAAGGTAAGATTGTAGGTGTCGAAATAGAAAATACAATACATGTCTGGCCCTTCCTCATTCCAAGAATTTACATTTTGAAGGTTAATGATTCAGTCTATTCCTGTAATGGGAAGTGCAGTGAATAATATATTTTGATTTTGTCAAAGCTTTGGAGAAAGAAAAACAGAAAAAGAATCGAAGCAAATGCTGCTTTCAGTGCTTGCAGGTGCTTTTCCTGCTTCCACTTCACTATTAACGACTGAACTGTTTGTAGGGGTGTAGATCTGGTGGAAAATCAATCCTTTCACACCCACCAGCGTAACGAAGCCACATTGATTTGAGGCAAGGGACACTGTGACACTGAGTGACTGTGTCCTCAGTATATGAATAAATGAATGAAGAATTGTATCAATATAAGTCATTAGGATGATTCTTCTGTAACTTACTGAGAAAAGTACAGGAAAAAGTTTGTATATAGCTTTCATTAGAAATGCTATTTTATCATACATAATATTGGGAGGAAATTGAATAGGATAATTGGGCTTCAGATCATCCTGCATATCTTTCTGCATAAGAAAATGTATACCTTGTCAGAGAAATAAGGTAAGTTTCTCAAAGGGCAATGAATCCTAGGGCAGACCAAGTCATTATGGATGATTGTTGTCACATTGCACATAGTAATTCCCAGGCAACTGCTATGCTAAAAAGAAAGAAGTGCATGTATCACAATAAATTTTAGTGTGCAGAATATTTTTATTCTGTATTTTTGAAAGAGCTGCTTTTGGAACTTGTGTTCAAGATACTTCACTTGTGATTGTGTTTTTTTTCCTAGTCACTTAAACAATTTCACAGAATTCTTGTGATTTTGATAATTCATAAGACTGATTAATTTCTCATGCCTGCTCAGTGACTTTTCTTCTAGTATATAGCTATCAATCAAGAGGGTGTAGGACAGGTTAAGTTTAATCTGAGCAGTCCTCATACAGGAGTGGAAGATGAGGTGTGGAGTTTATTTATAAATAAGCCATAATTCTAGAATTTTCGAGTCTTATTCCTAGTCTTTGTAGTCTCATTTTTGGTCTGTTCATCTTTTCAGGAGCTCTCATAGTCTGCAATTTTTGTAGAGCTGGTTCTCTATACTTTCTCTTTGTGTGCAAAATGAGTTGGGGTAGTCCAAATACGAAGGTGCCAGCTGAATGCTTAACCAGGGAGTAGGGACTCTGACATTTATGCAAACATTAAATGTCAATGAATTTGTTTGATTTTCATTTACTCTTAAATTGTATTTTCACATGTTTTCTCATTTGATCTACTTAACGCTTTAAAATGCTTTTTCATTGGTTAATTTATGCTGAAGGTTATGGTTTCCTCATGCCACTGCAGGCTGCATTATCACAGTTTCATCTTTGTCTTTTCAAGTGCCCAACCTATTTTTTGAGGTTTGTTTGTTGCTGCCTTTAAGTAAAAATACCTACTTGCTTTAGGGCAGAATATAAGGTCCTTGGCTTGATCTCTTGTTCTCATAGGTTGCTCAACAGAAGACACCACTAGTACAGTAAACCATAATTTGAGTTTTTGTGAGCTCAGAACCTGCCTCTTAGCTTCTTAAACACTGAAAATGAATAACTTGCCTATGGAAAAATATCTTTTTTTCCTGCCAGTAACTAGAACGACATAGAGATTTGAATTTGCTTTTGCCTTCAAATTGTTGGAACTGTTCCTGTAGCATGCACAGTAAAACGGTGAAGTTTTTAAACCAAAAGATGTTGTGTTCAGCTTCTATAATTAGCAAAACAAAAATGTCTTTGCACAGTCTAGCTGACAATGTATGAGATGGTACGTGATGCGATATGGAATTTCTTTTTATATAACCTAAAGTGAATGTGCACAACTTCAGTCTTTCAGGGTTTTAAGGTGTTACCTTAGCTTTACCTTAGATTTTTATTGTTTGGAATCTGAGACTGAGTTGGGGATTTTCTTTAGATGGAGTTTTGCATTTTCTTCTTCTTCAGTTTTTTTCATTAGTTTTTTTTTTTTTTTTTCTCCATGGAAAAATGACACTTGGGAAAACATATGAGGGGACAGGTCTGGTTTTCTTGTTTCTGGTATTCTTGAAATTGTGAGAACTTGCATTAAATCTTTTTCATGTGCTAGAAGAAACTGTGAGATTTTCTGCCATTTCATCATGGCTGTACTTCTTTGAAAGCACAGATAGCTGTTTCTGCCCTCTGTCTGGAACTTGAGGAGCTAATAGTTCATCTCATATGAATGTGTTTCTCTTAAAACATGAAGTTTTAGGAGATGAAATAGATTTATTTTTTCTTTTTGCATTCCTTATTATATTGAGTTTATGTTCTTGCTAAAGCACAGTCTGTTTTCCGATTTATCCAGTTCTGTCTTTCAGAGCTTCCAATGACAGATCAGAATTTTATTTCATATAAGAAGGTCAGACTTTTGCTTCCATGCACAATAGTCCTTTTATTCTCCTCTCTGATTAAAAACTGGTATTTTCAGGCAGATCGGATCTGTATGTTCCTATTGAAGGTCTGGATGAATCTGGTACAGCTGAAAGCATCTTCAGAAGCCATAAGTAGCACTGTTTTTTACTGGCTTAGTTATTCACTATTAAGTGTTATTTAGGAAGTTTAAATGCATACAGTGAAAAACAAAGAACGAGGTATGGCACAAAAAGAAGTATTGTTTTGTGTGTGTGAAGAGATATTCTTTTTGTATAGATATTTGGTAGTATCAGCAGTATATAAAACTGCTGCTTGTAATTATGAAGAGGAACGGGGCACATGTGCCGACAAGAATTTAACTGAATTAAGTTTCAGATTAGTGGATGCTATTCAGTCATTTTTTACTAAATGGTTTTCCTGCACCATACGTTCAAATTCTTGCAGTGTAATTTTTGAAATTTGTAACAAAGCTAAAATCATAAAGAAGTTCAAGTAGAAATAATTTATAGAAAAGTTATTAATTTACATAGCTCCTCCATTTAGAAAGTTGTTTATTTTAAAATTTATAATGGTCACCTCTTCTAAGAATATAATCATAGCCAAGGCATATATGGCTATATGGGCATTTGCACTAGGCAGAAAATCCTTTGTTCTTTTTTTTTTTTTTTTTTTTTTTGCCTGTGACTGCTTCCAAGGAGTAGTCACTTATTCTGATCACATTGACAAGAAAATGGTGCATATGGTGCCCCAAACTGTGTTGTACTAAATCCATGCAATTCTGTTGTTGAGGCAGAAATTATTTCAAATGTGCTCTTTCCTGGGACTAGTGGGTTTGTTTATGTGTCGTTAATAACAGTGCTATAGGAATAAATAAAGGTGGTGAATTAGAAAATAGGCTTTTTGATCATTCTGAAATCCAGAAGAGGAAAGTAAAGAATTTTTGATGTCTGATTAAGGATCAAATACAGGAAGCACTTAGAAAATTATGAATAACAAAGATTAGAAACATTAACATGACAATTGACATCACTACCAATACGGAGTAAGCACTAAAATACTGGTGTATGTTCCCAAAACAAAACATGTGTATTCACATTTAATTCTGCAGCCTTTCCAGTGTTAAGTTTTTATGGTTAAGCTGCTTGACAGCACCTGTTTTGGAGACAATAGAAATCGAGTAAATGCAAGAAATCTGGAGACTGCAAAAAGAATCTTTACTATCTTTATGTCTGAAATTTCATTCAAAATCTTACTTTACAGAGTTTGTGTTGTCTTTTTTTTCTATTTTTTTTTCATTTCACTGAAAATAAATGTAGTATAAGATCTCATTTGGAGTTGTTTGAGTGCCAGATAGGGAATGAGTGTTAGAAAATAGAACAGGGAATATGCTGGACAAATCTCAATCTGAAAAACATCTGTCTGTGTGTCCGGTAGACTCAATTGCAAAGAAATAAGGGGGAAAAATCAATAGTCTATAATTGACGCAGTTTACAGAAATAGCTTCAGGGATAACAGATAAATAACAGTTACTTTGAAAGAGAGAAGTCGTGCATCTATCACCTGTTGCTTTGCAGGATGAGGAAAACAAAATGAGGAAAGTCTCATTTTGTTTTCACAGGGAGGGATAATTATCCCTTCCTTGTGTAATGCAGCCGTAGTCAAACAAAATATAAGTTTTGGTGCCTGAGCATAGAGGTGGGTTTTGGCAGATCCTTGTGATATTCGATCTATGATAAAGAAGATCCATTGTGGCTTTGCTGATTTTATTTTAGCCAGTATGCGGAAAGACTCCAGGTGTGGTCTTCTTGCTCTTTTGAGTAAGAGGCGGTACTTTTCTCCAAGGATTTAGATGCTCCCTAGTTTTCAAAAAGCTTAGAAAGCAAACGTCTTATGTGTAATGATGGGAAATACTTTGTGGCAAGAGAGAGGGACTGCAAACTGAACTTTTAACTCAGTTGTTTAAAATCAGGAGTGGTGATAGTTATTACAACAGCAATGTTGATGTCACAGAGTTTGTACTTTAAAGGTAATTTTCACTCCATTCCCTCATCCTTTTGCTCTTGGAGATATTTTGCTTTTGATATTCGCCGGTGACAGTGAACACTGCCTGTTCTCAATACCAAAAGTCCTTGGTGACTGTTGATTTCAAGATATTTCACTGTGGAACAATACCTGTTGATCCCAGTTCCTACCGATAAGCGTTGGTACCTCTTGATCTAGGCAGGCATCTGTCACTTTTGCTCTCAGATGGATTTTGCTCTTGGTAAGCATATATGACTGTTAATACCAATGCCTCTTGGTGCAGTAAAACTACCAGAGAAATCTTTAGAGTCTTAATTATGTGAATTTATCATCATTTCTTCACTTCCATCATTCAGGGAGGAGATTAGTTGTTTCATTTCTACATTGGAAATGACACTACCAAATTTATCTTCATTTTATAATAACCATGACCACTTTCAAAATAGGATTCTTCTACTTCGACTTTCTACTTCTCTGAGAATTTTTTTGAAGAATTTTCTAGAACAGTTCCCCCCAGATAAAATAGAATGGCATATCTTTCCCCGCTGCCTTCCCCCCAAATATACAGCTAAAAAGAGGCCATTCAATTAAGAGGCTATCTCACTTTAAAATGTTTGTTTTTAAAATTTAAAATTTTTAAGATAACTGATTGCCATCCAGATCTTAGGATTTATTAGAGCAGCTTTCATTTCAACGTCAGCAAAATCTTTTCCCTCCCACCATGAGATTTGATCTTAACCTTTCTGAGCCACAGGGTAACATGCATCTTTCAGATGCAGAATATCAGCCCTGAAAGGCCTGCAAGCTCAGCTTCAGCTAGTCTTCTCAGTGCAAGATACCCCTTCGTTGCCAGTGCTGGTAGAGGTGAGCCTGTATTCTTTAGGAACTGATCCTGGGAATGTGCTTTTGATCTTCTTGTCTAATCCAAATCCATCATGGCAGGTGCCCTTTCGTGTCATACACTGAGGTGTATTCCAGCATTCTTTCTGTTCAGGGCTTTTGGTTTCCAGGGTAGAGATATTTCACAACTCTTAGTGCTTTGTACAACCTTTACTGGTAAATTTGTAGCTCGTAGTAATATAGGTATCTTGTTTGGTTATAACATAAGCAGTACATGACCACATTTATTAATCTATGTGTCGAAATTCTCTTCTTTCTGTTAGGAACTTCCAACTTGGTTATTGACAACAATAAATCACCTTCTGAACATTCTTGGCATTGTTGAGTTTTTCTCTGACATTTCACGTGCTAAGAATTTTTGATCAGGAATGATACGATTTCCTCCTGGGAGATAACTTTCATATCTGGGATGCTAATTAATTCCTTCTTTGAGGGACTAGCATGTAGTTCCTTGTTTTAGCAGTATATATGTTTATATCATGCAGGAGAGTGGGAGAAATCTAGAGCCTCTACTGTACAGTGTGCTCTTTTTAATATTGTCTTTTCATTCTGAAGACAATTTCTGCGCAATATGTATGTTAAATTTATTTGCCTTCTGGTTTTCTTTGTATCAACCTGAATGAAGCATGCTTGGATGCTACTACATATACTAGAAATACTATTTTTTGTTTAGATACCAAAAAAATATTCAGGAGCAGCTAGGCTTATTGTGGATGAAACAAGTTAACAGCAATGTATATTTACATAAAATTATACAGATTCTCCCTCATTAGCTTTTCACATGTGAACCAAGTTCATGCATTTCCTACTATTTTCTTCCAAATTATTCTGTCACAAGGGTAGTGGCTGTACTTGGCCCACTTTACCTCTGTAGTTGTTACTCAAGTCACTTGCCTCTTATGGACTTGTAAGCATATAAACATTTGCTTGTTAAGAGCTAATAATGGATATGGCCTGCTTATGGTCTTAAAAAGTATTAAAAACAGTCATTTGCCAATAGCAGTCAGGATGTTCAATGTGTTGTGGGCCACAGAGATTCTATCGTCTGTCCTCATTTTTCTGCTATTTAATAGAATCGCCCAGAAAAAGACCATCACTGTACTTTAAGTAGCTTTCATTACTGGTCACCTAAAACATGGGGTGCATGGAGAGCCTCATATAAATACTGCATGGACTTAGAAAATAACAACTACAAAACCATGATTTTTAAATACACAGTTTAAAAGTAAATCTTGGGGTTATGTAGAACTCATCTCTGTTAAACTTCAGTGCAGTGAAATCAGTTTGTAAGTTAATTTATGCTAACATGCATCTGGAGGTCGTTTAGTAATTTATGTGAAAGTTCTTAATGGCTGGAGAAGGCAAATGTTACACTTGGAAAACTGATTTTTAAGCAAATAAACTTTTATCTTATTACAGTGATTTTCAGTATATGGTTATGGTCACCAGTGCAGTATGGTTATGGTTACCAATGCAGCATCTATGTTAGAGAAAGCTACTGGATTCAGAATAAAATTGTAGCTATTTTTTTATTAAGATTTAATGAATTTTATGACTGGGTATGTTAAAAGTTGTAATATGCAGAATATGTTGCTTTATTTTTATACAATCTCATCTTTTACTAGGAACTTTGTGTGATACCACAACAAAAATGAAAATATCTGGACCATATGCAGTATGTTTACCTGTATTTCCAGGTGAATGGTAATATTCTTTCAAAAAATCAAGTGTTGTTTTGATGTGTGTGAAAGACAGTAAGACAACTTTTTGCCCTAAAATCTAGTTACATAAAGTCTCTTGATTTATGTCGATGCTATATAAGAAAGAATCTTTCCTATTGCCTTTAGTAACTAAAGTACTTCACTTTTGTCTGTTGATAAAATTAACATACAGTCCTCCTTATAGATAAGTAGTTTCAAGCTACGAAGGAAAGCAGGATTATGAGGTTGATGGTGTTGGTTCTGTAGTTCAGCTGTTGTAGCCGGCTAAGGTAGGATTTTAAATTGATAGCCATTGTTGTAATAATGTTACAGAAGATGAATAGCAATAGCAAAGTTACAAGAGAACTTCATGGGGTTCTTGGAATTATCTATCTTCCAAAGTTCCAAAATTTGAAACCATAATTCAGCCAATCTATCATATGTGGAAGGAGTCTTTTTCCGAGCATCCCTCAAAGAGCAGCAGTCATTTTAATATTATGTCCTTCTTGTATTTTAAGATAACCTCTTGATTGGCAAGACAGAACATTACTCATAGGTAGTGGGTCTGACAAATACCGGTTTCTTGAAGGAATCTGGGAAAATGGCCAGCTTTGGGGCCCCTTGGCTTCGTTATAAATTAAATGTGTAGTTTTTTTGGCAAGATAAAGCTAGTAAGCTTTGTTGGTGTATTCACTGTCGTACTAGGCAAATACAAAGTCCTCGATGATTGAGGAGGCAGGAAAAGCTAGGGCGTGTGTCATTTTTGAGGTTGCTTACATCAGTCTTCTTCGCATGGCTTTTCATTGCTCTCTGGGTTGCAAGAGTTTGCAATTTCCGACACTTTGGTCGGTGCTGAATCGCTATTCAGGCATTTTCTGCCCCTCGGGGGATCATCTGAGCTGTGTCTGGAGCAGCCGTTACTGACTGGGTTAGCCAACCTAGAGAACCGCACCAAAACAAGGAAGGAGTCATTTTTGAATTCGAATCTCTCTTTTGCTTTGGTTCAAGTGTGGTTTTGAACACAGTAGGCTAGAAAACGTCCTATGTTGAGTTTCGACTCAATATCTATGCAGTCATTAGAACTGCCGTAAGACACAAGTATACGACTGGCTTTCAAGCCCTGATTTCACTTCCCAAGGGATGAGGAAACTCCATGCTCAAGATGAAACAGTGTCACCAAGAGAAATGAGGATCACCTCCGCCCAGAATAACATATGGAGTTGACAGTTGTGATGTTGTTCCTGCCAAAGGGCTCCACTGCCTTCAGCCAACGATGGGTGGGTGGAGTGTTTTAGAGAGAACTTGGAGAACTTGGAGTGGAGATTGGAGTGTTGATTGAGTATTGTCTAGAACAGTCTGTGAAATAAGGGAAAGAGTGTGATGAAATTAAGGGAGTAATTTAATATACATGGCTTAAATTCATACAGTTTTGGAACACAGACCTTGAGTGAATTTAATCTTGAAGCTTGATTTTTCTGTTGACTGTCCCTGTTTTTGGAAGTAAGTCTGTATTAGCAGCAATAAGAAAAATAATAAAAAAATTGTACTCTTGTGTTTAGTGTTTACACAGTCATACCTTCCTTCTCCCTTTTTTATTAATCAGTCTTTCGGGGAGAATAAAATAGGAGAATGGAAACTGACTGGCAATATTTTACATTGGAATTAGAAACATCCTTCCTTTCTGGAGCTCTCTCCTCTGGTTTAAGGCAGTTTTACCTTACACTATTTCTTTAATCATTGTATTAAGGCATTCATTTGGAAAAAGTAATTTGGTGCGTGAGTCTGAGTCTCATTTAAAATCTGTGTTCAGATTGTACAACCTTCTGCTTGAATGATCCTAAATGACAGTGCAGATGAATTTCATTTTGCTGTCAGGATTTCCTTCACAATCAACATTAAATCCCATGTTCCCAACATGTCCATCTCTCTGTCTCAGTGTTTGGTTGGGTTTCTTGCTCCCTGATTTCATTCTGAGATACTGCAGTGCTGTGATAAGTTAAGCCTTTCTTTTCCTTATGCCTCTTCTCATCATCATCTTCTCTGGAGAGAATATGTGATATGTAATATGTACTGTGAAAGTATTTAAGCAGAGGTAGATCAGTAGGTACGGTGTAGAACTAAATCAGAAGCAAGATAGGAAAATAACATTATCATTTCCATGATAATGAAAGCAAGTTACTATGGAAGGAAGGCAGTTACCATGGAAAGAGTTTTATACAACTTTAATAATTTAATAAGCTTTTCATTTGGCACGTTTTAAACACGATATATAACCTTGGAAAGCTCATGCTATTCCAAAACCAACCTCTGAACATATTAGTGTTGTTTCTCGTGAAATGGATATATAAAAACTAAGTTAACATGCACTGGTTCTAATTTTTTTCTTGTTTTTTTTTGTCAATGTTTCATAAGAAAGGGAGAGGCTCTTCCATGGTGAAGCAGTTTGAGTCTTCCTTATTTTGAACATTTGGGAACCACTTTTGAAAATGCTGTGAATTATAGAATTTGTATTTTTTCTCTAATTGACTTTCCTAAATCAGATCTGTGTAAATGTATCGGTAAAGTTCTGTCTGGATCTTGGTACAGGGAGGACCACATGTTCCCAAAATAGTTGTTTTTTTTTAATCTCTTCATATTTGATATGCCTTAGAAATAAAACTTCAGAAGGCATAGTCAAAAGGGATTGCTTGCTAATGTAAGGACACAGCTGAAAGAAGAATTGGCATGATGTTGTTCTGCATGATTAGGCCAAAATTTCAACAAAATGGATGCTATCCATAAATAGATTGTGAAATAAATTACCACATGGTTTCAGTTATGCTTCTGACACTTTAGCATATATGAAAGAAATTGAATTTAAATTTACAAATGTTATGTTTCATTGAAGGAGAAGAGCAGCAGCATCTATATGAATTTGCATTGCTATTTATGATGGCAAGGTTCAATTTAAAATTACTTGAGTGAGTATTACCCTGATAACCCTGTTTCAGATTTTGCTGTGGGTGGATAATGGATGCTTACTGTCTCTTCATTGATCAATAGTGTCAAAAATACAGAGTTACTAAGTTAAGTTTTATGAAAAAAACATATTTGCTTATGGATTATGTAATTAACCCTAGGTAACCAAATGGCTTAGATATTACTGAAAAAAAAATCTCTTATGATCAACATTGATACTTCTGTTTTAAAAAAATCCATTTTACATAAAGCATTGTATATTTATATTAAACCTGTATGCTTTGTGACATAACTAATATCTGTAGCTTAGAAAGAATGTGCCCTCCCACACCCCTCGCCTCTTTTGTATTTGCCAATGTCAAAGATAGGATTTTACAATACAGAGACACCGCTTTTGACTTGTTTGGTCTATCCATACTATTGAACGTCCTCAGAATGAAGCAATTTCTTAACTAAATTTAACTGTGTAAGGGCTATCTAGGGATGTGACTCATCACTAGAATGTCATTTTTTCTAGACAAGAGCTGTGGAACTGAGACAGTGTTGAGGAATGTGTAAATCGGCTCCCCTGAAAATGTGTCTTTCTGTTCATGCACAAAGTTAAAAATAGTTTTCTAATTGTGAAGTCCTCATTTCATTTCCTTTTGCCAACTTGGACTCTGACAGTCTCCTTGAAGCCATGTAAAGAGCTGCCTCTCAATACCAGTTTTCAGAAACTGAAAAATTTATTGACAGGGATAGTGTGTAAAGGTTTTGAAGATGATGCCAGCTATTTGCTAAGCAGGATAAAATGATTGCAAACATGATAGTAATATTCTGAGAATATCTTTTTTTAGCATCTCTTTCTAAATGCTGTTTGGGGTAGATAATACAACACAGGAGAAATTCTTTACTCTTCAGAAGGTACCGTAATTGCAATTTGGTTTATGGTGACTCTGTGTGTTTGGTTTACTTGGAAGTGATCAATTAGCAAAGTGGTGTTACCAAAGGGTGATTAAGTGTGCGAAAGGAAAAGAGGACATTAGGAGACAAAGGAATGGAAACTT
Source organism: Crypturellus tataupa (assembly GCA_034781795.1). NCBI lineage: Eukaryota > Metazoa > Chordata > Aves > Tinamiformes > Tinamidae > Crypturellus > Crypturellus tataupa. The sequence continues at coordinate 2,087,311 of JAWLRI010000833.1, forward strand.
GCCTGGAGTTGATTTCTGTAAATATAAGTGAACTGTTGCTCTGGTTGTTATAAATTTACGTTTACTTTGTGTGGAAAAAGCGCTGCAAAGAGAATAGTCTTTTGGATCAGTGCCAGCTCTCTGCGGCTCCTTTACCAAAGGTATAAAATAATTAACTGTCCGTAGACAGTTATTAAGTCAAGCTTTGTTACAGCAGAAATTCTTCCACCATACTATTCTTTTCTCAAGTCAGTCTTGTTGCACTAGCATGAATGCAAAGTTAGGTCAAGGATAATGCATGAATTGTAGTAGGGGACCTGTAATTCCTAGACTTTTTTTAAGCTTCTTCAGTTTGTGCACTACATTTTCTTCTTGCAAGAATAGCAATATGTCTGTTCTGAAATGTTTCATCTTCTGAAAAAGCAAGCAACATATTTTTAGAAGCTATTCTGAATTTTAACTGCACCTGAGTATCAGCAGATAGACACATGCAGGGTGTATCGTTGTGTTGGTCATTTCTCCATTTCCAATTCTCCTTTTTGTCTCCATGTTCTCCACACTCTTTTTTTTTTTCTTTTTGGAGCCTTTACAGTTCTAGATGTCACGGAATCGTGTTACGCTTAGCAACATCAGGACATTTCCAAAGTGCAGTGATGGAGGAGAGAGACATTTCCAGTGTGGCGATATTAGAAAAGATAGTAATGCTCCAGAGAAGCATTGAAGTAGAGCAGTGGTAATATGAACAAAACACATTTTTCTTCCTTTTTATTTTTAATAAAAATAAATCCTACCTTCACTGGGTAATAAATGGATGTAAAATGAACAAACATTCTCAATGGATACCACTTGAACAATTCACTGTCTCTACACTGAAGTGTTAATCTGGACTCAAGAATTTGAAATTTGAATGAAGAGGTGACCAGTGGTATCTTGCACTTCCCAGTGTCTTTAATTTGCTTTCTGCTTCACAAGTGTTAGAGAACTGATACACAAACTATTGAGAAATGATTTTCTGTTATCATTCAAGAACAAGAACCTCTGAGGATAACTAGGCAACAGTTTGACCGTATTTTCATGAGTGGTTTGAATCATGAAGTAAAAAGAAGGCACCGAGTGCATTTGAACTTTGGAATGAGCTCTGCCCTGGGAGCACCCAGCAGTGAGCCTTGTCCTTCCGCAGGGAGCCAGTGTTGTCCCTTCCTGCTCTCCAGCCCCTGGTTTCTTCCTATAGAAGCTTTAGGGCAGAGAGCAGTTCAGCCTGCGATATATCCAAGTCTTCCCTTGAAAAGGATTTAGGATACAAATGAGGAGCTTGGAGATACACCAAAGTATTCGAATGGGCATGGCTCCTGTTTGCCAAAGCGCTACTGAAATAGACAGAAGAGAAATGACTTAGGTCTATCCCAAATCATAAAACTCACCCACCCAACAAGGGGACATGATATGCCTGAAACTTCAACTTGTTGCTAGTCTTAAGATTTTAACTATGAAAACTCATAGCAAGAACCTTACCTTCAGTCTAGGAAATACAACTTGGTAGTATGAATGACATCCACTCACATCACAGTTCTTATTTCACTGGGGACTTTAAAGGTCACTAGCAACACTTTATATTGCAGCTCCAAAGGGAGCGAACACAAATAATGAAGATAAATTTTGTGTTTCTGTATTTTTCATTCATGCAGTGGTGACTAATATCCTTTTTCCTATGAATTTATGTAAGCACTAAACAGAATACAGATTTTTTCAAGTCATGAAGAACTGATGCTTTTGCAAGATCTACCTTACAAAGATAGGCATAATGATGTTTTTTGCAATGTGACATTTATAGAAGTGGAGCGTGATGCTATCAAATTGACCAGTAATATTTGATTATGGGCTTTTATTATATAAAAACCAGCTTCTGAAAAGAAATATTATTTACAAATTCACTAGCATAATTTTCTTGAACATACTTCAGAGCTTAAGGTGACCTCATTATTTTTGGAACAAAATTTCTTAAATTCTTTCAGTTTTCTAGTGTAAATGTCTTGCCCTTTCTCAGGAGCAAATATTTATTTCTTGTCAGATACAGCGGTGTGATCTTGTATATGGGAAATGTTATGTTCTCATCCTGATTCAGATGCAGTTCCACTTTTTCCAGTTTTTCACATTTCACCAGGTTATAGCAGAATAAAATATGACTACAGGCTATGAACTTCTTACCATGATATCTGCGTTCTTACATTGCAAGCAGTGGCATCTCCCTAGAAAGAATTGTAGATGATTTATTATCACATATTAACTTGCCAATTTTCTCTCCCACACGAGGGTTTTTTTCTCCCTCACATGCATATTTTTGACATGGACATGGTCATCTCTGCATGTACCAGTGAGACTCTCATCATCTTGTAGGTACTGACCCTCCCAACTGATGTTACCAGCAGTGTCAGAACCATGGAAGACTTACATTGAAAGCTCACAACTTACATCAAGTTTTTATTTATCAGGACAGCAATGTCAGAGAAATAGATCACAAAACATCCCAATGCAGCTGGTTATTGAGGCAGCGTTTTATAGTACTACTTCTAGTAGTAGCAAGGATCTGAAAAGTCAAAGGCTTAGAAGTCCCCTGAGATTTTTTTTGTATATCTGCTCTTGATAATACAGTCAAGGAGCATTATCCAGTGTCCATTATGTGTTATGATGTGTATTATGCCACGTTATTGACCAAAACAGTATCTTCATGAAGCTGCACTGTGTAGTGCAGAGCATAGATAAAGATATTTTCATATGTTCATACAAGTACAGTGACAGATTTGCTAGCTACCAGAAATTGGAGGTGCACACAAATGGTAGAAAACATAATGAACTTTCTCAAGAATAAAAAAGATTTAAAATTGAAAATGGGCATATTGTATTTTAAAAATATTTTCCAAACATTCTTGGATCATAACTTTTGGGGAGCTTTCTCTTCCTTTTTTTGTTGCCACAGAGTGCAATTGATTTTTTTCTTTTTTTTTTTGAAGAAAGGTAAGGAGGCAAAACCCTTTTACAAAACATGAAGGAAAAAAGAATGAATTATCAGTTCAAACCCATTTCAGTTATTCTAATAGAGAAGTCGTTGTAAGAGAAATCAGTTTCTCAGTGTTCAGTTCACCCAAAGGCTGAGGATGATTCTACAAGAGGATTTCTTGGCTGGAGCACACTGTAAAAGATCGATAGGGGCGCTAATAGCCTTTATTAGTGGTTAATTAGATACATTTCCCTTAACTAGGCTAATTTTTCTTTTTTCTTATTTGCATGGCAGCTTCAGTGAGACTGGTGTTTGCAGAAAGCCTCCTTGCCCTTGGAATAGGATACCAGAAGAAAACACTCTTGCACTTAATCCTGTGCTACAGGGCTGAAAGGCAAAATAATTAATTCCACACAACTAGGAATAAATCACGCAGCTGAAACAAAATAGTGCCTGACAACTGACAATGTTGGTTAAAAAACAAAACAAAACCAGAAACACCCCTTTTCTCTCCCCAAACAGATTTCAGTGAAAATAAAATCAGTAAATCCTTACTGATGAGAGAATTGGTTTACAGATACAGAGCAGATGATTTCAGTGTGTGTATACCTTACAGTAGGCTGTGTTTCTGATTTATATATACATTCCTGCAAAATAAAGATACAGAGCCAGAAAAATAATTCTTAATTATTTAACAATAATATTTTTTCCAGTTTAGATTTGCACAATAATACATATTCCTTGGCTTTGGAGGTTATTTCAGTGGGTACTTGTCATCTTCAATCTTCAGATTGTTTTAACAGTGCTGCCTAATGCCTTGTCTCTTTCTGTCACCCAGAGGATATTGGAGAGTCTGTTGTGTTTTACTTCATCTTTTGCGGGTGACAAAAGATAGACCAAATTTGGTCACCTGTTTTATTTCTTTGAACTTTGAACTGCTGGTTATTTAGTTCTCTAGGAAAAGATGATAATAAAGCCAGTATCTTTACATGGTATATGTTATGTATCCTGTTGAAACGGAGTACAAAACTGCTTGCAAAGATATAATAGCAAAATTCTTCATTAATTAATTTATATACAAAGCATAGACCATTTTTCTGTTCTCACTCTTTTGTTCAGCTCATTGTGGGATTTCGATGAGTTGAGCCAGTTCTAGGTTTCTGTAGTTTAAGGACACATCCTTATTGAGAACTGTCAGTTGTCTGACCCTGCAAAAAGCACAGTGGTGTGGTGCTTTTCTGGATTTGTTTTGTTTTTTGATGTCAAATAGCCGTTAGTGTGACTTGAACCATTTCAGTGTACCTGCCATTCCCTGGAGACTAAAGAAAAACTGGTTTGTTACTTGAGACACGATGAAGCATGCTTGAAGGCTGGAAGAACAGAGCGGTTTATGTTTTGTACGCAATACATTTTCTTGGTATATAGGATGACGTGGTTGTAATGAGAAGATGCAGCAGTCATAAATAACATTGCTATACAAGTGACATTTCACTGTGGTCACAGTAAACAGTATGTTTTTGAAATGTGTAAATGCATGTGCCCCACATAGTGCTGCGCTGCGTGCCTTGACGAGCAGGTTGGCATATGCTGACAGTGAATTACTTAGCCGTGTCTCGGGTGTGCACTTTGCTCGCAGCAGAAAGGCCCTTGCACTGTCCCCTGCTCAGCCCGTTGGAGCTTCTGCTAAAGGGCTTCGCCTCCAGAAGTAAACACGAGGCTAAGAATAGCGCGCGCCTCTGTAGTGTATTTTCATGGTTGGCTATCTAAACAGCCAGGCTGTCTAGACAGCTGACGGCGCTCGGGCGGCTTGTAAGGTCAAGAGCAGCCACGCCGGCTGCTCTGGGGATGTTACCTAGCGCAGCCGCCGCGGGCATGGGCACTGTGAGGATGGCTCATACAGAACGATTCGCGTTCTCTCAGAGGCCCCTGGCTTTTAGCTCCGTGGGCTGCAGGCATATGGTAGGAAGGCGTTAAATAATGCATAGAAGTGTGTGAAGAGAAAGGGGTTTTCAGTGTTACGGAACAACTATATCTGGGTCACGAGAGGATGATACCTGCTGTGCTTTTGCATGCTCTTTTTTTGTGTTGCTAATATATAGTGTACAAACTGTACACTATATATAGTGTATATAGTGTACAAAGGTGGATCATAAGTTCACATATGATGCACAATAGAAATAAATAAAATGATATGTAGAAAAATACTCCAGGAGGCTCCATCAGTGGTCATGATTTACAAAGGACCTTTAATAAGGGGGTCATGTAGGAAATTAGGGACATCTCCCTGCCTTCTCCTGGCCACCACTTGTAGCACATAGAACCAGCTTTTGTGATTAAACACTCAACCTTGTGAACAATCTTTTAAATTTATCATTGTTGATGTAGACCTTTTTCTAAAACTGTAGTCCAGAGGGGATTTTAATACCAGTGGCAAGAGTAGCAGGTGGCTCTAAGTAGCCACTTGCCCTGTATGCAGGGCAGTTCTTCCCAGGCCAAAGACTAAAAAGTGGGGAGTAGTTGCTGTATTTCCACTAAACAAAGAGCTGCTAACTGCTGCAAAGAGTTGGGAGCAGCTCATTTTCCGTCGTGAAGGAGCCTTAAGTGCAAGCACCTGCACTCGGACCTTATGAGGATTGCTCAGTTCTCTGCCTTGGAGAAAAGGAGCTGCATTTGACTCACAAGCTCATAGAAAGATAGATGAGCCAAAAAGACAGGCTAGAAATGCTTGCATTTAATTTACTAAATGCTGGACTAGATAGCATTTGGAATGATCATGTTAGGTAAAGGTCTTTGAAAGAGTGTCTTGCTACAAGTCTTTTGGAGATAGGTACCTTACATGCCACGTGACTTTCTCATGTTTAGGATGTGTGTTTGCTGATGGAAAAAGAAATTATCAGGAACAACAGCAAAAAGGAAACAGCTTGAAAACTATGCCCAATCTAATCCTTCACTAAAAAGTGTGTTTGATGAGTTATTGAATTGTTGATGTTGCCAATGTGTGTTTGCTTCTTGGGGTGTATGTACATGTATAAAATAGGTTTGGCTTTGCTGTAAGGTTTTCTCATCTGAATAAAAAACTTTTGGTCTGTCAAGAGATATGTTGAGAAGTCATAAATTAATAGAATTCAACATCTATAGAAAACAAGGTCAAGATATTTTCTGCCTGAGGAATGATGCTTTATACTAGCTCATTATTAAGCAAATCATCATATAGTGCAAAAGCATCATACAGGTACAGTGAAGAATATGGCAGTATCTAAGGAAAAAAAATCAGTGTTCTCCGCAATTTCTTAATTATCAAGTGCCTTCTTTATCTACAGTAATGTTTTCTCATTTTTTTCCTATAATATTGTTATTACATCAATAATTTTACCTTAATTTCAAGGCATTATTTTTAGTCACCCAATGCACAACATCCTGATAAATTAACTTAAAAATAGCACCTACACATTTACATTGTGTAAATACCATTTAGACTTTCTTGCTCTGAATTCTTCCTAATTTGTGAAAAGGTTGCCAATGCCTTGTTAATATTCATTATTTTTGGTTGCATTGCTTGTTGACTTGATATGGGCTTATGAGACTAAGCCCTTGCTTAGTTTCCTTGCTTTAAGAACATTCCAAAGTGTGTATTCCTGAATTTTAGTTACTTCTACGCTGGTTTTGTATTTTTTTTTTCTTAAAATTCACCTTTCTTCTTCAAGATTGAAAATCTTCAAGAACAGCTAAGAGACAAGGAGAAGCAAATGAGCAGTTTGAAGGATCGAGTGAAATCCCTGCAAGCTGACACCACAAACACAGACACTGCCTTGACCACGCTGGAAGAAGCCCTTGCAGAAAAAGTGAGTATGAAAAGCAGCAAGGTCCTTCCTTCTAAAGGTCCTTCTATTAATAATCTGTCTAAAGTCATCTTTTCTATATGATTCTTGAACTCTGTATAAGAAAATCTCTAGGGCGAGTGGCATTCCTTGTCTCTGCCAAGTGAGCAGAGCCTCTGCGGAGGGAGCTGATCCCTCACTAGATGGCACTGGAGGATGTTCAAACTGGCTGCCTGTGTTGCCATCCTGTGTGCGCCTATGAGTAAGACAAGAGGTAGAGCTGAGCCACCAGCTCTTGCTGTAGTCGTCTTTGACTTCCCATAACTTTGTGTGGAAGACAACAGTGCCCTTTGCTATCACCCGAATTCTTGGAGTCCTGCTCTCACCGTTGTGATAGGATATGACGCATCTCTGGGGCTGCTGTGGATTCCTCTGCATTTTTACTTTTTTTATTAAAATTGGACTAATCACAGAATCACAGAATGGCTGAGGTTGGAAGGGACCTCTAGAGATCATTTAGTTCCAACGCCCCTGCTCCAGCAGGGACACCTGGAGCTCGTGGCACAGGGTGGCGTCCAGGCAGGTTTGGAAGATCTCCAGAGAAGGATATCTCATTTCATTTTATCTTTATTTTCCTCAGATATTTCAATGATGAAATTATTTTTAAAGTTCTGTTATTTTGAATAGTGTTTTAGTTCCCAACATTGAATCACCAGGAATAGCCTGGTGCAACTGAGTATTTCAATCTTACTACATTTTTAGCTTTACTGTTCTCACTATATTTTCATGCTTGCTCAATTTTCAGGAGATATTTCACTGAGGAAACAGCAGTAATCCATTTTTATTGTTAATTTTGATTATCAGAACTAAATATATATCATTACACTACAGTAGGACTAGTGAGATATAAGAGAACAGTGGGATTGAACACTGGTACATCTTAGCAGGGAATCCGTAGGAAGGTTTTCCTCCTCCTTGAGAAGCCATTGTGCAGCAGTAAAGAAGTGTTGTGCTCGTACTCAAAACTTGAAATGACTGAGAGGAATTTTCTTCACAGAGTACTTTCTTTTTCCAGGAACGGACTATTGAGCGCCTCAAGGAGCAACGAGACAGAGATGAACGAGAAAAACAGGAGGAGATTGACAACTACAAAAAAGATATTAAGGATCTGAAAGAGAAAGTCAGCATTTTACAAGGAGATCTCACAGAGAAAGAGGTTAAGAGCAACAGAACAAGACTGTTATATTAAAATTGTTTCATATATATATGTGTGTGTGTGTGTAATACATATGTTTAAACACATATGTGTCTAAACATATATGTATGAGTATATATTTTAGATGAAGTAAACTGTTCCTTTATGGTAAGGGTCTTTCATCAAGTTTATCTAGTGAATAATCTAGTGAAATATGCTGTTTGGGAATTTTTCAGACATAAATATTTCAGAACCATCTTTTTATGGATAGCACAGTTTTGTATTTGCTGCAGTTCAATCATAAGCAATACTAGTGAAAGACCAACTGTCAGTAGTAGCATTTACTTCAGCAATGCTTATATGCAACTGAAGGTAAAGAACAAGCTTATTTCTCCTTGAATATAAGGAGGAAAGGAAAGAGGTAAAGATTTCTGTTCTGTAGGAACAGAAAACGTATATATAATGTTTTTGTTTTCTTTATGAGAACAAAAGTACTCAGAAGAAAAGAACAGAAGTTTGACTCTGAAGAGTCAAAATTTAAGTGGGCTACTGGCTAGATAAATTAACTTAATTATATCATTATATCACAGAAATACAAATGTTCTCTGTTGCTCTTTTGGAATTGAAAAATTCGACTTAACAATCTTATTTCAAAATGCAATCAGGTTAAAGCAATATGAGAAAATTACACCTAGCAACTGCTAAAATTTTTTTTAACAAACTTAGAAGTCAACAGGGAAGAAACGAACAGCTTGACAGAAAAATACTTCATGAAACAAGCATCTGAGAAGTCTTTGGGGATAGGTAGTGTGAATCATTTTCACCCCATAGTCATCATTTTCACTCAATATATAAAAAAACTTTGAATACTCTATATTTTAGATACAGTGGCCAAATCTGCTAAATTTTTAAATTAAAAATTGTATTTAGATATAATTTTACTTAAACGTGACTCTCATGAAAGTACCGGAGCCAGTTACAGAATATTTCATGTTTGAAATAAATCTTCCCAAATCATCATGACTTTAAAGTGAACTTTGGCAAGGTTTTATTTTGATCCATAAATCTGAATTAAACCAAACTATCTTAACTCCATTAGCATGCATTGGGCATTCCAACGAAATGTCCCATTCTAATTTGAAATCCTGAACACAGGGTGAAGGGATAGGAGAAAAATGGACAACAAAAGAAGAAACTAGCAATTACATGTAAAGAGAATTTTCTTTTTACAATTACTTTACTGCTTTTATTTTAGACATCGCTACTGGATCTGAAGGAACATGCTTCATCTCTAGCTTCATCAGGACTGAAGAAAGATTCAAGACTCAAGACACTGGAAATTGCATTGGAGCAGAAAAAGGAGGAATGTTTGAAAATGGAAACTCAACTGAAAAAGGTAATTTTCCTTCATAATTGCATATATTGTGTAAGTAAGCAGTGTTAGATAAGTTGGATATGTTTACACACAAAACGATGATTCTTGAGCCTGAGTTCTGTAAATTGCTTATTAGCAAAGTACTCTGAAGTTTTCAAAACGTGTTACAAGCTAAGACTCTCAGAAAGGAACTTTATGATACTGGTGCTAATTTTGAATTTTGTTCACATGCACTGACAGCGCTACTGTCTACGTTTTTCTTAACAGGCATTAGGAATTACCCATTTATTCTGTTGCACTACCATGCCCAACAACAAATGAACATTGAACCCGCATATGAGCTAAAAATGTGTTAGCTAGAAACTTCACAAGTAGCAGTTGTCAATGTATGCAGATTTTAATGTGAAAAATTTAGGTGCATAATGGACACATGGAAATACATCGAAACAAATGAAGAGAGTAGATCACCAATGAAATAACTAGCCTTTTGTTTTCATCTCCCTACCAGTCAACACTAACACAGTTTGTAGGAATATACAGTAGAGTGGAATAATGCTTCATCACAGACCAGCTAATTTATTTGAACAAAATCTTTGGATTTTCTGTGTATAGTAGACCTTCATTTTAGATGTGAGTAGGTCTTAAACTGTACCTTATAAATGAATATAAGTTTTATTTTAACTTAGAATGCTAGATAATAGAGAAGCACAAAAGCACTAACCAAAATAGCGATGACAATTTTACTAATAAAAAAATGCAAAATGCAGCACACAACACTTAAAGAAATTCAAATCTTGGATAGTGGAGTCCTAGCTGCTCCTTTGTACCCAGTCTAATGAAAAAGAGGAGTGCCTGTGCTCTGTTCTGGAACTTTCCTAGTCTCTCAGCTGAATTTCAGAACAATTTCTGAGGCAAAAATTAAGACCCTCTAGCATGATTACTGTGTAGGTGCAAAACGAGTGTTAAGGTCCTTGAGAATTTTATGTGAATGAAGCTCTGTTTACTCCTATCTAGACACACATTTGCCATTCTCTTTATTTCTATTTTGCCAAACAAAATAAACATCCTTCTGTTATCCAGCAGAGTGCATACAGCATGACTAGAGAGTTGTACACTTTTAGCAGAGTAGAGGGTGAGTACTTTGGAAATCCTGAAGGACCTTTGATTTCTGAGTGTCGTGGATTGCAGCTTCACCCTTTGACGGTCTATTTTTGATAATGATTTGAGGAATAAATTGTAGCCAAGATTTGCCAGAGATTATTATAGCAATTGGATAACAGAATTAATTTTGCAGAGACAGATGCACTGGAGACCTTTGTTACCTTCATTATTTTTTGCACAGGAGTAGGAGAGAGTTAGAATAGCCCATACAAAGTGAAGTTATGAAAACACAGCTGTGAAAATTAAAGTATATAGGGAATGATTAATAAACACGTATTTAGTGGTTGTGAAAGTACTGCTCGTCCCTGCTTCCTCAGAGATAGCTGTCTCGCTACATGCAGTGACCATATCAGTAGTACCAAAGAGTGTGGAGGTTGACTGATATATGGAGAATCCCTACTGCTAGTAAGAAGATGAAGATGCAGATGGAATAATACCTCATTATAATACCTCTATGCCTACCTCTGCTCTTTCCATTTTAGGGAGGATTGCTGATACCCAGGAGCATACATAAGGAACCTGAGGCAGTTCATAAGACTACCTATTTTATAGTGTGTTTTCTTTGTTTCAGGAAGTGATTAAGATCACTTATTCTCCTATGATCTTTTCCCTCAGGCTTAAAATAGACTAAAAATACCCCAGGCATTTTCACTAGGACATTTGGGCAATTGTTGCCTATATGGATACTCTAATTAACTTTCTGGAGTCCAAGTGAGAGAAAATCATCTGTACTTTATTCCTTTTAAAATACCTTGGGATATTAGGCTGCTACGTTCTTTTCATTCAAGAGAAATATTTTTTAGTGTTAATAAATCAGTCCAGAGTGATAGGTTAGAAGGAAATTCCAGCTACAGGCCCAAAATATGCTTTCATACAGCTGGGACTTTCCTTCTTCCTCCTGTACAAAAGAGCCCACTTGTATCACTGATCCTCCTTGGTTTCTAGAACCACATCACAGTCACTCCTAGTTACTCAAGAAAATATCATTTAGCAACCACCTGAATATGTTTTAACTTATGAATATGCTTGGATATTTCTTTAATTTGGCAACATAGTTCATTGTTTGTGAAACAGTGGAGAAGTTTATTTTTAAAGAATTTCTCTCTTTCAGGGCATTGCAAATAGCTGTCCAAGCAATTTGACATTTTCAAGGTGGATTAATTTCTTCTATCATCTTTGAAACAGTTATATGATAGATAATCCAGCTCTTATTTAATCATCTAAACACAATTTTTACACATCTGCACTATTAAACCTTGCAAGTAACTGTCATAGTTCATCTTACAATTACAGTCTATAAAAATAAATCCATTTATAAAAGAACTGGAAATGTTCAGAGAAGCTTTATTATGTTAGGTTTTATTGCATTAGCTTAATGCTGTTTTGCACCGAGTATTTATGGGAAGGAAGGTCTCTTTCTTGCATAGCTCTTAGAAGCAAATGGCAAGTTTTCCTCTCAGCATTATCATCATGCAGTTTGAATACAGGTGTGTCTAATATCCATCATGGTTTTTTTCCCTCTATTTCGACGGAACACTTTGAGTACTTTCAGTTAAATCTAATCACCATAGTTGTTCAGATCTTGACAGAAGAAGCTGAATCAGAGTACTGTTAAACTGTTAGATAAAAAAAAATGATGTAAGCAATCCTTGGAAAGAAACCTTTGCAAATCTTTAAACAGTGAGCCTTTGAGAACCCATGAAGACTACAGGCTTCCACTTCTGTAAAAAGTATTTAGCATTACACGAAAATGAAATATTATTACTCAAGTTGAGAGCAGTGGTGCTGAAAAGTTGATGATGTTTTTCTTTCCATCTCCATCAGTATCTGATTCTGATGTCCTGTTCTCTTGGTTACTGTTCCTTTTCATACTAATGAATATTTTATGGTGATCCCCGGGTGGATGTGATCCATATGTAGCTAATAGAAGTATAGTGTTTTTCATGTTCACTGGGAGTTTTTTTTCCATTTTGTTTGTTCTTTAATAATGAACCTTTGTCTATGCAAACCTGTGTGCCTCAAATTCTCATTGTTCCACTGTCATTTTCCTGTGCTCCCACACATTCAGCAGGAGATATCATAGGAGATTCTGCATATGAGAAGAAATCCATAAATCCCAGTTGAATTTACTTGGTGTGCTGTGCTGCTTTACACAGCCTCTGTTTTTGCTGAGATGGAGTTGCTGAAGTTTCAGAGTTGGGCAGTCACGCACAAGGGGTTCTCTCCAAGGATTTCTCTTAATATTGCTTTTTTGTGCAGTGTTTTTTTTTTTTTCCCCCTCTAAGGAAACTCTCTTTTAAAACTTATAAGTTAAAGTACCATTTTTTTTCTAGAGATAATGTATTACTTCTTTCTTCCTCAGGATGTTCTACTCCTAGGTTTTTTTCTGCCTTCTTGTCTTTCCTAGTCAATATATTTTGTTTCAGTTTGTTTCTTTAATCTGGACAAGATGTAGTGATAAGAGAATACATTCCAGCAAAGATTAACTGATTTGTTTCTTTGTTTCCAGTGTATATTTTTCTCCTTAGAGCTATTTTGCTTATTTTCAAGGGATCAAGGTTAAAAAAAAAGAAAAGATGCAAGACAATATTTTAACAAATTTCTCCTTGGTGCGATTCTAGGAATTTTCTACCTGCGAGTGTTAAATTCTCTGCCAAGAACATCTAGATTCAGTGGGCTCACGCACAGGATTTTCTTGTGCTGTAGTGTTTTTCCTTCAAGTTTAGGAGGATAACATCTTTCAAAGGAGTGGAAAAAGTGCCTGAATGAAGTGCTATTCCACACTGTATGCTTCCTAGGATTTAACTCAACCTAGTACAGGCATTGGTGCTTTTCTTTTTGTGAATATGAATTTCTTGTAACAACTGGAATTATTACTGAGATATTGGTAGCTGAGATAGATAGAAATGTTATTCTGCATTCATAGAGGGCTATTTGGGGGTGGTTTTGTTTCAAACAAAAAAAAAAAAAGGACTGTAAATGATATATTCAGTTTAGCAACTTAAAAAAAAAAGAAAAAAGGCTGCCAGGGAAATCAGCATATCTATTAAAAAACTTAAAACCTATGAACTGCCTTCTTAGTAAATTACTGTTGCAGCTATTTTAAAAATGTTTTCTTGTTACATCTTTTATTTTCTCTCTCACACTGTTCCTATCCCCAATTCTCCCCTTCTTTTCCTCTCTCTCTTTTCTCCCTTTAGCACCCTGAAGTTTTATTGAGCCATCCATCCAAGCTAGTAAGTTCCCTGGCAAACTGAGAGGCTATTGCCAACCCCATGTAATTATGTACGTGTTGCATGTGTGTTCACCTGTGCTTCTATGTACTTGGGCTAACACAGAGTGTATTGGTGAATTACTTTGGTAGTGGGTATGGATAGTACGGGGTGCAAACAAACTGCTATAGCGTACATGTGATCACTTGTAGCAAAAAAACCCTTCTGAGATGCTTCTACTTTTTGGCTGTGTTAGTTTCACTTCCTTTCTCTTTGGATAGCTTAACATTGTGCCCGTGCTTCTGTTTCCCCTCGCCACAGTTGCTTGGGACATCCTGCACCTTGTCCTTCCCCTCCGTTGTCCATACATTGGGAGACCAAGACTGCAGGAGAATCTGCACGCAAGTCAGGTTTCTTGCGTGAAAGCCCTCTGTAACACCACGTGCAGCAGCACATTAGAAACAATAATGAAGTTAGAGCAAGTAAAAGATTGCCTAATAACATCAATATCCATTGAGATGGTGCAATATCAGCTAAATTTTGGATTCTGCAGCCAGTCTTCTGCTCAATGGCAAAGAGCACTCCTTTCAAAGAGTGTTTGTGTAATAATATCTCGACACAGAAAATTTCTTAATCCAAGATGGTTTTCATCAGAGGTTTCTTTTGTGACTGCATGTTGGTAAAACTGTGTTAGAAAATTATCCGAAGGCTGATAACTGTTTTATTTTTAACAATGTTTAAACATAGCTGTCTTGACAATAATTGTCGGAAGGTCAGAGAACTCCTGGTGCTTTTATTAGTTTCAGTTTTCATGACAACCTATGTTTTAAGTTCTTTTAAAGAAGCAAATAATAAAAGGTTTTTACATGTTTGGCTTTGGGAAAAGAGGTTGTATGCCATAGGGATAAGTATTCAGAAAGAATTATCAGAATTAAAGATAGTTAATTGAGACTCAAAAACTCCTATGTTGCATGTCAAAAAGGTTTGTTATATGTACATATTAAATAGTCATTAATAAGTTAATAAATCTTTTAGCTATTTGGAGCACAAAGATTAGAAAGTGAATGGAAAACTCTCTTAAAAGATGCACCATTAGTGGATAAGGCGTTTGAAATATATCCTTTTTAAACATTACATGACAGAATATCTTTTTCCCAAAAGTATAGTTCAGGTCTGAAAAGCAGGTGCTCATGAGTTTTTCAGAAAGTTAATAAATAACTTTAAAATAATTTGTCAGCCTCCTATCCCATTAGTTAAGCAGAACAACTTATGACAACTAACCTGTTAGGGTTGGAAGCCAGTCCTGGAAGTCAGGTATTGGGAAGAGAAAAACAGAGGGGATATTGTTGGGGGAATGAGTAGGTGGGATAACCATGAATTTCAGTGATCCTGGGACCCGGGAAGGGCATGGTGTGAGTTGGGAGTAGCATAGGGACAAAGGTGGAGGGCCAAAGGTGTCAGTGGATAGAACTGACTGTGCCCAGTCCCCTCGAGCAGGAGGAAAAGGAGGAGGAATCTTCTTGAATCAGAGGAGTAAAATTTCATCTTGGCTAAATAATGTTGGTAAACTTAGGTTGGAATGACGCAAGTGTCGCGCAAAATGATTGGACTTGGTGCAGGTAGGCAGAAGAATCCAGAAAGCGTATTCTTTACATAGTTTACAATTAATCCAAATTTTCTGAGTCTCCGCATTGGCCTTGAGGCCAGAAGATTCCCACTCTGGGAAGGAAGAGTGTGCTTTATTCAGCAGTACGATATAGCCACGGTAGAGCATGGGGTGCAAGTACTGCATCCCCTTAGCTGCCTGGGCAGCCAGGTGCTCTGTGGTGCCTCCAGAAGTGCCAGTGCAGGGAATTGTCCATGGCAGTGTCAACAACATCTCATGTAATGGGAAGTCTGGTTGCTTTTTTTCCCCCAAAATGTCATTTACTTATTTTTGGAAAATTATACCTACCAAATCTGCCCCTCCCCTAAGCCTTAAGGTAACAGACATTTTGAAAAATTGAATATCCAAAAACTAGGAAATGACAAAAACGAAGTTGTATATGCTGCATTACGTGGCTTTTCTCATTTTAGATTGTGAGGTATTCATTATAGTATTTCACAACTAAATTATTATCCGCAAGGCTCTTTCAATTTTGCATATTGAGTAAAAATGCTCCCAGGAGGAGCCAGAGGTATATAAGAAAACAGATTATTGTCTGGAGAAATTAGCCTTGTTTAATTAATAAATAAGTATATTAAGTATATCACATCTTTGCATTGAATAGAGCTCAGTTTCTGTTAAAATAAAATAAAATAAAATAAAACAAAACAAAACAGTGTGTGGTCATGTGACCATAGACTGACCATAGGCAGAAGGATGCTGAAGCACATTTGCAAAGACAAATGTAACATGGCCATTTTCTGTCTGTCTTTGTATACATTTTCTATTACAAATTACCAATGTTTAATCATGACTATAGTACTCATATCTTTCTTAAGAGATCTTTTTTCTCTAGTGTAGATCATTTTTTCCAACTAAATTTGTGCTTGTTCAATATCAAAAAATAATCAGTCATCTTAACAAAAACTATACATTTCTTGGAAGCTGTGACAGATTCAAATTTTTCAAGTATATACTGTATGGAGAATTCCCTGAGACTCTTACATTGCAACATACCCTTTTTGAAAGGACATTAGAATATATATTGATTTGAGCGTTGGAACTGAAAGAGGAGCAAGTGCGGTTGTTATTTAAATTTATAATTTTGTTGAATCTAATAAAGATATGATATAAGGCAATGCAAGTGTTTTATCATTTGAATTGCTGCCTTCACAACAGGAAAGGTAAAGAAAATAGTCAAAAGTGTTTGTGTGTTGGAATAAAAAATCCAAATATATTTTTGTATTTGTGTGTGCATTTGCTATTTTTAGGAGACGGGAGGCACAGTTGGAGGTAGGAGGATGGATTAAAAAGGGATTTCATATTCTTGGGAACTTCTGCTTCATGGCCAAGAGTTCTTGGCAGCATTTGTGCATGAAATGTTAAACTGATTTTGCTGTCTCAATTCATAAGTAAAAGTAGAAGGTGTTTGCTGTGAATTATTTGCTGTTTGATTTAGTTAACCTTCTAGGAAAATTGATTTGGAATCCTAGTCATAATGATTGGAATTTTTATTTACATTTTAGACTTTTTTTAAAATTAGATTTGTGAATTTGTATTCTTCCCCATCTCTGGCACATTTAAAGCAGTGTTTAAAGCAGATTACCTTTCCTTTTGGTAGATTTTTTTGGCACATGAAATATCAAATTATGAAATTCTTTTTAATGTCTTCCTCTCTTCTCCATCTGCAAATAGAGGCTATTTCTGTGAAACCTTCGTTAACTTAGTTTTAGTTTTAGAAGTTGGCTTTGTCAGCTGATTTTGTGTGGCAGCAATAGAAGCCATAGTACAATTTTTTTTTGATGAACAATCACTCTTTCTTTTATTCTTCAGGTACCTGAAGCACTCACCCAATCACTTACCACATTCCAGATGGGAAATGATGGCTAAGAGCAGAAAAGCAGAAAACCAGCTCTTAGCTAATAGTCATTGTGCGAACTTTGAGAGCAAGTCCAGAGTAGTAAGCTTAAACTATTCTCAGTCCCGAACCAATTTGAATTTAGAATTAAATTCATACCAGAAAATATTAATGGAGTTCAGATGAGCTTTAATAAAAATACAGTTCAAGGAGCTTCTAACTGAAATGCATATATTTCTTTATGCATTTCAATATAGATTCAAACATGTAAGTTTAAACCCTTGAAAGCAGCTTTAAATTCACCTGTTTGGCCTCATATGGAAACAGAAACGAGGAGTTAATAATAGGGCTAGTATTAGTTAGGGGGGTTAAAATATCTTCTAATTGAGTAAACACAATGGCCTGTGTAAGCATACCGTCTCTTATTTCTGTCTTTTGTGAAACTAGGGGAGAACGTCTGGTGTCATCTAAGCAAGTTCTTTTGCAAATATAGTTATTTTTATCATACATTTTCATGTTTGATTATAAATGTATTAAGAGATTGCAGATTTTGAAGTATTGTCTCAGTCAGACTTGATATCTGGGCCTATCAAAATGTACTTGTTACGGTTTCTTAATACAGCAGCAGAAGCCCCGTAGTGCATTTGTCATTTTAATTGTTCATTCTGCCTTGAAAATGAAATTCCTGGTTCCTTTTGGAATTTGAGTGCCTTTATTTGGGGGAGAGAGGAATGGAGAGTATTGTACATGCTTTACATATAAGAATTCATTATTCGTGTTTAACCTCTTTCTTCCGTGTTTAAAAAAAAAAAAGAAAAAGGCAAAAGATCTGCTGAATTATTTCTCACAGTTATGTTGGGAAGGTGGCCAGTTTCATCTGCTCCAGATCTACATGCAAGTTTGTGACAAACCTCTAAATGCATTGGTTTTCTATCCAGTAAATGAATGCAGTAGGTTTTAGATATGGTCATATAACACGTATTTTATACAGAGCCCACAAAATGGACCAAAGTCACTCAGTAATTCACAACTCAGGAAGTGGTCTCCAGTTTACACCATATCACATGACATTCTCTTTCTCTTAGGTGAAAGTAGCCATACTTATGTGCATAATATATAAATAACATGTGTTACGTGTCTTAACTAATAATTTATGTCATGTACATAGGCCTTTCGTTCTATAAGAACCAGACATACTGACTTGCTGGCTAATTTTCTGAAAAAGAAAATTGATTTCCTCCTCTCAGAAGTGTCTCTTGGGTTGTTGTGGAGATGCTTTTATTAGCACAGGGCAATATAAATCAGACTTTCTTGACAGTAGAATTGCATTAGGTTTTATAACTTACTTAGAATTAGAGAGTTCAGTAATCCAGGCTAACAGCCTAGCTTTGCTCTTTTTTTTTTTTTTTTTTTGATTATCTGATTATGTATTTTGGATGACTTTAAGTGTCTGGAGGAGTATTTGTTAAAATAAACAGTTTGAAATGTTGGAAACCTACCCAAATACAGTACAGAAGAATTCAGGCTGTGCCTCTGATGAAAATGAGACTTAGCTCTGTCCACACTGTCTCTTAGGAGACAATATTTATAGCTGAAGCTATCCTCCAAAAATGGTATTTCCAGTTCCAGAAAAACAGCATTTAGGAGAGGAAGACGGAGTTTTTGTTTAAAATTTAGGTATGGTTGAAAAGGAAATGAAATTAAATACTTTAAATTTCCTACTGGCTGGAAACTCCAGTGTTTTGGGAACACCCAACAATACTCTCTTTCCAAAGCGAAATGTATTCCCAGAGCCCTAGAGCTGCTCAGTGGACCTGACACACTTGGCAGTCTCATTGCTACTAGAGCATCTCAGAACCTGCATCACCTTGGTGCCATCTTCTGTAGAGTCCTGTTTTCTTAGCCTTTTCCAAGAGTTTATAATTCAGAGTGCTGTGGTGCATTGAGGAATCTGGAAGCATAGATGCCTCCCCTAACTCCAGAAGGGCTCTCGGAGTTTCCAGGCTCCCTCAGAAGCACTTAGAAATGTCTTAGCTACAGCCTCAGAAGCAGTATTTTCACGGTGGACCTGGGAGGTTTGACATGAAAGTCTCTCTTAGGACCATGGTCCTGAAATTTGAAGCATTCCAATTTTAGAACCAGCCCTAAGGCCATCCACCCAGTAAAGAAAGGGATCCTTCCATCTAAGCATATTCAGAGTTCATAATAACATTTCACTAGAAAATGGCCCTGTTTTTAATGGAGTTAATTCAAACAAAGAGATTAAATTTTAGAAAGTTTGGGGTCAAAGAATGTGAGCTTTCCTCTGGTCTCATTCACTTTTCAGCAGCTTTTTCCTGTGTGTATTTTTACCAATTTTGGGATCTTTGGAAGCAGCAAGCTGTAAACGTGAGTTTTCTGCTACTGTATTTCTGTCTAGTTACCTTTAAGAGATCTCTGAATAACTAGATTTAGAGTTGCTGCACTTTAGAAGAGAATATTGGCAACTTGCAGAAGAATCTGCTACAGCTGCACAAAGGGGAAGAAATCAAAGGTTTTGTATTTGGCCATAGGTTTGTTCCAGAGAAGAGGAATCACAGGCAGTGATTGGAATCGCAGGCAGTCCTAGTTGGCGAATAGCTCCCCTACATCTACCATGCACTGAAGAAAATTTGAGCAGTTCTGAAACTGCTTTAACTAATATTAAGGATTAGTTCAAGATACAGGAGCACAAGGGTAGAGTGAAAATCCCCCAAGAAGGTAACATTTGTCTGTTTCCCCTCATAAAAGCCGAGAACTCCCTTGGGATTCTGCAAAGCTAATCCTCAGTCTGTTGGCTTAAACTCCAGCATAAATATTGCCTTCTCCTTTCTCCTTCTTGTGCTTGGGAACTCTTACTAGTAAAGTTGAGATTTTTACAACAAAACAGTTTATTTCTGAATAAAAAATGACTTCACTGGAATCCTTTTATCTTCAGTCCTGGCATGCTGCTGCTTCTCCAACTTCATTTTCAAAGCTATATTTCCTAAATAGTAGGGCAAAGATGATTTCAGTAGGTAGCCATAGTCGTATTAGCCCTAATCTAAATAGCTTAAGTAACTAGCAAGGGCCACAGTGCCTCAACCCAGTCCATGCAAATCTGTCTGACACTTGTGTACTTAGTCACTGAAGCTTATTAAACTCAGATGCATTTTTATAATTTATCTCACAGATAACGAACTCTGCATGTCCTCCAGTCTCATCTCTGATTGTAATGGAGGTATATTTTAGGAATTTTCATACTCACCTCACGGTTTTCCTTATGTTTTAGGGAAGATTAACTACTTTGATATTGTGGAACCAGTTCAGTTTCAGATCAAAAAATAATTTTCAATGTTTTTTTGAAGTAAATGTTTGAGATTTTTTTAATCTACTTCTTAATTTTCTTTTTTTTTTTCTAGGAAATATTCATGCATACTTAAAGGTAGCTTGTGCACTGTATTTTTATTTATTTTAATAATTAATCTTGCTATTTTGAAATAGAATTTAGGTAGACAGTGTTTTGCAGTCATTATAGTATCTGTAAAATATATATGGAGTGGATGGAGTATTTTTCCTGATTTTTTTTTTCTTTACAGGCTCATGAGGCAGCATTGGAGGCTAGGGCCAGCCCCGAGCTGAATGATCATATGCAACAGCTGGAAAGGGAGGTAGCTCGATACCGGGAAGAATCTAGCAAGGCTCAAGCTGAAGTAGATCGTCTTTTAGAAATCTTGAAAGAGATGGAAAATGAGAAGAATGATAAAGATAAGAAGATAGCAGAACTGGAGAGGTGAGACTGGTATATGGCAAAATAGCTATCCAAAGTTAACTTATGCTTTCTTCCTCCGAAACCTCCCCATTTGGGGGAAAATTTGTTCAGAGTTTTTCTACCTCAGTCCTTTTATTTCTTTTTTATAAGTGTTGAGATGTCATGCTATGCACTTTCTTTCTGTTCAAAAGTCGGGCTGATATGGATGGAACTAGAGGAGTAGAAGGAGCTATAAGGGAATGGAGATAGAAGGAGAAGTTGCCAGCACTGCAGTGCGTTGGGAAAACAATTTGGTGGTTCAATTTAATACATTCCTCAGGTATTGTTCTCCAAAAATCAAGCAGACAAAATGGCTTTAAAAGGCTTGGAATATTAGTTAAACAGGTTCCTGGAAAATGACAGTGATACTGTTGCGCTGGTAGAGACACAGGAAATCTTCAGCTTGTGTAAAGCTGGATGAACGGATTCACTTTCATCCAAACCAAACGATTCAGCACGTTTTAATATTTTCCATCTTTCTATTGGAGCCACAATGCTCTGATATTTTTTAGACATTCATTTCACAAACAGAAATGATAGTGTATTTTGTTTCTACATCATATGTATCACAGTCCTAGCACATTTTGGGAAAGGCTTGAAACAAATTTTATTTTCTGTCTTTTTCTAAAACTTGCTGTGTGCCAAGAGGGAATTTCTAAGTAGAATTACCTGTAAATTTTTGTGTTTACTGTACCATTCACTAAAACGAATCACTAACTTGGAATAGCAAAATGGAAATGTGGTTATTTTCATTTGCCTTGTGCCAGAATAGTCTTTCTAACTCTTAGCCTATCACATTTAAACTGCATTGCGTTGTAGTGTCAGGAAGATTATGGGAGTAAAGGACATTTCAGGCTCTTCCTTATGCCAGTAGCAACTGTTCATTGACTTGATGATAGTCAAATTGTGGGCTCCTCTGCAGGAGGAACAATGGATTTTTGAAGAAGTTCTGCTAATACTCAGTCCACTTCCAGGAATCTGATTTTCTACTTTTACTAAGCCCAAGGAAAGAACTTAACTGCAAGGTCCAGGTACATCTTCTAATTCTTTTCTTCTGCCTCTGCTGTATACCTTCATATTTTTCTTCCTTCATCCTCTGCCAAGAAAACCTAATGATAAATCCACGGGGGAGAAGACTCTAAATCTGCTAACTAAAATCAGAGCAATTAAATATACTGTGCTGAATCTACTGGATTAAATGATTTTATCCACCCATATCATTTGGCAGGATGCCTTCTTGTTTTCTTGAAGGTGACAGTGCTCTAAAACAGTTAAACCTGTCAGCTAAGTATTTTTCTCCTGCATCCTGTTAATTCTCTTTATTATTTTTAGCAAAAATTCTCTACATCCATAAAATAAGCTTGAATACCTGAAAATGAAGATGTGTCCTTTTTATCAAAGTCCTTCAATACATTTTGTTTTCTGCAGAACATTTAGACGATAGTCTGATAGACTAGATATGTGTAAGTATAGACATGAGGAAAATTAAATAGCAGTTCTATGTCATATTTTTCTGCATAATTTGCTAAATCCTGTACTGAAGCACATCTCAGATGTAGACTTCACAGTCTTACCATCCTAGGGCATGCCAGCTGACTAGGACCCAGGAAATAAGCAGCAAACTTCTAATAGAAATCACGTATGAAGAGAAAATATATTCCTAGTGCTTTGTGTATGTATTTTTTTTGTGTGTGTGTGTGTGTGTGTGTGTGTGTGTATGGAAGAGTAATTGCCTATTCAGGAAAAGCAAGTCAGAAATACTAATCTTTCTGCACAATCTAATCCCTAGAGAAGACTGGAATGGCAAGAAGAGAATTTTATTATATGCAGTTTTTTGATACAAGTCTGATTTTTTTTTATTACATTAGCCTTCCTAATCAAGATTGGGACCTGCAGCATCAAGCACTGAATGAGCACATGTCCATAACGTATAATCAAAAGAGTTTATAGTTTACAAAACAAAAATAAAAAAGAAGGGAAATGAGGCTGATCCTTTATCTCTTTGAAAGCTAGAAGCATTGGCATCCAGCTTCAAAGACTTTATAAAGCAACTTCTGCTTTGAAAAGATGCAATTTCAGAGATCTATGAAGCTTTTATTACATTTTTTTCGTGTTGCAGTGGTAGTTTCTTGCTATTTAACACTCATAGACCACACTCTTGCTATATCAATTAAAGTATAAAACCCAGAAATGACTAGACATCATTCCATAACAATTTGTTAGAAAACTTTTAAGTATTCAGCACTACCCATTCCTTCTTACCACCTGATCTTTGCTGTTCTGAAAGGAGTAAGTAAAAGTGGCCCTCTTCTCGTTTTAGTTATTCTCTTTTCTACCAGTGTTGAGATTAAATAGAGTATTTTTTATTGCTAGTAATTTCCGTAGATGGGTTTCTAGTTTACTAGTTTCTGTGTTCTTTCCACTATATCAAAGAAAAGATTATTTTTGCAATCATGTGCCTGCCCATGTGAAATAAGGAACAAAGATCTAAGAACATTCGTGTTCTCTAAGCCTGCTAAATAGGTATGGAAAAGATCTTACAGGTCTAGAAGCCTAAAATGAATAGCGTGAGTGTGGTGAATTAGTGAAGTATCAATTCCCAACATGGTTTTTCAGGTGAAGCTCTAATATAATCACAACACTGAAAAAGAGGTTTTCAAGACCTTGGGTAGTTTATGGTGAGATTTGACTAATAACTTCTAACTTTCTGAATAGTTGCAGAACTTTCTCTTTGGCCTTACCCGTTTTCATCTGCTCCCATACCCTCCTGTTCTTTCAAACTTTCTTCTTCTTCTTGAGTTTTTATATAAGCATTATCTTCCTTTCTGGTGCTTTGACAGCAGATCAAACTCTTCTGTATAAAAAGGAACCTTGTGCTGGCAGAACCATTTATAAACGTGCAAGAGTGAATATACCTGCCTCTGTTCCAGACTTTTACTGTAATGTGTAGAGCGTGATGAGAAAATATAAGTCATATTCCAAGATTAAATGTATTTATGAAAAAGCGAATTTTTGTGAGAAAGCATCCATCGCTAGCATTTTTCTTTATGCTAGTTTTAAATGACAGCTAGACTGTATGTCAAGAGGAGAAGAGAAATAATAAGATGGCTTTATCCATCGAGGGGAAAAAATGAGCCAAGTGTTAGGGAATTATGTGCAGGAAAACATAGAGAAAGAGAAACAGAGAAGGAGAAAGGATAGGAAGAGAAGATGAAATGAAAAGCAGAAGACTGCTGTCCTAAGCCTTTTTAAAGAGGACAAAACTGCCTTGGGTTCAGATTAAAAATAAAGAGGAAAATGCTTTCACTTTTTAGTAACTGTTGCAATTACTGGCTGAGAGGGGTTGTTGTTTAACTATGAATAGGAGGAAAGATATCTGAAAGTCATGTGTTAAATGCAATGTCTTTGAAAAATGCTCTAGGGTCCACAGCAGACTGAAAGCACCAGCTCACTAATTTGTATCCTCTGTGGGTAGGATTTTGCTTTCCTGTTATGGGAAGATGAGCTCTAAATCCTCACCTCCTCTCTGGGAGCTCGACTAGTTTTGTTTCTGTCTCTGACTGTTGTGCTGTGCAGGGTGTTGTAGATATCTGGCTACTCCCTTTCTTTTTACTAACTGTTTGCTTTTTGTACTGGCATTCCATACTTTCCATCTGTAACTTCTCCTCTGTGTTTTGTTTCCCTCCTCACTTTTCCTTTCTGTTTCTTACTGTCTTGTTCTGGATCTATGAGTTTTTCTTTTGTATGTGTGTTTTTTTGGTCTTGTGTGTGTGTTGTTCTTTTGACTGTGCCTTTCCACAGAATGCACGCCTCCCGCAAATTGCACCCTCCCTACCAGGTGTCAGTCCCTGCACCGCAACACGTAGGGGGGTTTGTGTGGGACTTCCTGGGAAAGTGAGTGTTAAATAAAGCTACTATTTCCTAGCAGGATGGAATGGCACTGCTGGCTGCCCGGCTGCTGCTGCTGCTTTTTGGGTCTGCTGCAATATGCTTTTATATATATATATATAAACATATTTAGATTAAACAGAATCTAGTTGTGTCACATATGTCTGTGTGTTCAAAACCTGTCACATTGTTTATGACCACAGTCCCAAGCAGGTTTGCTGCTCCCCGCCATCATTCAAATTTTGCAGAAGCTGTTGCTTTTTATTGCAATGTTCTGCTGTGGTTTGGGTCTAATCACTGCTGTCAATTTGGTGAGAACCAGCTAAAACTCAACTACTCTAAAATGTATCATTAACAGAGGTCAGCATTGCCTCATTCCAACATCTCTCTGTGATTATTATCCTGTAGTGAGGAGGAAAAGATATATATATATATATACACACTATATATAGATATTACTTTTAAGGAGACAGGGAATCCTCTTTTTCCCTGCAGATAAATTGACTTTATTTGGGAACAGTGGAATTGTCTAGTTTGGGAATATCAACAGTCCCATTAAGAACAGATGCACATGGTGACTATTTTAAGAGATAGATTTTGGGGAGTTTTCCTACGAAGAATTCAAGGATGCTGTATTAAAGGTGAAACTGTCAACTTTCTGCTGTTAACAGCCACAAGATACTCCTCATCTTAAATATATCTGAACCAAATATTCTTAACAGTAAATGAAAGGTTCAAAAGTGTAGGGTGTTCTAGGGAGAATGGTGAAAAATGGAACAGCAGAAGGGAGTATCTTGTTCTGAATGTCCATTAGCTGATGATGTGTTTGTGTAGTGGTCTGTGAAGGGTAGAGGGAGAGAGAAATTAACTGCATGTTCCAGCAGCTTTATGATTTTCTAGAACAGTATAAAGGAAGCAATGCTATTAAATTATGCCCTTTACTTTTCTTATGTCAACACTTTAAAGTTGAAATACTTATTTTCAAACAAATATTCTACCTTATAATTCCCTTCTGCTTTCCAATGTGGTGTCTGTGAATAATTTTTAATAATTAAAAAATAGAATTCCTAAGCAAGAACTACATCAGTGCATATAAATAATTCAAAGTGAAATTGATTTTATTATTTTCTTTTCAAGAGGTGTTTATGGCATCCTTATCACCACAAAGTTTAAGTTCATCTTAAGAGGTGGTATGATTGTAATTCCATGCTATCATAAGGAAAAGTCCCCTAAAATAAATCTAGCTCTGCTTTGAGCAAAGGAAAAATTAAAATAATTAAAGTATTGAGTAAGTACAAAGATTCAAAACTCTTTCCTTAGATTAGCTCCTAGATAATAAGTGAATATTAAGATTCTAAACTGATCACTAAAAACTTACGACATTCCAAAATTAAGATCACAGTGTAATGTTAATTCAACTCCCATCTCAACATGCACTGTTTTAAAGTATTTAACCATATGACATAGTTTTTCCACAAAAACAGAACATATTTTCATGTGAAGAGTGTGGCAGAAATTGTCTCGGAGAGGAGAGGAGAGGCTGAAGCTGACACCTGTCATGGAAACATTCCACACAATTTGTTAATATTTGGTGGAATAACAAGCTACTGAAAACAAGGCCGTGTAATGAAAATAAGTTGCCAATCCTGTAGTTAGTACTTTCACCTCTATCTCTGAGTTCACAAATCATATTTAAGATTTTCACCGTTTTCAAGCTGAGAGAGGCAGAAATATTTTCTTGGCAGTCTTGCTTTACCTTCATACAAAATGAACATAAGTCTGAAGTCCCCTGTCTAGATTCACAGAGGAAAAAGTAATACATTATTTATCAACATAGCTGTTCTAAACAGCCAAGAGTATAAGGAATATATTTAGAAAGAGATTGCTATTTTGAGGGCTTCTTTACTCACAGGTATTTGGTTTAGAACATCTGAAAGTATTCTGATTTTTAGAATGAAGCGGTTTGGCTTCTGAAGCTCATGCTTTTGTTAAGGAGTCTTAGGTTCAGCACCTAAACCTGCTAAACACTTTGAAAATATTTTGTCTTTGTATCGAAAGGAAAAGGAAAAGGAGAAAGAGAGAGAGAGTACCAGTAATTACAAATCCCTTTGTAAAGAGTGCCAGATTGAAAAATATCACAGTGATTTTATGGTGACTCCTCAATCCATCCTCACCCTTTCATATAATGGGATATTCTTTTTCCATTTTGTCTTTAGCTGTTCTTTGTTTTCCATTCACTTTATTTTCCTGTTATTGGGGGAACTGCAACCCTGTGTTACTGCAAACACAACTACTTAAAAGATAAGCTTGGGAACCCTGCCTACCATAAGGGAGATCTAGGGTGTGTTAATCCCTGCCGAAGGACTTGGAAGGGAACACACGGAAGCCACGCGCTGTCAGGGGGAGGCCGGAGGTTGGCCGGGGACCCGTCCGTGCCGCCTCTCCGCGCGGTGGGCGCACCATGGGCGGCAGGAGAGCTGTGGCGGCTGCGAGGGGGTGCGCTTGCTCGGAGGGGAACAGTGCGGAGCGGAGCCGAGGCCTTCATGCTGCGCGGGTGCTGGCTCCCCGCGTGCCTGTCGCTGCTTGCTTGCGCCTGCTTTCCACCAAGGACACTCGCTGCGCTGCTCAATTTCACTGATGCCGCCTCCTCGGCCCCTGCGCCGGAGCGGGTCCGCCTGTCCCTCCTCACAGCGGGCTATTTGGGATGCCTGACGCAGCTTTAGGTTTTAAGCAACAGCCCATTTCCAGATTTTCTTGTATTTTTAGTGTCCTTACAAAGGCAACGGACACGTTCTTCATTTCTCTTTGGATAAGTGCTAAGATTATCTAAGATTAGCTAAGATTATTATGAGATTCCTACTCACTATTTTCCTATATTTCAAACCCTTATAAAGAACATGAAGAAGGGGTTAGCAATTACACAAAGCATTTTTTTTTTTTAGAAAGAAGGAATTTTGTAACAGAATGAAGATGCAACAATACTTATACAAAGTATTACTTATACTCCATACCAATCTAATGCAGCTGGCCAAATAACGCTTCTGTATGGTAGTAAATATTCCAAGTGACCTCAGTGTAGCTCTTCAGATACTGTTTTGCCATCATGTTGTGCCAGCAAAAGAGGTTACTTTTAATGGCAGTTGAAAGAAGACGATAGTTCATTGAAATTTGACATGGCTATCCTGAATTCTGTATCTTTTTTTCCACTGTTTTGCTGAAGGAAATATTACCATAATATGATCACAATAGAATTAGGACCTATAAAGTGTCCCTGAAATACATAATGTGAATTATAAACCTGGCAAAATCTAGATTCAGGAAAGAAAGACAAAGATCCCATTTTTCCTACCTTATTTAGTCCCATATCCAACCAAACAATTTTTTTCTTACTACTGTTCAGTAGGAAAGTTTGCTTGGATTTCAGTCAGAATTGTTCCAGGTACTCACTTTTCTATAAGAAATATCTAAGACTTTTGAAACATTATGCCTTGATTGTACAGTGAGAGTATAGTAACTTCGCCTTTTGAAGGTCGTATCTTTCCTGAAGTCACCATATAACACAGCCTCTACAACAGCTATTCTTTAAGAACTTTAGTTGAAGAGTCCTGGTTTAAAAGACAGAGAAAATTGTCTTTACACGGCTTCAATTTTATACCTATGCACTTTTTAGCTGTACCTTACTTTAAAAATGCTTCTAAAATACATGCCAGAAATAAGGACTTTAAATTTTGTTTGCATAGTTACCTACACCAAAAGTAATAAATTGTATAACAGGTAATCTATTTGATAAAAATATTTTTTTCACAGCATATTCTCCCTCTAGGTCTTTATATAGTGAAAACTCGCCATGGGAGATGTAAACTTAGACTGTGGAAGCCAAATTGGTATTTTTGGCAGGAGTAGGACACTTTTCTCTCGCCTGTTTACTGAAAAAAGAATGACATTTAACATCAGAAAAAAATTGTATATATGACTCTTATCAGTGAAATTGACAGCAGATGCCTATGAAAAGATATTGGGGATACAAAAAAGCAAAAAGCAATAATGAACCTACAGGGCCTCATTTTACACAGGAATATCCAGCATTTTGTCCTAATCAAGCCTGGTATTGAACAATATGTTGGAGAGGACTGTCAAAGATATGCCTGTTTGGTCATTATTGATTTTAGATTGCACCTTATATGGGAGAATTAAGACAGCAACAATATAGGTGGAAGGGGATGATGCTTTTTTGTGTGTTTGTTTTGTTTGGAAAGATGACTTCAGTGTCAAAACTAAGAAAGTTGAACTTTAGCTTTGACCAGATGAACTACAACTTGAAGACTTCCTTCATTTTTTTTTCTCCTCCTCCTATTAACTTCTGACAAGTCTGAGTCATTAACAGCGTAAGTGATAAAATATCTTTTTTATTTATGGAGAGAAATGTTGGCCCCTAGGAAATGGCCTGCAGGAAAGCACCAGAATTCTTGCTTCATGTCAGCTAGGCAACCTCCACATTTTCAAAACCTTAGGATCCTCGAAGAAGGATACCTGCTACTGTTTTAATATAAATCCAAAGTTTTCAAAAGTTGATTTATTCTTTCTTTTCAAGAACTGTTATGTATTAGAGATTATTTTCTGCACAGCAAGTTTCCTATAAGTGAAATGGTGTAATCTAATCTAAATGCCCTTATACTTTTTTTTATTAGATGTCTGTAAAACAGGCAGTTCTTTGTGAAGAGTTATGTGTCTCTGTGTCATTATCTAATTTAGATCTACTTGTTTTGTCCTGTATTCTTAAACTCTGTTATCTCTGGACACTGTTTTCACAAACTCTTAACTCTTTCTCTTTCGCATCTTCTTCCTGGATTTGCTGCTTCCTTCAGCTTCACCTCAAGGTCAGTATCCACTTTTAATAAGAGAATTTATCAGACTATTGTGTGTTAAACTAAAGTTGAGTTCTTACAGAAGAGCACGCATTAAATTACATGATCCATAAAATTAAAGATTTTAGATTTGGTCCACTCTGTGTAGGAGGGTGGGTTGGATAAGGTACACAGAATAAACTTGGACTTGAAGGAAAGCATTTGTATCAAAACTGCATAAATCAAAGTTGTAGTGCCCTAGTGAAGAAGAGGAAAGACTTACAAATGAAAACTTTCAAAGAGAGCTGCAGTGTCAAGAAGCTAAACAATACAGTTAAAATATTTTTATCTTATCTGTTGCTTTCAGAGGTTAAAATTTTGAACTTAAATTCTCCAACACATACTGTTGAGTGCAAATGGAGTTGCTTTAAATGCAAGTCATCATGCTTTATTAAATGTTAAATTTTTATTATTGCCTCTGTGTCTGAAACCTGGCATGGTGTTGCAGAGCTGGTTTTGGTGCACTTTGGGCTTTTGTGCAGCAGCTGTTCAGTGCTCTGAGAAAAGAGTCGAAGTTAAGGCGTACATGATCTAATGACCTACAGTTACCTCTAAATAGCTCTGAAGTCTTTTAGAATTCATGTCTTTGGTGATAAAGTCTGTTTGGGAGATATAATCTCTGGCTTTTGATGAGGGAATGATTCTAATTCTTTTGAGCAGCATCTTTTTCCCAAAAGCCCCCACTTAATGACTAAAGTTCTCATTTATTGATCAACGTCTGCCTTTTCTATTCATGATTAACACTATGAAAAATGTAGTGGTGAATGGAATCTCTGTTGTGATACTGCTGCTTCCTTTTTTATGTGTCAGCGTCCTGTGTCACTTGCAACATTGGCTGTGTGTTTTGCTTCCTCCCACAAACTGGAAAAAGATTGAAAGTTAATCATGCTACTGGTCCATCAATACCTTCTGCATTCACTGAGTGGTATTAGCTTATTTGCCTGAGAGAGAAGGCCTGTCCTTGAACAGCCCTCTTTTTTAGATCTCGGAGAATAGAATCACCAGGAAGCTTTTCTGTCATGCGAGCAATCTCCCATGAAATACGTATCATGTCTTGTCTTGCATGAACAGTACTTTTGTTGTACTGTGCCTTTTGTATCCAATAATGTCATAAAAGTCATAAAATGTGCCTGTCAGGGATACATCTGCATCAATCCATATGGCTGTGGGGTTTTGTCAATACAGGCACCTATGATGGATAAGAGAGGGAGCTGATTTGAGGATGTTGGGGCTTTTTTTTTGTCTGAGAACTGCTGTGATTTCTCTTTCGCCTGCCAAACTGTCCATCATTTTTATTTCTGTCACTTAGAGCGTATTGTAAAATGTGGCCAGAAAAGTTACAAGCAGAGTTTGTGTTAGAATTTGTGTTACAGTGTTAAAGGTTTTGGAGAGTTATTGATAAGACATTAAATAAATTGTCTATTCTGATTGCATATCTTGTTGATTAGTTTCATTGATTTTTAGGATAGCTAGGTGCTGAGGTTTTCATAAATTTGTTGAAATAAGTCCAGAGTATAAAACAATAGGTGGAATCATTACTTTTGGAATCGCAAAATCTCTGCTGGCCAGAAACACAATTAAGAGATTCTCTTAAGAACGATCAGGAAAATTACAGAGGTTGTAGTTCAGCTTCTTTTCTTTCTACACTTTTTATTGCTTGCCTGCTTACTGAGAGCTTCAGCATATGAAAAAGTAGCTATTCCCTGAAGTTATGTTCTATGTTAGAAACTATTACGAGAACCATAACTTTATTTTTCTTTTAATGGTGTAATGGTAGTTAATATTTTAGAAAATATATATTTTTAGGGAAAAAATACTTTTCTCTATTCCAGAAAAGAGGGGAAGAAATGATGTGAAGTATATCTATTCTCAACAAGAATGGTTTTGTTTACAGTAATCAGAGCATAACTTCTGAATTTTCAGATCTATCTGTTAAGTCTCTCTTATTGATAGTCCATGAACCAGAACAAAATTGTGTTATCTGCATCGTTATTACTAGTATGACAGGTACTTACTGTGCAGCATTTTAAGTGTCTAGAATGAATGGCTTAAGGATTCATAGTAAATAAAAAAAAATCTCAGAAGGTATGGGGATTAAATCAATTTTCCTTAAGGAGTTTGTGCTAAGACCTCTGTTGATGACAGTTTTAGATACAGAACTATCTAATGCTAAACTCAAGAGAGTAACAAAACCCAAGAACACTTTTATGGTGTCATTACCTGCAAAAACAGAGAACTAGAAAAACTCTATAAAGTTACCTGCTTACAGTTCTTATGTATATCACAAAAGTTGAGATATTTGGCAGGGATGTTATTGTTATAAAACAGGAAAAGCTAATGAACTATAGAAATCCAGGCTGACAAAGTAAGTGCTGTAGTGAGCAACAACATATAGCAACATATAGCAACAACAGCTATATCAGTACAGCAAAAGCAGGATTTCTAAATTCAAAAATCACATAGCTTAGCACTTTCTTTTTTATATGTTTAATTTATCACATTGCTATATCTTGCCTACTGAATAACATGATATTTGTCTACAATTTAATCTTCGTAATATAGCACTGGAATGCGAATAGCTGGTACTGAAGTTACTTCCTGGAATAAGAACAGGATATTTCTAACTGTCAGGTTTTCTAACAGCTACATGGCATGCTTAATTGTGCTGTCACTTTGGAAGGAAATGATTCACATCTTGAAATAAAAAAAGTTTTTGGAATCTTTGCTATACCAAAGAAAACATAGATATAATGGGAAGCTATACATGCATATATATGTTCTGTAAACTTTATTTCTTAACTGTAAAGTGGTTTGGTGGTTAGATGAGTGCAGACCAGTCGTGTGTCCTGATAAAAACCTGTTATGAGTGTCCTTGTAAAACTAATTGTCAGTGTAGCAACTCCAGGATATTATAGCCCTATAAAATCAAAGTAAAAACACAATAACCTATATGAGGGAAGTATTCTCTCTCTCTCTTCTTCTTCCGGATTCTTGAGTTTCCTGTAAACATCTGACCTTTAAGGAAATGTTTAAAACATAGCAGCTTGCTATAAGAAAATGATGACTAATATTACACAACAAGATTAAAAAAAAAAAGAGGGGGGACGTGTGGCTTGCTCTTTAGTTTCATGCCTTCAGAGGACTGTGGCTTTCATTTGGCTGCCGTGCTGATCTTCGAGCTCCTCCCTCAGGGATTGATCAGAATATCTTAACACACTGAGTTGGCAGTGGTTAGTTTTAGTTTAGTAGAGCCAGATACTTTCTGTTCAAAGGACTTTCCAAATACATTTCCATGGTCATCTCTAAAAAGTAATGACCCCATAATAGTTATTTTCTATTTAGCATATCTTTGCTTTTATTTAAAGTAGAGGAAAAATAGCTTTATGGAATTCTTTACATAAAAGCTGCATTCTGCTTGTAAGAATCGTCCATTGCTTGTGAGTAAGGAGAAGAAGTAAGGCATCCACAAGAGAGGAGAGAAATGAATTGGAAAGAATTTGTCTCCTTGGCTGCTAAGGCTGGGCTGAGAATGCAATGCAAAATACAGCTGTGATTTTCTTTAAGATTTACTTTAGGTGATTATCAGAACTTTATCCTGCAAAGTGGAACCTTTAGTTTTTCTGCCATAGATCCTTTTGTTTTTCTCTCTTACATCAATGAATCTTAACGCAGCAAAATCATTCACGGGTGTACAACATATCAGAATTCTCCCTTTTCTTGAGTCTTTTCTCATTTCTTTCCTATTAGCTACTCAAAATATTTTTATTATATGAGACATTGATGAGTTGATTTTCTTTTCTGCAGTTGTTATTGCTTTATTTTTGCCACATGTATTCACAAAGCTTGCAGTTTTGCAGTGGGATTAGGCCTTAGGTAGCATTAGAAAGACAGATGATGAGGTATGGCACTAAGGGGATAGTGTATATCAACAAAATGCTGTGAATTCTGAAGAGCCCTGAGTAGGATGTTCTGAGGGATCAGAGGAATACAACACATTTTCCTTGGGGGGATATAACAGAATCCCATTCTATTACCATACTATTTGAAACATTAAAATACAACATTATTTAGAATTCATTTTAAAACACCCCTGTTTTAATATGTCCTAAAGTTAAAAAATTATCTAGCATGCCATCATCAGAAGATTGATTGAAAATGTTGTGCAAGCTTCCTGCAACATTAAAGATTTTGACTAATCTATTATGTGTCAGATCCGATTTAGTCAAAGTAATAAAAAATAAAGGTTATATTTCTTCTATGATAGGTAAATTATGTGCAAAGATGTATTCAAAAATTGGTACATTTTTATTTCTATCAAACCTCTAAAAGTTGGGTAGGTTGAATTTTAGTTTCAGAATTTTTTTTAATAGCTTACCTACTGTAGTAAAAACAAACACACTGTCCCTTACTACATGGGTATAGTGTGTGTTTATGTTTTAAGTTATTCGTTGAACATTTTTGTATAAGTGACACTACCAAAGATATAACAGACCTTGTATTCAGTAATAATACCGTAGTTATAGAGAACTCACTTGACCTTTTTAGAAAGTCTGGGAATGTATGAGGAGTTCAATACACTCTCTCCCTCGATTTTTATTGCTAAGGACTGCTTTCAGATCACCCAGCTCCCTGAACCTAGAGGGGAGAGTCTGGGTGAGGAAGAAATAATCTTATATGTGGAAGACCATGTTAGGAATCATTTAAACAAATTAGAAATGTGTAGGTAATATTTAGATTCATGGGGTCATATCAAATACATCCAAATTGTTAAGGGAGTTGGCTAATGTAATTGTGAGGGCTCTTTCAAAAGCTCATAGCTGTCAAGGGTAGTTTCTAATGATTGCAGAAGGGTAATATATTGAGTCTTGGGCTTCTCAAAGCAAGAAAGACATTGGGACACTGGGATGAGTACCATGGTGGGCCAGGGAGATGTTTTGGAGCTGGAGCACAAGCCATACAAGTAGAGGCAGGAAGATTGGGGTATAGTCATGCATAAGAACAAGAGCATCAGGGGAGACTGTACCATGACCTTAAAGTACTGTATGAGAAGGTACAGAGAAGACAGAGATTGTTCTCAGAGATGTTTCTACTTAGAAAGACCAGAAAAGCTTCATTTAATCCTAGAATTTACCACTGCCAACAACTGGCAGTTGAAACACTGGAGCATTCAGTGCCATCCTTGACAAAAGATGGCAAAAGGCTCCCTGCCAACACGAAGTTGACATGGAACCACTGTATTTATAGGCACAGGTTCCTATTCACCTGTGCCACCCAGCTCCTTCTCGGCACGTAAACTGAGGACTACTCAAAGCTGTGTTTACTGTGGCTCACCAGATGGTAATAGCTCTAAAAGCATATGTTGTCTTCCCTAGCTTCAGCATCAGTCCAACTTTTAGCTTCAGTAGTCCCGCTGGCACTAATAGCGCTGACCAGATTGTTTCCATTCTGGATGCCAGCAAAATTCAGATTGTCTGCAAACTTCCCATTGCTCTTTTAATGCCTTGAGGGGTTCTTACCATGTTTTGCAAAGTCATATAAAGCTGGGAAGTGAAAGAGAGTCAGCTTTACAAGTGTGATAAGGGTGAAACTGTAGTCATCCAGACTTCAATGCAGATGCTTTCTCTCTGAAAATACCTTCTTTTTAAGGCATCTCATATCACACCTCTCTCTACAGATGTCGTGTTAGATGCCTTTTACCAGGCTTGTCTTTCTGGATAACAATCCTGGTTATATACTCACTTAGATCCTGCAATCTGTTAGCGGAATAAGAGAACCTACGTCTTAGGCACCAGGAACAAATATGCCAAATATTCTGTTTGGAAAGATATTCTAGTCTGTGTTCCTTACCAGAAGTAGATCTCTCTGTGAAAGTACAAGAATAGAACCATATGTATCCCATCTCAGATGCCCATGATGGCAAGGTACAGTTTCATGTTCATGCTAATATTGCTTTCAGTTATCACCATAATTTTGCATACTTTTACCAGTATAATCTCTGACAATCATCAAGTTTAGTCTTATCAAAAGGATCAGTTTTGACACCTCTTCTTTATAGCTAACAACTAACAGTTAACCATTCATATCTATAGAGAGGATCTGTCTGGAAGATTCCTCTCAAAAACAAGCTTGTCTTTAAGGAGATAAACTATTTTTTAATTGAGCATCCAGCAACTTAAAAAATATTAGTCTTTAGCCCTGAAATAGATTGTTTAATATTTTTTTCAAAATGGCCCTGTCTTGGCATTTTCTTAGAGCTACTTTATACTTTTTCTTTTCTCAACGAAGGCAAGACTCTCTATGTTCTTGTATGCATATTTTTCTTTCGTATCAGAAGTCCTCTTCCTCTTAGTTGGTACATTCACTATGCTTTTTTTTTCTTTTCAGAGCTTAGCAACTTTTGTTAAAGGCTGCATTTCCAGTTGCTGGCAGCATTAAAGCATAAAGGATATATGTTGATTATTTAGCATGCAGTATTTCAAAATAACAGGATTATGTTCAACCCACGCATCCAAATTCAGGACATTTTTAGGAAAGGAATTTTCTCTTTTGATAATTTGTTCAATGTATGCTGTAAGATAAACATAAGCTATTCTAGCAGAGTTTTCTTAATGCTTTACTTTTAAAATTATTCTCCCTACAGAAATTTACAGAAAGTTTTTGTTTCAGGAATGCAGTGATTTTGCATTTCGTTTTTTAAATCCCTGATTGTATCAGGTATTATTCTAGAAGGATTGAAAAGACTCAATATCCTTGTGAAAGAAACCAGTTGCTGTGTTTTCGTGGGTTTTTCATTTTGTTGCATTTCGTGGGTTTTTGTTCTTAGATCACAAAAATACCCTGTGCAGCCTTAATAAGATGTCATTCATAAAGAAGATTATTGCTGTTTAGAAAATACTTTCTTCAGCCAAAACATGCAGGTCTCTGCGGCGGTGAGTAACTAACTGGCTGTGTGTGATCCATTCGCTGGCCTCTGCACTGGAGTTCAAGGTAGAAGGAACAGCACCTTCGGGAGCCCTGCCCACAGCAGCAGGGCCAAATTCAACTAACGCAGCGTGTGACAGCGAGAAGGAATCCGCGCTCAGGCCTAGTCAGCCATTTCACAAATGTCATTTTTGGCTTTGCAGCTGTTTGCTCAGTGAACAAAAGCAGAAGAAAAAACACAACAGAACAAACTTAATTGTTGAACTACTGAATGTTGTTACTAAGGCCCATAAATTCTTAGTATTTTTGTTAGTAAAGGAAAAGCCATGTCACTATCCTACAGCTTTATCTTAGGGTTTCACCTTGAGTTTATATTTTTAATGTTCTTAGCTTCAAAAAGTTAAAGGTTACGTTGTTTAGGGTTAAAGGTTTCATTTCTAGTTGAATTGCCATCGTCTTTCAAAAATAATTCTAGAACTTGATGTATTATTAACTTGATACTTAATCTCTGAACCTGATTTTGAATTATATATCAATTATGAAATGCAGTCATTTTTCATTATTTTCATCAGAAAGCATGTTTCCGAGAAAGGAGGAAACTGAGACTTTAAACAGTTGGAAGCTGAACATTAATTTTAAAATATAATAATGGAATGAATGGATAGGTGCAGAGGATTATGTCTACAAAGCTGGGACTGTAGATTAGTCAAAACATGTGGTGCTGTAATGGTTTAACTGAAGCTTTTAGAGTGTCTTGTTTTCGCATGTTGTATTTGGCCTTGTCTAAAAGTGAATTTTTGATTTGCTTAGTCTGACATGGACTTGTTGTACTAAAACAAAGAATCTCTGTATGTTCCTGCTGTTAATCCCTCCATTCTAGCCAGGTTGTTAAGGCACCTTTTTCTTTCCCCCCAGTTATTTTGAGAATACTAAGATAACATTTGACTTCACCAGTGTTTGTGTATAATATGGGTTCTGCTTCATGGCCGGAGAATAGCCAGTTCTATTCTTTGTTTTTATTTGATTGAGAGTTCTGAAGAAAGTCTTATTTCTGAAATAGATAAGTTTGATAGGGCTTTAATACAGGGGACATGTAAGCTTCCCATCCATAGTAAAGCTTCTCTTCCTGTTGCTGTATTTATTATGTACCTTAATCTAAGTAAAGCATTGTTGATGCTGTGTCATCTCCCTGCATCATGAGAAATTTTTTTTTTCCATAAAAGTGTTCTTTGCAGTTTACAGTATAACAGATCATTTCAAGAAACTGTATTTGACAGGAGAAGCACTTGTAGCATTCAGATTTGGTATTTGTAGTTTTGATTTCTTAAGTCTTCTGCTGGACTGTGCAAGTCAGAGTTTAATGCGAGAAGATTAACCTCCAATTAGGCATTGTATGGCTAAATATGGGATGATGATGATTTGATACTTGTCACCCATTTTATCTCAAAGAATCTCAGCCTTGAGTAAGCAGCATTTACTTACTCCTAATGAAATAAGGTTTTAAGGTACTATGTTCAGTGCAGGTTTTATGTATTGCAGGCTGATCTCTTTTGCTAGTTAGAACTTGCGCATATCTTCTCCTAAAAACATGCCACACAGCATTAATAATGTTATCTATAAACTTTAGGCATTATAAATGAGTCGAGTGATGGGATTTTTTCAAAGGAAGTTTTAAGCTATAGGATTTTTAGGCCATACTTATATTGAATTTCTAGGTAGTGTCTGATTCATACTTTCTTGTATGATATTTTCTTGTATCTTCCCATTAACTGGTTCTGGAAGAAAAAAATATTTTTGCTTTGGCTAGAGACAGAGATGTGCTGACCACATCATGTATGTTCCGTGTAGCATGTGCATAATTTTTATCAGTATGGAAAGTCAAAGCCTTGTGTGATATTGAGATCTGCTCCCAGTTTTTGACTGGTGCAGCTGCTGATTCAGGCACTGTTAAGCTGCTGTTCCTAAAGTTGGGGGCAGGCTGATTTCCCCTGCTCTTTCTAGTGTCCCTCCCTTACTACATCCAGCGCTGCTGTAAACACGCTTTGGTTTAAAAGACCAATTTTCTTAGGCTTCAGGCAACAAAGTCCATCGCCCCCATCTCTGAAAGCCCCTCTGGGACTCTTCTTGACTCATATGCAGCAGACCAATTAAACATTCAGGATCTGTTAATGTTTTCCTTGGCATATGTTACCTTGTCAGAGAAATGTCACAAAACAGTGACAAACAGGATAACAAACTGATGATAGGTTGTGGGAGGAGAGACTCGTAAGGAGAAGTGCTAATTGAATGCTTGGGTTTGCCACAAAGTGGAATGGGCATTATAAGGTTAGACTAAGCGCCTAGAAAAGCGCTATGAAATTTTTGTTTCTTTTAGTCGGTAGCTTAAACCATGTGCCATTGTTTAATGTTATTATAATGTTAATGGACAGTAAGCTGTTGGGATTGCCAGGCAGAGCCCAGCAAAATGAAAGAACCCCAAATAACACATGTTGCTTGTAAATGAAATAAAATGAAGAAAAATAAGCTGTCAACATCCAGAGTGATTGCTCCTTTATACATAAATGAACAGAAGGTTAGCAGAATCCCATGGCCTCTTCTCTGTTGGGTTTTTATTCCTGGTTTGATTGATTTTGCTGAAGATTTGTCTTCTACTCACAGCAAAGGAGGCATTTGGTCATTAGGAGGAATTAGCCATGCTAAATTCCTTATAGATGCTTAGCAATAAGCTATTTCCCTGATCCTGGATTTTCTGTAAGACAGAGAACTTGGTCCATGCAGCCTTTGATGACTTGGCTTTGGCTGTCAATCAGACCCCCAGCTGTGGTGATGGGACTTGGATGTGGTTTGATGTGGTCCTTCCTAGGAAACAGAGCCAACACGTCATTATTTAGCTTGCAATCGTCACTCTCTTCTTTCTTGAGGTTAAACAATTAGGTTTTCAAGTGCTGCCATTTTTTTCTGTGGTTGGGTGATGAACCACGGGTAAAGCAAAGCAAGTTCTGAAATAAAAGCTGGAACAAAACCTTTCAGAAAAGGATTTTTCTTTATTTTCAATATTAAGTAGCATTTATTGGAAGCAGTTGCTCTTTGAATTCTTCCTGTTATGATTTTCAAAATATAAATATTCTCCTTTGTGTACCAACACTACAAAAAATAAAATCTCAGCAGTGTTACTGTGCTTATGATCTTTATAATTCGTAAGTGTTATGGCCAACTAAAATATTTGGTGGGTGAGAATCTAAAAGTTGAGCAGGTAGTTAAGGAAATAGTAATGATTCCGTGAGTTAGACATTTTTCTTCCAAGAGGAGGAATGTGACTCAGATTCCGAGCATCCCATTGTGCTGATGCTGATTTTTCGTAGGAATAAAGTAATAGAGATTCATTTTTTTTGCCTATGTAATAATTAATGAATGAGACTACAAATAAAACTTCAGATAACTTAGTTCATTGTTTTCTGCCTTCCCACATTTCTTTCTGTTTCTTTCTGATTGTAGTGTGCTTTGCTCTCTGCCCTAAGCTGTTCTTAGGGATATACTCTTTCGGACGGCTGCTCCTTTTCATTGTACAAGTGAAAAGATACATTTCTCTGCCTCTCGGGACTACAAAGTGCTTGGAGGTCTTATTGGATGATATTATGTATTATAAACTCTAGTATTGAATCTGCAGTTTGAAGATGAAGTAATAAGTCAGTACTTCATTGCATACAATTTTCTTTGCAGTTTTTGCAGTAACGTTTCTTTAACTGCATGTGTATTGCATCAGTTCAGTTTACACCAAAGAGCAGAGCAGGCTGTAGAGCAAAAGCTTTAAAACAAGCGAAGTTCATCTGCACATAAGAACGAGTAGCTGCAGCAACAGCAGATCGTCCTGTGGGTGGTGGTAACGCTACGGCAGGAAAGCCTCGAGCTCCACGCCATCCCGCTGACATGGCTCGTGGAACGTTTCCTTTGGAACGTAGAAATATTTTCCAAGTACCCGAGTCAGATGACTCAAACAAGCTCTTTCTACTGCGGCGCACAAGATCTGTGCATATTTTTCTGGTGCATGTATTCCCTGCTGAATTTCAGTATGTGTGTGTACATTTTATCTTGAGGGTAAGCTTCTCATGGTAGTTGGACAGTCATATTTGGCAATGCATCGTAGGTGTGTACTTTGGTTATTATAAAAATATTGTTGTTTAGGCACACAGCTGTGAAAGGGAAGCCTATTAAAAATATAATTATAAAATTCAAATTAAATTCTGCATATTTGCATAGATGTTTTATCACCTTTTATTTTTCAAGAGCATTTTAATTTAAATCACCTCAGAAAAGAGAGCCAGAGGAAGATAATAGCTAGTGTCACTTCAACATGAAAATTTGCGTAAGGAAAAAATTAACAGCTATATATGATGATATGCATTACAGTAAAATATAATGAGATTAGTATTAAAATGCAAAAAATGTTCTCCTTAGCACTGAATAAATTAATTCCTTTAAAACTTTAATAAGTAATAGGGATTATAATGCAATTAATCTTAATAGGGATAAAAAATCTTCCAAAGGGCTTGCAGGTAATAAAGTAAATTAGATCAATCCTCTACCTCTCCCTCCTTCCTCCTCCCCCCGCCTTTTTTTTTAAGAACACTTGATGGTCCATTGGTTTCTATTGTTTGGATTCTTCTTCCCTTATTAGAATTATTTAAAATCTGAAGCCCTGTCATTTTAAAAAATTTTCTTGCTTCTTATGATTATCTTAATACATTGTGTTCAGCTACATCTCATCCTTGGAAATTCACAAATTTGATAGAGAAATGGAAAGGTTTCTTTAAGCAATGTAGCTATCTTTCATTGAAAAAAAAAAAGCTAAGGTCATATAAGTTAATAGTTATCTTTAGTGTCTACTTTCCTTTTTAACTAGAAGTCTGATTTTGATTCCACTTAATTTTCTCTAGTGTATTCCAGTCGACCAGTACATACCATGACATACTGTTAAATGGAAAAAGATTCCAAAGTTTGAAAAGATTTGTCACCCTTGATTGGCTAATTTTCTAGGAATTGTATCTCAAAAAATCATGTTCTGAAAATTTGGTCTAACCGTATTCTAGATATTTTTATTTTCTACATTGCATTAGGTGCACTTTCTTTTTGTTTTACAGTACAGACAGAGCAGTGTACCCTGCAAGGTGAGGTAGTGCCAACATATTTCCAATAAGTTGTTTAATCACTGACTGAGTCTACTTTCAAACTGGTCAATGCATCCATTCCCAATATGCAGCACTGGATTAGAACAACTTAACAGTTATACTAGTTACATCTACAAAGCATCCTGCGTTGTTGGATCAACTGTAACTCTTGGAAAAGGTGGTTAAATAGGCCTCTTTTTCTTTCTTCAACGTCATCAGGAAAGGACCTTCCCTTTTCTGTTTTGTGGAAATATAGAAGAGAATCTCTGGAGGTCATCGGCACTTTTTCTTAGTAACAGACATTTGTGTAGCACCAAGGAAAATATGTTATCTTTCCAATTATGTCAGCTCCAGTTGACTTAAAGGGTGAAAAACACATCTCAGTGTTAAATTTGCATTTCTTGAAAGAACCAAAAGCACTGACTAGACATATGCCACGTGATTTGAACATATATATTATAATGAGAAATGTTCTTGATCATACTTTTGTTATGAGTCTGAAGAAAATATTAAAGCAATCAGTGTTGTTTGTGAACTGTTCTAAAAGTGTTTGTGAAAAAGAAGCATTCTTCCATCTCAATGTAGATAGCATAGCAGATAGGAAACTGGTATATCATTCTGCTTCCTAAATGGTAAATTAAAGAGCTGTCTCTACTACTTGCATGATGTTTGGGGGAAATCTTGCAACCAAAGAATCTGTCTTTTATTCCAAAGTCCAAGCTCCAGATGTAATTATGAAGAAAAGGGCTGAGGAAGCAAGGCTAGCCTGTTTTGTTTTGATTGGACTAAAAGTTTAGACTTAAGTTCTGTGTGGTCAGGAGGCTGAGATTAAAGGGTCTGTAATTAGATTCAATACTCCATGTGTCTTAATGCCCAGAAAGGCCAAACCCTGTCTGCAGGCAACACTACTTGCCAGGATCATCAAAAATAATTCATAGATGCAAGTGAAAAGGAAATTATGCACGCTTTCTGAAATAGTTTTTTCTTTTTTCTTTCTTTTAGGTTCTGTCTCATTTGTTTCTATAGAAAGAAAGAATAGTAAATCCCTCAAAATATCAAGTAAAGAAGCAGAATTTGAGGTTGCAAAGAAATAATTTGTCCTGAAAATCTTGCCTAAATCTTTTAGATAGTGCTCTGCATTCAAGATGTGTTTGTTTTTTCTTTGTAATCCTCCTACATGCCTTAAAGGACACACAGTAATACTCAAAGCAAAATAAGCTGTTAGATATATAACTTCTTTTATATATGCGTGTGTGCATGAACAGAGAAAAGATTTTTATGCAACACATACCACCCAGTCACAAGAGGGCAGGTGTGTCCTTTCATTATCGGTAAATACTAAGTAACCATTTCAAAGGGTTTTGTCCTAGCAATGCCATGTTTAGGTTGACAGTGACAAGCAAAACAATGTGTTCTTTAGGTTGTATTGACATTTGAGGATAACATGGACACTTGGGCAGCTTGTGGAGTGCTACCGGAAGGGTGATGGTATGGGGGGGGTCCACTGTGCAGATCAAAAGCCCTGGCACTGAGTCATGGTACCCCTTGCCCTGCCTCTGACTGTTGTGCTCTTTTCCAGGCAAGTTAAAGATCAAAATAAGAAAGTAGCAAATCTGAAGCACAAAGAGCAAGTGGAGAAAAAGAAGAGTGCACAGATGCTGGAAGAGGCCAGGAGAAGAGAAGATAATCTCAATGACAGCTCCCAACAGCTTCAGGTAACAGGAGAAGCAGGATAAAGCCACTCTGGGCTACCTCTCTCTCTGCTCTGCCTCCTCATTTAGTTCCACAGCTATTGCATATGGAATTTGTTACTGTTTGTTTGAAAGGTGAAGGCTTCAAGGATAGCAGCTTCTCAGCTTCTTTTGTAGTTTACTCTATTTTTGTAATAAGGAGGGGAAAAAAAAAAAGGTTTAGCTATCAACTCAGTTAATAAAATGAATCACTGAGATAATTTTCTGTTGCAGGCATTCAGATAGGCATGTCGTTTCTTTCTTCACTACTGTTCTAACAGTCTTTTTCTTTAGCTGTTTTGTGTATTTTCCCAGCTGTTTTTACCTTCTGTTGCTACCTTTTCTTCAGTAAATGAAAGATAACCAAGCTGGTATCAGTAAGTATTCTTATAGTAAATTGAATTTATTATGGGGTAACCGGAGGATCTTGTGATTTTGGTGTTCACGCAACATTGTTTGACATTAAAGCAATGCGCTGCCTCATGAGTTCTAGGTATTCTTACTATTCACTTATTTTTGAAGTCATAATATGTTGCTACCCCACAGAGTTAGCTGATTCCCTCAGATCAACACAGACAAATGAAAATCAGCAGTTTGTGATATTCTGATGCTTTGTCAAGCAGTAAGTTATCAAGTGCTGTCATAGTTATGTTAAACGTCAGTATTGACATAAAGCAAAGATACAGTAACACTAAGAAAGAAGAGTGGATGTTTTCCTGTGATTTCTTTAATTTACAAAAATAACCTTCTGGCCAGAGAAAATGAATATAGAAATCTTTTTAAATTATTTTGGAAATCCTAACAGAGCAAATCTTTCTGTGGGTATTTTCCTTTACCACCCTAGGTTATATCCTGGTTCCTGTTACTAGCTACATTTGATACTACAGCTGTAATAAAGACATAGGATACAATGTAGTAGTTGAATAGAAATGACAAATCCCCTCCTTAATTCAAACAGATACTTCTTTGCTCTGTTCTGTGGGATCCCAGTGGGATGGTTTCAGCTCTTTAGGAACTTTCAAAGAACCACAGAAACACGTGGCCATGTGCAGTGCTCTCAGATGCACTATTTTGCGGTTTTCTCCCTCAATTCCAGCCCTGTATGTACAGTGCACTGAAATGGTTAAGGTCTAAGTGTACAAAATGATT
The DNA here is from genome assembly GCA_034781795.1 of Crypturellus tataupa. Classification (NCBI taxonomy): domain Eukaryota; kingdom Metazoa; phylum Chordata; class Aves; order Tinamiformes; family Tinamidae; genus Crypturellus; species Crypturellus tataupa. The sequence goes on from JAWLRI010000833.1 coordinate 2,132,114, forward strand.
TCATAAGTACAGATTTTTATAAATGACTGGGATGTGGGTATTCTACATCTGCTCATAGGTTTTGTGGCTGTAATGCTACAGCAGTCCACAAGGCTCTAGTTATGTGGCAGCTTAAGTTCACAAACATGATAGTCCTTGTGCAAGTGAAGGGTCTTTAAAAATTTCTGAAAATAATGTAATATTTAGATAGGTTTCTAAACGTATTTATATAAATATATATTTTATGCTGTAAAAGGTAAGCAGTACTTGACATCTGATGTGCAATTTTGTATATACAGTGCAATTTATACCATTGCACAAGATTATCTTTCTTTTCAGCTTTTGAAAGGTATGGCTTGCTTTACTTGTTTTTTCTGCTGACATTATTCTTCACTTTTCCATTTTCCTTTCTTTTACACAAATAGAATGTGCTGGAAGAAGCCTGAAATTTGTTCTCTCCTCGATCCTATTATGAGATAAAAATTGCTCATTTACTTTTTAGAAACAGTAGATTAGGTAATTTGTTTGTACAGTTATGCATACTAATGGACAGACAATATTGTTCTGGTAAGTGATAGCTTTAAGTCCTGTTAGATTTATTCAATTTGAAAGCTTACTCTTGCATAGACTCATGCGTCATTTTCTGGTATTTCAGTGATTGTGCAGCTGTGGTGGCAGTAGTGTGTCAGTGTGCCAGTCCTGTTGTGCAGGACTTACTTGGCAGGATAAGGAATAGTGCTGCTTTATGTTAGAGCTGTTTAAGCATTGTGAAATCTTTGCAATGTGCTATCAAATTCTTTATTGCCAAGTATTTGAGCTGTTGAGACATAACAGGTATAAAACAATGAAAAGTGTAGTTACCATAGTTTTTCTGTAAATATGCACTTTTTTAATTTCAATTTAAAAAAAGCCAACTTATATCTAGAATCTAGAAAAGATAATCAATCTTCTCTTTTGAAGAAACCAAATTAATCGGGTAAGTTTTTCTATTTTCTGTGGTGTTAGTTTATTGTGGATTTGCAGTCTAATATGGAAACTAAAATTGAGAACAGAGTTGACAAGGAATATATTTTTCACATTACCTTTTGTCATTTTGTTTCCCTTATTAGTCCCAAATGTATATTTTTGTACAATAGTATATGCTTTTTTCCATTTTCCTTATGTTGGTTTGTGTTCTGCACTAGTTTCTTCAGTTGGAGAATTACTTTCAATATAATTTTACACAACTATTTATGAGATAAAATAGCAGATGTCTGAGAATTGAAGAATTTAATATCAAAGTGGCATGTGCTCAGCGTTGAAATGTAGAAGTTATCATAATATTAATATTTTTTGATTTTCCCTAGTGCCTTTCCTGCTTTTGTGAATGTAATTGTCCCATTTGGGTGGGCTCATTTTTAGAGAGTCTTTCCCCATATGCAGCACAAGGCTGAAGGGAATGCTTTCATTCACAGATGAAAAAGGTCTTTAGGCTCTAATGAAAATATCAGGGTAAGGTAAAATATGGAGTGTTTAATGACAAGTGACAGGTTCAATAAAAGCCCCTTCCTTTAGAAGAGCTCTCTGCTTATAGCCTCCCTCTTTCAAGGACTTCAACATTTTGGTTTCCTGGAAGTAAAATTTACCCAGTACCACATTTCAATTTGTTAGTTATGGCAACTTGTCTTCTTCATAGACTCTAAAGAGCACTGCCTTCTAATTGATTAAAAAAAATAAATAAACCTGAGAGGAAAACAGATTTTTTTTAATGCAACCATTGTTGGGTTTGGGGTCAGGACACACAAGCACCAATTTCAGATAATTTTGGTTTTGGTGGTTTTGGCTGGAGTTAATAAGAAGACGTTATGAAATGCTTAAAAATATATGATCTGCATGTTCCTCGGTTGACCGTCTGCAATCCAGTCAAATAAACACGCTCCCAAGCACATATTCCACTCCTCCTCTCTGTGTCCCTAACAGGCGTGTGGTTTCTTTCTTCCTGAGTCCAGTAACAAAATGTTCGTTTATTCAGAGAGCTCCGATGATGGAAATTTGGTATTTTGGGGAGTGGGGGAAGAATGAAAACCATAATGTCTCAATTCTAGTGAGCTGGATAAATGGGTTTCCAAATTTGTCTTTTCCTCCTGGGTTCCCTTAAAACCACAATTCTCCAGAGATTTGAGAGGTTAACGAGTGTCTGGTCTATAAACAGGACAAAAAAAAAAACAAGCAGTTGGACTGGAATAGAAAATTTTTGCTTGAAGTAACTGAAACTTGTCTATTGTGAAAATGAAATTATATTCTATCTTGTCCTAGAAAGGTAACATTTACTGAAATTTCAAGAAATTTGAGTGCATACTTAGAACATATATATGAAAGGTAGCATGCATTTTTTTTTTAGCTAACACTCCAGCATCTTTTAGAGCTTTTGGAAGGAAATTTCAGAATACTTTGTGGCATGGAGTTGTCTACCACTGTATCCATACTGCAGCAGGTATACAGCAATCTCTAATTATTGCTTATGAGCTGTATCACCAGCACTGGTGGAAAATGTGTTTAAATTCTTTAATGAATAGCTGTAACACCAAATAAAATTGTTCATTTCTTATACACTGAAGGTTAGATAATCTGATGTGTACTTACCAATCCTTTAATTATATGCAAGTGGGCAAGTCTGTGTTGCCTTGTCTTTGCCCTTATCGAATTCCTGTACCTCATTGAGCATTAGATAAGAAATATAGCTTTGGAGTGGAAAGAACTGAATTTTCTATCTAATCAATTGTGCAGCATTTTTAAGAAAACATTTTGTTCAATAATGTCTTTAACTGGGACCTCAACCAAGTTAGATAAAACTGAAAGACAGCCAAATGACTTCTCATCAAATAGATTTTCTGAATCTGTTATTTACCAGGAACTCTTTATCATGAGACACTATGACATATACACCCAGTCAGTGTAAACCTAACTCAAAAATCCAAAAGACCAAGTGAAATTCATGTGGTCTTAAATTACTTGAGAATTTCATACTCACATGCAATGGCTGAATTTTGAGATTAAGGTGGCTGAAGTTTTTTAGTCTGATATCTTTGTGGATCTCTCCACGATGAAAGAGAAAATGAAGCATCTTCTTTCAGCTGTCAGTAAGGAAAGTTCATGTTTCCCTAATTAATTATAAATGTGACTTTGGACAATGTGTACAAAACCACTGAAGAAATCATCAGCTACGGAGATTCATTAGTGAGCTGTGTTTATTTTGCAAGCTCTCTGGGGAATCCAGAAGTTGATTCTTTCTGTCGTGTGATACTGATAATGGACAAGAGTTTGGAGAAAAGTGGCAATGTTGTTATCAACATCCAGATCATGAGTTAGTGCAGGAAATGAGTCAAAGAATTTGGACTTCTCCAAACCTTCTATCAGTAAACAAAATCAGTTAGATTGAGAGGTCAAGCAGTTGGCAATGCGAATGTGGAGAAGAAAAGTTCTTTATGTCTTAGGAGATCTTTTAAACTAGGGAAGTCCTGTGGTCTAGCAGAGGCCTCTGTCCAAGCTGTAGAAATGATAGTTGTGAAAGCTCAAGTAAAAAGAGGAAAAAATAAAAAGAAAGTAAAGGCAGTAGTTTCACAGGACTACTCAGATGGAGTTTTAATTTTAAATATCCCAAAATTGTGAAGTAATAGTAGTACGAGTGAATATTTTGGTAACACTGTTATAAGGTATTTTCTTTACTATTTTTTATTCTCTTTAACTCTCTCAATTTCCACAGCTTGAAATTTGATATGCATAATTAAAGGAAAGTCACAAAATGAATACTGCAAGCTATTCTTTCATAAGCCTTAAAATATATAACCTCGCTGGCTCAAAAAAAAATCTAACTTCTTGACTATCAAAATAGGAATATGTTTTCTGGCATGAAAATATGTTGTATGCTTATAGGGCAGTAAAATTTTGAAAGATTAAATTTAAGGAAAAAATGTCCCAAATTAAATTTCAAGATATCTTTCCCAGTTTACTAGGCATCATCTGCTTTGAAGCAAACAGCACTAGTTACACGCTATTATATGCTTTTCTGGGAATTTCAGGTGCTGAATTGTTGGGTAATTTCTCTTCCACTATGACTGCTGCTATAGCAGATCTCAGCCTTACCTGTCAGCAGCTGGAGCCTACTTTCTTTATATCCCTCGGATAGCCCGGGTCAGCATATAAAGGCACATACAAGTGTCAGATGCTCAACAGCAGCCTGGCTGAGATCTGGGCTTTTTTTGCTTGCCTGCATCTGCAGGTTTATTCCAGAAAATAACCTGACATATAAGACCTCTAGTTCCTCTTTGAGTTCAGATCCATCTTTGGGAGTTACTCAGATCAAAATATTCTTTCTCTCTCCATTCCTCTTCCAGTATTCGATATTGATTACATCAGGAAGTTTTGGCCTTTCTGGTGTTTGGCTGTCCAGCTCTCTGTGCTGTCCAGCCTTAGAGGTGATATTATTTCTTGAGTCCAACTAGGTACCATTGTCACCTGCTCAGGTGTCTCTGATTTCCATGTCTAAACACCCGGGACCTGAGGACAGAACCCCATGGCACCATGAGATGGTGTGAATTCACTTTGCAGTTCA